>VZQC01003272.1:33922-104283 GCA_009823505.1 Rhizomys pruinosus
TGCTTGCAAGTGCGGTCTCCATAACATCTTTCCCATGTTTATATCAGGTCTTCAACAGCAGGGCCTTATCGCCTCTCTTCCTGCAGATATCCGGTTTGGAGGCAAGGAGCCTTTACCTTTTGTGGGGGCTTGGATCCCCTGGCCAACATCTCCTTGGTAGAATAATCCCTTGTTGATGTCAGAGCTCCTGTATTAATATATTTTGCTTAAGTGCGTAGCTTAAGGAGACTTTAGCATTATATTTGGCTCTGAATAGCGAATAATCCTTTTCACAGTTTCTATGTCCATTAGTCATTTAAAGAAGGCAGTTTTGCCGATTTTACAAGAGAATACCTCTATAACAGTTGGCTCCAATCTACAGCTGGAGAATGACCTCTCATCATCTATTTCTCCTTTTATTATGGGGGGAGTTAAGAAAGTCTCTTGTATTAAAACCTTTGTAGCACCTAGAAGATAGGCTTCGTTAGGATTCATTAAAATTTGTTGTTACTAGTAGGATACAGAGAGGGGCCTGATGTCTGCAGCAATCTGAGGCATTTCTTCCCTTCAATGCCCAGAGGAGTCAATCCTTATGGTGGCACTTTCTGGTACATCCTACTCACTGCAAAGCTGCATTTTCTTTCTCAGCCATTAAAATGGTGATACTCTGGCCTGTTGAACATACAAATCCTTTCCCATAGTTAGTTTTAAGATTTGGATTGCAAGGTTTTTGACAAAAAGTTTTCATATCTATCTATATCCCCCTTTTTATTTTTAGGTTTTTATTTTTTGACCCATGAGTCTCAAAAAGCAGTTGTATTATAATACCTATGGGTAGAATCAAGGCACAGATTTCATCAAGTCACCCATGCTGCTTTTGGGTTACTGTATGTGATTATTGGGAAACAAACTTTATTTTCAAATTAAATTCATCCTGTAGGTGAAAGAGATTGCTACCAGGTGATACTATATGACAGCAAGATTATAGAGAACATTTGTTTTACCAATCCCAAAGTAATTGTTATACAGTTTTTTAATTAAAGCCAATGGGACAACAGCAATTTATACACCAATTAACTCAGATGCATTACCGTTTTTATCAGCCTTTCAATATTTTTAATATGCACATATTTACTTTTACTAAGCTAAAACACAATGTAACCTGTAGACAGGTCTGGCAAAACTGGATACTTTGAACTCACTCAATTAAAATATGCACCAACTGAATATACATCCGTGTCCCTCTCCCACCCCTCCCACCCTTCCCGAGTCACCATTTCAGTCAGTTTTCTGATGCAATCTTTCTTGTTGTTCGTTTTTAATATGCATCCCTCTCCACAAGAATATTTAAAACTGGGTTATTGGTACTAGCATCCACATATGAGAGATACGATTTGTCGTTTTGTTTTTCTGGGACTGTGTTACTTCACTTAACATGTGTTTTCTAGCTCCATCCATTTACCTGCAAAGTTCATGATGTGTCTTTCTTTACCACTGCATAGATCCATTGTGTACATGTACCACATTTTCTCTATCTACTCATCAGTTGAGGGCATTGGTTGATTCCGTTTTTGCTATTGTGAACAGAGCAGCAATAATATAGCTGTGCATGTATCTCTGCAGTAAGATGAGTCTTGTGGGTATATACCCAGGAGTGGCATGACTGGGTCAAATGGCAGGATCATTTTGAGTCCTCTAAGGGTTCTCCACACTGTTTTCCATAGTGGCTGCACAAGTTTACATTCCCACCAGCAATGGATGAGTGTTCCCCTTTCCCCACACCCTCTCCAGCACTTGGCATGTTTTTTGATCTGAGCCAGTATTACTGGAGTAAGATGGTATCTTAAGGTGGTTTTAATTTGCATTTCCTTAATTATTAGCGTTGTTGAGCACTTCTCAGCCATTCTAATTCCTCCTTGTGAAGTCTCTGTTCAGATCTTTGCTCCATCTTCTGAGTGATTCATTTGTTTTCTTTCTTCTTTTTTTTTGAGTAGCTTGTATACTCTGGAAATTAATGCTCTTGTCGATGTATCTGCTGTGAAAGTTTCCTCCCATTCTGTGGTTTTCTCTTCACTTCCTTATTGTTTCCTTTGATGTACAGAAGCTTTGAGTTTAATGAGGTCCCACTGTCAATTGATGACTTATTTCTTGTCAGCTTCTGTCTGATTTAAGAAGTTTTTCCTACCTCCGTCTTGTAGTCTGCTGCCAAGTTTGTGTTCTGTCACCTCCAGAGTTTTGGATTTCACGTGAGGTCTTGATCCATTTGGAATTGAATTTTGTACAGGTGGAGAGGTAGGGTTTAATTTCTTTCTTCTACAGGTGGTGATCCAGTTTTGCCAACGCCATTTGTGGAAGATGTGTCTTTCCTCCAATGTGTCTTCTTGGCCTCCTTATCGAATATGAATGGCTGAAATTATGTTGTGCTCAGGTTGATCTTCAATTTTGTTCCATTGGTCAACTGGTCTGTTTTTGTGCCAGTACCAAGCTGTTTTTATGACTATAGCCCTGTAGTATTAGTTTGATGTCTGGTAGAGCGATCCCCCCTGTAGTTCTTTTCGCCCAGAGTTGCTTTGGCTCATTCAGGTCTTTTATTTTTCCAAATGAAATTGAGGGATTCTTTTTTCCAAACCTGTGAAGAAGCTCTTTGGGATTTTGATTGGGATTGCATTAAATCTATATACAAGTTTAGTAGAATGGACATTTACTATATTTATTTTTCCCAATCCATGAGCATGGGAGGTTTGTCCATCTTCTGATGCGCATGTCTTCTTTCAATTTCCTTCTTCAGAGGTTTAAAATTATTGTTGTAGAGGTCCTTAGTGTCTTTGGTTAGGTTTGTTCCTAGGTATTTTATGTTTTTTGAGGTTATTGTGAGTGGGAAGGTCTCCTGTACTCCTTCTTCAGCTGCCTTACTGTTGGTGTAGAGAACGGCTACTGATTTTTCTAGGTTTATTTTTGTATCCTGCTACCTTACTGAAGCTCCTAATCGTTTCTAGGAGTTTCCTGGTGGATTGTTAGCATCCCTTAATTAGACAATCATATCATCAGCAAAAAGGGATAGCTTGACTTCCTCTTTTCCTATTAGAACTCCTTTAATTTCCTTTTCTTGCCTTATTGCCCTAGCAGGGATTTCAGCACTATGTCTTGAAAAGGAGTGGTGACAGGGGGAGCTACCTTGCCGAGTTCCTACCCTTAAGGGAATGCTTCTGTCGTTTCCCCATTTAGGAAGATGATATTGGCTGTTGGTTTCCTGCATATGGCTTTGATTACATAAGGTATGATCCCTCCAATCAATTCCCTCTGGACTTTAAACATGAATGCAGGTAAAAAAAAAAAAAAAAAATCCCCACAATCCTCATTCTATCATATTACCGCCAGAATTCCTTAATTAAACTGACACAATTTGAATAAGCCAAAAGCAGAATTACTAAAAGAAATAAGTGTACTAAAATGCAACGTTTAATTTTTATTCTATATTGCATGAGGTATTTATCCTTCAACATCAATGCAATAAAAATAAGGCAATATCAGACTCTTCCATCAATGGAAGATGAAGATGATGCTGATTTCAGGTAAAAATTATATCCATCTTTATTTAATCACATGATAGTCTGTAGAGTGTCAGTCACATTATTACTATGAGAATCATGCCAAAACAATCACTTCCATCTCTTATTACCTTTTAATTTTCAAATTTTGTCAGGAGACACTCTAATATTTGGTAAGCATTCTTAAATCTAATGAAGTTTGCTACACTTTAAAAATGAGCATATGCTCTTCCTTTCTTCAAGGATATAGTGTGACCCAATTGAAGCTCTACAAAGAATACATTAACAGTTTAAAATATTTCACTTAGAAAGCAAAGGAAAAAAGATAGATCTCTGAATTAATAGAACATTATATACTGTATATAGGTAGACTTAGGACAGGATTTAAAAATCAATTAAGCAGAGTGTGGTAGTGCAGGCCTTTAATCCTAGCACTTGGGAGGAAGAGGTCGGTGGATTTCTGTGAATTCAAGGACAGCCTGGTCTACAGAGCGAGTTCAAGGACAGCTGGAGCTACATGGAGACCCTGTCTCACAAAGACCAAAAAAAAATTAGTTAAAAGAAAAGTAGGAGGGAAAGCATTAAACATCAAAAATAAAACTGAAGTGCCAAAGTTACTAGAACTGTTTAGGTTTGGAAAGATTTGTGTTATGTGTTTCTGAAGAATAGTTTTTTTTTGTGAATAAAAGAATAAAATGCACAAATTAAAAATTTTATTATAGTGTATCCAAATACTAAACCCTATATACTAAATATTATAAACATATTATAATTATACATTATAAATATATTTTTCAAGCTTATAAGTATTCTTTCAAGAAAGAATTATAATATGTATATTGCAAAAGAGGAAACTGAGTCTTAAGTTATGATTCAAAATCATCCAATTGCTAAATTGGAGTCAGGCTTAGAATCATTTGTGTTTCACAGTATAGGCTGAGGCACTTAACTCTAAACTATACCAATCAATTCTACATTTCTCAAATAAGCCCATCTCCTAATGGTTTAAATATTTTTCTGTTCAACAGCTTAGAATTTTCAGTTAATGTCCATTCTTATTTGCTTTTGGTTGATATGATAAAAAATTATGACCAAAACACAATTAGACATGAACAGGTTTATTGATCTTATATATCCCAATCATGATTTTTTTATTTTTATTTTTATTGATGCTTTGTGTATTTCATACATCATTTTCCAATTCAGTTCAAGCATATATCCCCTTCCCTTCCCCCAACACCCCCCTACCCATCCCAGATCATGCATTCTGCCGTAACTTTTCTGCATCTTTCTAAAATTTTATTTGTTTTGTTTTCATTTTTTTTTAACAATAAGTGATAATTTGTGAGTACAAGCATCCTTAATGTAAAACCAATTTGCGAGCAGTTGTGCTCAAACCCACACAGCTCATGGGTCCCACCATCCAGCGGGGGGGGCTTGTATGTTCAATCAAGTTGATCAAATGAATGTCCAGTCTATTGCTGTAGTTTCACAATTCACCCCAATCGCAGCCCTTACTTTCTACCGCACCCCCTCTTCCGCAGATTGTTCCCTATGCTTAGAAAAGGGGCACAGGTGGATGAGAAGCAAAACAGTCTACTTTCTCTGGAGCCGTTGTCCTGGTTTCTAGTCAATTCTGGCTGTTTTCTTTCATGGGCTGCCAGCTTGTCCAGGCATAACCTTTCAATCCTACTAATGAAGCACATGCAATTAGATATATAGGTATTTTTTTTAATTTTATTTATTTCCATATGTGTATGAATGTATTGTCTGCATGCAAGTCTGTGCACCCGTGACGTGCAATGCCACGGAGGTCAGAAGAGGGCGTCGGACTCCCCTGGAACTGGAGTTCTCCTGGAATTGGAGTTTCAGACGGCTCTCGGCCGCCATGTGGGTGCTGGGGATCGAACCCGGGTCCTCTGCAAGAGCGGTCAGCGCTCTTAACCGCTTAAACAGTACTAATTGTTATGGTAGGTTTCTTTGGTATAGACACAGATGTTTGGATGGTATGTTAATCCATGAATTACATTTTCTTCTGTTAAGTGTGACAGGGTCTTCGTGTGGTTTATAATATCTCCTAACCATTAGAGGATGTAAGCTTGTGGCATCAGCGTGGGGTATTCCTCCAAGGAGAGAGCTAATAGCCAATTAGATTTGGGATATACAGACATATGGCTGCCACTGCTGCACAGTATTTCCAGGCAGATAAGGTGTAGTTGGTGCTGACGGAGGAGTCTTGCTTGACTCAAGGAGACCTATATTTGCTTTATTGGTTTAGTGGCCTTTGGTAACACTCTCTGGCATTCCAGAGACCATCTGTATACATGCAAGTGCGGTCTCCATACATCTTATTCTAAAATATGGATACATACTCTCCACCCATATACAGTAATTACATAGTCTGAAAATAATTGGTGGGTGGATTCTAGAGCTCATTGAGGGATTCACATTATGACAAACATAGTTGCTTTCAGATAAACCAAAAATATAACCATACTGTCATTCAGCTTGCCTTTCATCAGGGGGATTTGGTGTTAGCATCCACAAATGAGCGAAACCATTTTCCATTTGTCTTTCTGGGAGTGTGTCACCTCACTCAGCACAATGGCCTTGAGCTCCATCCATTTACCTGCAAAGTTCATAATGCCATCCTTCTTTACCACTGAATTGTACTCCATTGTGTAGATGTACCACATTTTTGTCATCCACTCATCTGTTGAGAGGACTATGGGTTGGTTCCAGCTCTTCCCTATTGTGAAGAGAGCTACAATAAACATGGATGGGGCTGGAGAGATGGCCTAGTGGTTAAGAGCGGCGACCGCTCCTACAGAGGAGCCGGGTTCGATCCCCAGCACCCACATGGCGGCTGAGAACCGTCTGAAGCTCCAATTCCAGGAGAACTCCAGTTCCAGGGGAATCCGACACCCTCTTCTGACCGCTGCGGCATTGCACGACACGGGTGCACAGACCTGCATGCATACAGTACATTCATACATATACAGAAATTAAAAAAAATTAAAAAAAATTAAAATAAACATGGATGTGCATATATCTTTGCAGTAGGATGAGTCTTTGGGGTATATACCCAGGAGTGGTATGATTGGGTCAGATGGTAAGCTCATTCTGAGTCTTTTAAGGGTTCTCCACACTGCTTTCCATAGTGGTTGTACAAGTAAGTTTACATTCCCACTAGCAGTGAATGAGTGTTCCCCTTTCCCCACAACCCCTCTAGCATCTGTTGTCTTTTGTTTTCTTGATCTTAGCTAGCCGTACTGAAGTGACATGATATCTGAGAGTGGTTTTAATTAGCATTTCCTTAATTATTAATGATGTTGAACACTTTTTAAGATGTTTCTCAGCCATCTTTAATTCCTCCCTAGGGAAGACTCTGTTTAGCTCTTTACTCCATCTTTTGAGTAGGTCATTTGTCTTCTTACTTTTTAGTTTTTTGAGTAGTTTATATATTCTCGACGTTAATACCCTATCTCAAAAAGACAACAAACAAACAAATAAGTAAATAAATAATACCAAACAAAACCCTCAATATGGCTGACCTATTCATGAACGCAGTTACTCTCTACCCATTTACTGAGTTTTTAATTAGTGTGCAAATAGAGTGCTTCATCGTGATATCTTCATGTCTCCACTGGTCATTCTATACTTTATTGCTCAGTTATGACTGATGTATGCTGTTTACATCATTTTCTTACTATTAATTTCTAAATATATGATATGAT
Organism: Rhizomys pruinosus; assembly: GCA_009823505.1. Lineage (NCBI taxonomy): Eukaryota > Metazoa > Chordata > Mammalia > Rodentia > Spalacidae > Rhizomys > Rhizomys pruinosus. The sequence continues at coordinate 41,187 of VZQC01003272.1, forward strand.
TCGATATATAACATTCTTTAAATTATTTGTTGATCTACTTTTTAATGTATATGAACATATTGCCTGCATGTACATGTAACATGTAAGACCTATGGAACAGAATGTTGTATCCCCTCGGACTGGAGTTAAGGAAGGCTGTGAGCTGCCATGTGGGTGCATATTTAAGCCCATTTGATCTATGGTATGGTTTAACTCTTTGCTTTCTTCATTGTTATCTAGATTTTATTTCTTGTAGATTTGGTAATGGTTTATAAAAATCACCTAATATTTTTATGGCAGAATCTATTTGAACACTGATGAAACTGTGGGTCCCAAAATTTGATGCACATATTTAAAATTCATTTTATCTACCTAGTGAAGTGGTCCCTTTAGTAGTGTTTAAGTCTTCTTCCTCTCTTCAAACCAAACTTTTTATGTCTATCATATATTAGAAGTGATACATCAGCTTGTTTACATGATCTGTAAACTCATATATTCTTTTCCCTCATTTCAGTATCATTTGGTGAGAGTCTTTATCAATGAGGTGGTTTTCTTCTAGTGAATGCATCATTGAATCTATTTTTAATTCAATCAGCCAATCTTTATCTTCTTAGAGTTGAGGCCATTTACATTTAAGTTCAATATCAAAAGATGCTTATTAACTAAGGTGACTTTTTTAGTTGCTTATCTGCTTGGCTGGATTACTGTTTATAATTTAATTTATCTTTGTTTATATGAAAGGTATGTTGATTCATTGTAGTGGAGATGGCAAATTCAGGGCTGTCCTTTGTTTAGATATTCCTCCCATAGAATTTATTCTTTAAGTCCCTTGTACAACTGAGCTAAAGGAAAGTAAGTGCTATAGTGGCAAACTCAAAACTACAACTGTATAGAGTTACTCATACACTTAAAATCATGAACAGGCCACTAACAAGCCAAGGTAAACATAAAGCTCAAAATTTCAAAACAACTACAGAATGTGCTGTGGAGTTTAAAAAGAGGATAAATGTGGAAATAGTAAATGAATGAGATATGGGGAAAGGACAGCAAAAGGACACAGGAGAAGAAAAGTAAAGCAAATATGTCCCAGTATTGTGGTTTAAGTATAAACTGTACCCCCTTAACTCATGAATGTTAACATTTGGTTCTCAGCTTGTTGCACTGACAGTCATTTAGTCACTGAGATTTCATAGCTCAGTCTTACTTCCTGTCACCTCTCTTGTTTCTGCTTATGGTTCCTGTTCCTGTGTGACCAGCCCACTCACCCTTCTGTCACTACAAGCTCACTGCTGCCATGCATGCATTAAGAAACGTGTCTCTTCTTAAATTGTAAGCTAACATAAACCCCTTATCCTTGAAGATGCTTCTTGTTAGGTATTTGTTCAGGGCAGAGAGTCAAATAACTAAGGTAATAATAAATAATAAAAATGTCACGTAAGTGTTATTCAGGCATAAGCATTCAGAAGCTTCTTGTATTCCGCATATTGGCCAGGTGTGGGTTTCTGTGTTAAACATCATCTGTTTCATTAAAAAATACCTTCTCTGGTGAGAATCGAGAGATGCATAAGTCATTAAGAGTCAGCTTAATATAACTAATTAGTAGAATACTAGGAGTAGGCTCTCTCATATATCCTGTGACCACACTAGCCTCAGGTTCCTAGGGATGATATCAATGTCCAATATGGGCTTCCTCTTAAGAAGCAGATCTTAGGTCCAGTTAAAGAGTGATTCATTACTCCCATAACATTTTTGCCATCATTGCACCTGTGGGCATATTTTGCCAGGCCAGTTGTTATTGTACTTCACAGGACTGACTATTGTGAAAAAATAATGCTTATATTTCCTTATATTAGTTTTCATACCACCTCCTAGTGCTATAAATGAGCCCAGTAGAGAAAGGCTCTGAAGTTAGCAGGAGCTTGATTTCTACTTTTTGTTCATAGCTCATGTATATATAGTCTTCAGAAATAGAGACTTGCCATCCAATTCTAGTGTGTAACCAACAGCAAGTACAATGTCCAGTATTGCTGGCTGGTGTATGGGACCACTGTTCAACAGCTTCAAAAGAGAAAGTCCATTCTTCATATTGAGGGTTTTGTTTGGTATTTTTTATTTATTTATTTGTTTTTTTTGTTTGTTTGTTTTTTTTTTTTGAGATAGAGTCTCCCTGTAGCCCCAGCTAGCCTGGACTAGCTATGTAGACCAGGCTGGCCTTGAGCTTACATAGATCTACTTGCCTCTGCCTCCTCAGTTCTGGGATTAAAGAAGTGTGCCACCATGCCCAGCTCTGTTTGGTATTTTTTTTATTTGACTTTGATGTCTAGAAATGTCAATCAAACTTCTGCTCCTAAAACTCAGGGATCATTGCAGCAAAGGGGACAGAAAGATTGTAAGAGCCAAAGGTAGTGCATGGCCACAAGGAGACAAATTTTCCAGACATCTGGTCTTGTATAAAACCACAGCAAAAGTGACAACATACACAAGTTTAATGCTAGGTCAAACCAGAAAAAAATCCCCAGTGTAGCTATGAGTAACTGTATAAAAGCTTCTAACCCCATGTAAGGAAGTTTTGGCAACATTGCTGCTGGAAGGAACAACTAGAGTCACTTACAGGCATGAGACTCTCAGTAGGTTAACCAGGGTGCAATGGATGGACTCATACTGAAAGGCAGACTCTATAGGCCTGAATATATTATAGTATAGTAAATTAATTGGGGGACAATAAGCAAAGTGGGGAGAGAGAAGGGAATCAAATTATATTGTGTGAAAATTAAATTTAAAATAAAATAAAATAAATAAATGGGATTTATCTGCTGTTGACAGGATCAAAAGCAGAACTGCACTTGAGGCTTGATAGGCCCTGGGCTTGTCCTGAGGGCAGGCACACTCTCAGATTTCCATGTGGGCTAGGTTTTAGAACCTGCTTCTTTTTCCCTTTCCTCTTGTTGCAACTGAATGACTGAGGCTGAGTTCAACTTACTTCTCTGAATAACATGTCTTATTTTATTCTAGTTTCCTTTCAGGATTTTCCTCTATTCATTTTTTAAGATGCACTTTACTTCTCTTAATCTAATTCATTCCTTCATCAACCCACACAAAGCCAGCCTCTAGTGCATCCTATTTACTTGAAAGCCTCAAATCTATTTTTCTGTTCCTTTATATATAGGAGCTTCTGAAATCTTAGAAAATTAAAATTACATTAGTTTGATGAGGTTTAAATGTATTCTATTAGTTTATTTAATGTTCACGTCTGTAAATTTTAAAGAACTCAGAAAAAAATAAATTATCTAGGAAACGCACAAAAAAATCTCTAGAAAGAAAAACTTAAATCCCTCAAGGAGATTGAGGAAGATACTAGAACATGGAGAAACCTCCCCTGCTCCTGGATTAGAAGAATCAATACAGTAAAAAAATGACCATCCTGCCGAAGGTAATATACAGACTCAATGCAATCCCAGTTAGAATCCCCATGAGCTTCTTCACAGACCTAGAAAAAAACAAAACAAAACAAAAAAAAACCTAAAGCTCATTTGGAAAAACAAAATACCCCTGCTAGCCAAAGCAACATTGAGCAAAAAGAGCAATACTGGGGGGATTGCCATACCAGACTTCAAACTATATTACAGGAATATAGTCATAAAAACAGCCTGGCATTGGCACGAAAACAGGCCTGTAGAACAATGAGGATCCAAACCTGAGCACAACCAATTTTAGCCATCTCATATTCGACAAAGGGGCCAAGAAGACTCAATGTAGGAAAGACAGCATCTTCAGCAGATGGTGTTGGCATAACTGGATCACCACTTGTAGAGAAATGAAACTAAACCCCTACCTCTCTCCATGTACAAAAATCAACTCCAAATGGATCAAAAACCTCAATGTGAAACCTGAAACTCTGAAAATGATAGAAGAAAGTGTTGGTAGTAACCTACAAGTCATAGGCATAGGAAAAGTCTCTAAATCAGAAAGCAGCTGTGCAAACAATAAGGTCAACAATTGACAAATGGGACCTTATTAAACTCAAGAGCTTCTGTATAACAAAAGAAACAATCAAAGAAGTGAAAAGAAAATGCATAGAGTGGGAGGAAACCCTCACCAGTGATACATCTGATAGAGCATTAACATCCAAAGTGTATAAACTACTCAAAAAAACAAAGGAGGAAGAAAACAAATGACCTACTCAAAAGATGTAGTAAAGAGCTGAACAGAGACTTCACAAATGAAGAAGTAAAGATGGCTGAGAAACATCTTAAAAAATGTTCATCATCACTAATAATTAAGGAAATGCAAATTAAAACTACTTTAGGACTTCATCTTACTCCAGTAAGACTAGCTATGATCCAGAAAACAAAGGATACCAAATGCTGGAGAGACTGAGGGCAAAAGGGAAAATCATCCACTACTGCTGGGAATGCAAACTCATGCAACCCTTATGGAATGCAGTGTGGGGAACTCTCAAGCAACTGAAAATTAGCCTACTACCTGACCCACTCATACCACTCCTGGGTATATACCTACAAGACTCATCCTACCACAGAGATACATGCACATCTATGTTTATTACTGGAAGCAATCCAAGTGTCTCTTGACTGATGAGTAGATAAAGTGTGGTACATCTACACAATGGAATTCTATGATGCAGAAAAGAAAGATGACATCATGAAATTTGCAGGTAAATGGATGGAACTTGAAACCATATGCTAAGTGAAATAACACAGTCCCGGAAAAACAAATGATGAATTGTATCCCTCATTTGTGGATGCTAGCACCAAATCCCTAGTCGAAAGGCAAGCTGAGAAAAATTAATGTTATATTTCTTTTTATCTGAAGGCAAATATGCTGTTATAATATGAATCACTTAACAGTCTCTAGAATTAACTTACCACTTATTTTCAGACTTTAAATTGTAGTATATGGATGGAGGGTATATATTCATATATTAGAGTAATATAAAATTAAAGGAAAAATGTGAACTCCTAAATATATTTTGGACTTAGCATACAGCTTATTTTCAAATGTCATAATTTTGGTATATATGTATCATATATATAGGCATACTTTGGAGTGATAAAAATTAGAAGGAACAACAACAATAAAAAAGAAAAAAAAAACTGAATCAAAGAACTGACAAGCAGTTAACTTCTGCCCAAACAATAAACCTCTGCAGAGAAAAACTTTAAAGACTGAGAAAAAGATGCAAGACATGTATGGCAGAATGCATGAACTGTGATGTGGTGGGGGGCATGGAAAAGAGAGTGTGTCTAAATTGGACTGAGAAATGATGTATGAAACATACAAAACACCAATAAAATATTTTATTAAAAAATGAACTTATTGTTAAATTCAGCCATACCTTTCATTTCTTAAATGGCTACTTGGATATGACAATGTGATTTGTTAAAAAAAAAATCAGCAGCTGGGAGTGGTGATGCACATCTTTAATCATAGCACTTGGGAGGCAGAGGCAGGCAGATCTTTGTGAGTTCAAGGCCGGCCTGGTCTACAGAGTGAGTTCCAGGACAGCTGGGACTACAGGGAGACCCTGCCTCAAAAAGACAAAAAAAAAAAAAAAAAAAAATCATCATTCTCCAGTGAACACCATTCTCCAGCGAACTAATATGAGCCTTATGTTCTGCTTAATTTTCATTTATGTTACTTTATAGATTAATTTTTCCTATGTATCTTCTTAGTTGTATACTAATTTAATTTCAAATAACTTAGAATATTGTCGCTCGAGCAAAAAGAAACATGGGACTCTTGAAGTCTGATTTTGTGACATTCAGTGGTCAGTTTATAAGTTTTAAATTATTTTCCCTTTTATCAGTTGTGCACATTCATGAATCGTTGGTTGTGATAAGCCAATACTCATGTTCTTGTCTATTCAGTAATGTTTCCACAATTTAATGAGAACTAAGTTCATTAATATGTGCCATAATTTTTTTATTGATTTTTCTGAGTTTTACACATGTATAATCACATCTAAAAATAGAAGCCTTTTAAATGCTTGCTACTGACAATATATGCTTAAAATACATTAGCATTTATACTGGCTTTGCTATAATTTGTGTGTGTGTGTGTCTGTGCATATGTGTGCATGTGCACATGTGTGAGTGTATGTGTGAAGACCAGGGGTGAAAAGTGTGTTCCTCAATTGTTCTCTATCTAAATTTTTTAAAGATTGATTAGTTTATTTACGTGTATAAAGTGCTCATGTATGTAGGTATACTCGGTGTGTGTAGTATTTATGGTGGCCAAAGAGGATGTCCTATGCTTTGAAACAGTAGTTAGAGAAGGTTTTGCACTGACATATTTTACCTAGGCAAAGAACTTAGAACTTCTAGAAAAGCAGCAAGTGCTGGAAACAGGAGAACCCTCTCTTCAGAGTTCATTGATTCTGCTAAACAGTTTGTCCAGTAAATATCGGGTATTCTTTCCCTGCCTCCCAGTGCTAAGATTACATAGACTCCTATGCCAGCTTTTTCATGGGTGCTGGGGTTGAACTCTTGTACTTATGTTTCTTTAGCAAATACTTCATGAATTGAGCCATATGCAGACCCCTGTGACAGAGTCTTCCTGTAGCTCCAGCTGGCCTGTAACTACCTATGTAGACAAGGCTGGCCTGGATCTCATAAAGGTCCACATGTTCGTATCTTTAGCAGTGTGATTAAAGGCCTGCACCACCATGTTCAACATTTTTAGGTGTTTTTAGAAAGTTTCATTTAACCCAGACTAACTTCAGCCTCACTATACAGCAAAGAAAACCTTGAACTCCAGAACTTCCTGTCTTTATTTCTCAATCTGGTAGTTTACAGGCATGTGCCACAGTGCTTAGATTCTCTTTGAGTCTAATTTTTATCAGAAAACTTCCTTTTCCTATTAAATAATTTGACCTGCAGATTGAGGGTCACATATTTGATCCTGTTAAGGATTCCACTGGACCTAGAGTTAGAGAGAAGTGTTTGTCCACATGTGGAGGCTGGGAATCCAATACTGGTCCTTACTTTTTATCTGTGGAATCATTTGAGGGTGCAAATTTATGTTTAGCAAACGTGTATTTAACCATTTTACAAGATAGTTATCTTTGTATTTTCAAGTTTCTCTTATTTAATTTATACCAACTGTATCAATAGTTCATGTGTTTTTCTCTTCTCTTGAAAAAAATGCAGGATGGCTAGTTGTTACAGTACTTCCTATTTGTGTTTATTAAAGAAGCTACTTTGAAATTTATTTATACTTCCTACATTTTAAATATTATTGAGAACTATTTTTAAAGTTATTTTTTCTATTTTATGTGTGCATATTTTTGTCATCCTTCATCCAGTTTTGTAGATGTATTCCCACCTTACCCATTTTCTGGTATTTATTAAATATACCTTAATAGTTTGCATATTTCTATGTGTGCTGACATAGCTGCATTCTTTAAACTATGTTATCACAATGAATTCTATTACAATCGTAAAACCTGAAACCCTGAAAGTGATAGAAGAAAAAGTTGGTAACAACCTACAAGACATAGGTGTAGGAAAATACTTTCTGAATCAGATAGCAGCTGTACAGGAAATAAGGTCAACAGTCAAATTCAAAAGCTTCTGTACAGCAAAAGAAACAATCAAGGAAGTGAAGAGAAAATCCACAGAGTGGGAGGAAATCTCTACTAGTGATACATCTGAGACAGCGTTAACGTCGAGAATATATAGACTACTCAAAAAACAAGGAAGTAAAAAAACAAATGACCTACTCAAAAGATGGAGTAAAGAGTTGAATAGAGACTTCTCCAGTGAGGAAGTAAAGATGGCCTGAGAAACATCTTAAAAAGTGTTCAACATCAGGGCTGGAGAGATTGCTCAATGGTTAAGAGCACCAACTGCTCTTGCAGAGGACCCAGGTTTGATTCCCAGCACCCACATGGTGGCTAAGAACCATCTTTTTTTTTTTTTTAATTTTATTTATTTCTGTATGTGTATGAATGTACTGTCTGCATGCAAGTCTGTGCACCTGTGTAGTGCAATGCGGTGGAGGTCAGAAGAGGGTGCCGGATTCCCCTGGAACTGGAGTTCTCCTGGAATTGGAGTTTCAGACGGTTCTTGGCCGCCATGTGGGTGCTGGGGATCGAACCCGGGTCCTCTGTAAGAGCGGTCGGCGCTCCCAACCCCTAGGCCATCTCTCCAACTCCAGTTCCAGGGAAATCCGAAGCCCTCTTCTGAGCTCTGTGGCATAGCACAACATGCGTGCACCAACCTACATGCAGACAGCACACTCATACACATAAAAAATAATAAATGTAAAAATAATTTAAAAATTGTTCATCATCATTAATAATTGAGGAAATGCAAATTAAAACCACTTTCAGAGATCATCTCACTCTGATACGACTGGATAAGATCAAGAACACAAAAGACACCAAATGCTGGAGAGGTTGTGGGGAAAGGGGAACATCATCCACTGCTGGTAGGAATGTAAACATGTACAACGACTATGGAAAACAGTGTGGAGAACCCTTAAAAGACTCAAAATGAGCCTACCACCTGACCCAGCCATACCACTACTGTTTATATACCCACAAGACTCATCCTACCACAAAGATACATGCACATCCATGTTTATTGAAGCTCTTTTCACAATAGCGAAGAGCTGAAACCAAGAGCTGAAACCAACTCAAAGGCCCCTCAACTAAGAACTGTATGACAAAATGTGGTACTTCTACACAATGAAGAACCACTTGGCAGTAAAGAAAGATGGCATCATGAACTTTGCAGGTAAATGTATGGAACCCAAAGCCATTATGCTAAGTGAAGTAACACAGTCCCAGAAAAAAGCTGCAAATGGTCTCCCTCATTTGTCGATGTTAACACCAAATCCCCAGATGAAAAACAAGCTGAACAACATTATTGTTATATTTCTGTTTATCTGAAGCAACTATGCTGTTATAATTTAAATCTCTTAACGAGCTCTAGAATTGATCACCACTTACTTTCAGACTCTGTAATTATTGTTATATGAAAAGGGGCACAGGTGGATGAGAAGCCTAGGGAACAATCTGCAGAAGAGGGGGCGCGGTAGAATGTAAGGGCTGCGATTGGGGTTAATGGTGAAACTACAACAATATAGACTGGACACTCATTTGATCAACTTGATTGAACATACAAGCCCCCCCCTCCCCCGCTGGATGGTGGGACCCATGAGCTGTGTGGGTTTGGGCACAACTGCTTGCAAATTGGTTTTACATGAAGGATGCTTGTACTCACAAATTATCACTTATTGTTAAAAAAAAAATGAAAACAAAAAAAAAAAAAAAAGCAGAGAAAGATGCAGAAAACTTACGGCAGAATGCATGATCTGGGATGGGTAGAGGTGGGGTGGGGGGAAGGGAAGGGGTTATATGCCTGAACTGAATTGGAAAATGTTGTATGAAATACACAATGCATCAATAAAAAAAATAATAAAAAAGTTATTGTTATATGAGTGGAAAGTATGTATTCATATTTTAGAATAATATAAAATTAAAGGAGGAAAATATGAATTACTAAACATTAAAAAAAAGACTGAGAGAAAAATGCAAAATAGTTATGGCAGAATGCATGATCTGTCGTGAGGTGGGGGGAAGGGAAAAAGGAATATATCTAAGCTGAACAGAGAAATGATGTCTGAAATACACAAAACATCAATAAAAGCATTATAGTATATATATACATATATATATATAAATATAAATTTGCATCGATTGATTATATTAATATATAATACACTAAATATTTTCCTTATTGAGTACTTTTGTATTTATCATGTTTTCATTTTATTTCATTAAGTGAATGAAACTATATATTGTGAGCTAATACAGATTTCTCTATAAAGTTTTCCTAAATTGTATTTGTTAATTTTGTGTGTTTGTGAAGATAAAAACATATCTACATTTTTTACAAATGTATTCCTGATTGATATCATTATAACTTTTAATTTTTCTTATGTGTATGAGTGTACTGTCTGCCTGTAGGTTGGTGAACACATGACCTGCAATTCCGCAGAGATCAGAAGAGGGTGTCGGATTCCCCTGGAACTGGAGTTAAAGATGGTTCTTAGCTGCCATGTGGGTGCTGGGAATAGAACCTGGGTCATCTGCAAGAGCAGTTGGAGGTCTTAACTGCTGAGCCGTCTCTCTAGCCCCATCATAATAGCATTTAACCCAAGCTGGACTCCCACTTTCAACAGCCTTCCTGTTTCAGCCTCTCACATGTTGGAATGAAAGCTACTCACTACCACACTAACTAGACTTCATTCTGTTGGATATAAGTTTGAGAAAAAAAAAATTTTTCAAAGTATTATTTCCCTCTGAGTGAATATAAATTCTACTATTTATTTAAATTTGTTCTTATCAAATTATATAGATTTCAGTCATTACTTTTCAATAGATATTCTTTTCTTCAGCTGGAGAGATGGCTCAGTGGTTAAGAGCAATGGCTGCTTTTGTAGGGGACACTCAATTCCATGGTTCCTATATGTGGTGTCTTCATAAATAGCATCTTACTGTCGAGTTCCAGTGGCTAATCAAGTGCAAGGGCAATAGCCAGTATTGTTTGATGGTCGATGGGACAACTTATCAACACCTTCAATAGAGGGAGTCCATCCCTGGGATTTACTTTGCTAGCCTATCATATCTAGGAGGGACAATATCACTTGTTAAAAATAAATCCTTCTAATTCCTGTTTATGATACATTTATATACTTAAGAAATTTAAGCTGGGTATGTTGGCACACACCTTTAATCCTAGCACTCAGAGGTAGATCTCTGTGAGTATAAACCCAGATTAGTCTACATATTGTGTTCCAGGCCAGATGGGGTCCCAAGAAGAACCTCTCTCAAAAAGACCACACAAAAGTTAATGCAGTGACAGGACTCTAGAAAATATATTCTATTTTAAATTGATTTAGGAGATGATCACATATTTTTCCTAAGCATTGCCTGTCAGTTTTTAAACAAAAACAAGGTCACCAGAACAGATTGATTCCCAACAGAGACAACAAGCTGCTAGGTTGGCAATTGCATGCAATAATGTAAAAGTCTGAGAATCGAAATCTCTTCCTGTCTAACTTAAATGATATGTGTAGTTTCCATTCACAATTTATTTTTTTTTGTACTCCTAACATACTTAAGGGGACTGGACAGATGGCTCAGCTGTTAAGAGTCCTGGCTGTCTCTTCAGAGGCCAAAGTTCCATTCCCTATATGATCGCTGACAACCAATGGCCTGTGACTCCAGCCCCAGGGGATCTGATATCTTCTGATCTCCTGTGGCATTATATGACGTGGGTGCATTAACATACATATGGGGGATACACTCATCACAAAATAAAATAATAAATAAAATATTTAATACTTGTCTCACCATTGAACATTGTCAGTCACTTTCTATACATTCCACTGACGTTAGTGATCTATATGAAGCTCATCAATACAGCACATAGAGTTAAGAATAGTGGTAGCATTTTATTTGCACGAAGGATGCCTGTACTCATGGATTATCACTTATAGCTAAAAAATGAAAAAAAAAAAAAACAGAGAAAGATGCAAGACAGTTACGGCAGAATACATGATCTGGGATGGGGTGTGGGGGGGAAGGGAAAGGGAAATATGCCTGATCTGAATTGGAAAATGATGTATGAAATGCACAAAGCATCAATAAAAATTTAATTAAAAAAAAAGAATAGTGGTAGCATTTTAAATGTATAAATGAAAACTGCTCAAGTTTCTTCATGATTCCATCAAATAAGCTGTTCTGTGGTAAGTTTCCAGTTAATGCAATTTCATGCAATTCTATGAAACATTACTTGAGGCTGGAGAGATGGTCTAGCAGTTAAGAGCGCCGACCGCTCTTACAGAGGACCCGGGTTTGATCCCCAGCACCCACATGTCGGCCGAGAACCGTCTGAAACTCCAATTTCAATTCTGACCTCCGTGGCATTGCACAACACAAGTGCACAAACTTGTATGCAGACAGTACATTTATACACATACAAAAATAAATAAAAAAGAAACATTACTTAACATAACATTTCAGTTTGCTTTCAAGCATACAAGAGTTAAGTTAAGCTACAGGAGAAAGTTAATAAGCTATAATAAAGCTGCTCTTAAAAATCTAATGCCCTTCCAAAACATGTTCAGGGATTCACATTTTGACAGTAGAGTTGCATACAGGTAAAGAAAAATTATTACTTTACATTCCTGTTACATAGCAAGTTTTTATTTTCAGATGTTACAATTTTGGTTGTGTGGCCTATATGTATGCATATTTTGGAGCGATCCAATATCCAAATTGGAAGGTACAATAAAAACAACGACAACAACAACAACAACAACAACAACAACAAAAGACTGGGTCAAAGAACTGACTGAAACAGTAAACTTCTGCCCCAAACAGTAAACTTCTGCATCCAAAAATTCAAAAAAGACTGAGAAAAAGATGAAAGATGGCAGAATGCATGAGCTCTGGCAGGGTCAGGGGCAAGGAAGGAGGAATGGGCCTAAATTTGATTAAGAAATGTTGTATGAAATGCACAAAACCTCAATAAAAAAAGAAAAAAAATCTATTGCTCTTAAAGCTCAATGACCATATATTTGAAGCCTTCAATATATCTGACACTTTTCCAGGTACTTGAGGAAAAATTATAAAAATAATTTCATTGCCTTTTGGGGTACTTATCATTACTTGTTTCTTTGTAATATTTTATTTATTTTTATTTTATGTGTATGACTATGTTGCCTGCATGTGTGTAAGTATACCCATGTTGTGCAATGCTCACAGAGTTCAAAAGAAGGTAGCAGATTCCCCTGGAACTGGAGTTACAGATGGTCGTTAGCTGCCATGTGGGTGCTAGGACTTGAACACCAGACCTCTGCAAAAGCACCCCGTGCTCATAACCACTGAGCAATCTGTCCATCCCCACATTAATTTTTCTTAACAGCATATTATAAGCATCCTCTCATTTAAAAATTAGAAAATTTATTCTAAGTTAGCAAATGAATAATTTATATATTATTAATGCAGGAGAGGAGTCGCTCACAATTTTTGTGGACAAGCGGAAGTTGAGCAAACGATCGGAAGGAAGTGATTCCAGCAGCAATAGTTCCTCCGTCACTCTGGAGACCTTGCATCAACTTGCTGCTTCCTACTTCATTGACAGGGACAGCACTCTTCGCAGACTTCACCACATTCAAATTGCATCCACTGCCATAAAGGTAGGAATGCATTTATACTTAAATTGTCACTTTTCTTTGTCTGTTTCATTTCCATCATATCTTCCTGCATACTTCTTAGGCCAGTTCTTTAAATAATTATGTTATGAAAATTATTTAGCATTTACAATTGTCTTTAGTTATAAAATATCTAAAGTAAAATTGTATGTAGGCTCATGCAATCTTTTCAGTTGATAACTAGTCCAAGTATGTTTATGATTTTGTATAATTAAAATGTACTCGAGTTTTAAAAGCTCGATCATAGTGGCATAGACACTTTATCAAGGTGTACTTGGGTACAACTTTTTCCAGATTTAATGATTATCTTTGTAATTTTCTGTTACCTTGTATTATGTGTATAATTTTTTACAAGAAGATGATTATTATGATAAAAAATACCATGATGCTTTGATAAGGAGTCCTTTTTTTTCCTCAAAAGAAAAGATTCATTTTGAATAAAGCAAAAGCAGCTCAACTGTGAACCCTGTTTGAGTGACAACTACTTTTAAGCTCTGTGAGGCATAAAAAGGATTTTTCTTTAGTTTTCCAGAAATCTTGTATGCACAGCTGGAGTCTTTTCTTTCAGTGTTTCCGAGGTAGAGTTCAGATATAGAAGTATTTATAGTACATTTCTTAAGGTCAAAATAGACCAGAAATTGGAGTGCATTGATCAATTCTCTGTGTTCACTAAAGTCAATTGACTTTATCCATAGTAATATTTACCTTATCAAAACTTATAAAATGATAAGTATTGCTTAATATTTAGCAGAACTCAAATAACAAATAAAAAAACACAATGGGATATTGGAGAGGGAATGTAGGTCTCTAAATTAGAACAATGTACTTTTTAGACATATTTCTCTGGAATAAACATGTTATTTCATTTAGTCAGTGACAAGTGTATATCATTAGACACAATAAGATCTTAGACTACATTAGCAATAGTGAAACAAATACGAACAGCATTTTCATCACCTCACATGTAACATCTTTTCATGCCTAGTGCAAGGAGCCTACAATAAATATAACATTGCCTTGTTTTCTGAAACTAAAATTAATGTGTGCTTTCATGTCTGTAAGGTGAAAATTTATTTTTTCAATATTTGGGGAAGGGTACACATATTTTTCAAGGAAAAACTTGGGAAGATAGTGAAATATTTTATCTAAAAAGTTACACAAAAATAGTGGAGAGTTCTGGCCTGCATGCATTTAATATTCCTAGTAGGAATAGAGATAATACTTCTGCCAATGTAAATTATGGTTTAGTTAGTAAACTTCTGACTGTGGGACTTATACTGAGGAAAACCAGTACATAATATTTATGCTCTATAGATTAAAGTGTAGCATGAACAAATGCAGATGTCTTAGTTGATTTAGAAATGTTGTAAAGTAGGATATTGTTAGATATTTAGCCTGTGGTTGCTAAAGAGAAATAGACTTTCAGAAATCAATTTTAATGATATAATCAACAGCTTATGTATAGTTTCTAATGAACGAAAGCAAGATTGTGTTTATTATAAATTTATTGACTTTTTAGTTCAACACAAAGTAAATTTCACATACCAGAGTTTTTTATTACTCGGACTACATAAGAAATATTCATACACAGCTCACAATAGCCTAATGAATACTTCACATATTTTTCTCCCACATGAGAAGTATGCCACTAAAAGCATCAGATTTAATGCAGCATGCAGTTGCCTACTAGAAATACCTCTGGAGGGGCTGAAATGATGGCTTTAGCATTTAAGAACATTTACAGAAGATCCAGGTTTACTTTCTAGGATCCAAATGACATCTCACAACCATTTGTAATTCCAGTTCCAGAGGATTCAACAACCAGAGGGTCCAATCATATATTCGGGCATCCACACCTAGAAACAAAATAAAAAAATAAACAATATTGCAAAAGAAAAATTTTAGACTTTGTTGATACCATAAGGAGTGATGGAAAGAGTAGTTTATAATCTACCTGTGAGGTAGAAATGAGCCCTAAAAAGAAGTGGCTGGTGAGAAATAAGTGATCCAGGAAGATCCCTGAAAGAGGAAAAGGCATAACCTGGAATTTGTGACCTGATGTGCTCACCTTGATAGGGTGGATTTCTGAGATTGTCCGTTCCCCAGTGCCCATGGGCACTCCAGAGCACATGAGAGAGATGCTTAACTTGTGTGCCCCATTGCTGCAGATCCAGGAGAAACCAGTCTTTTTTTAATATAATACTTTCATTGATGTTTTGTGTATTTCAGACATCATTTTTCAGTTCAATTTAGACATATTCCCCTTTCCCTGCCCCCATCCCCACCCCAGATCATGCATTCTGCAATACATGTCCTGCATCTTTCTCTCAGTCTTTTTTAAAAGTTTTTCTCTGCAAAGGTTTATTGTTTTGGGAAGAATTTAACCATATCAGTCCATTCTTTGACCCATTCCTTATGTTGTAGTTCCTTCCCAATGACATTGCTCCAAAATATGCCTATAAAAACGTCATATATGTACCAGAATTATGTCCTCCAGGAATAAACTGCATGTTAACTCTGACATATGTTTAGGGGTTCACATTTTCCCTTTAATTTTATATTACTCTAATATATATATATATATATATATATATATATTATATATATTATATATATACTTAACTAGTAAAACACCCTCCCCATTATACATTAATCATCCCAATGTCTTTAATGTAAGTGGTTAAGGTAATTCTAGGCGTCATCAACTAGAGTTCACCCACATCAATGATCTACAAATTATGCATTAATCCAAGAATGAAGATAAATAACATAACATGCCACTACCAGCTTGCCATTTTCAATTGGGGGATATTGGTACTAGCCATGCTCCAAAGAGGGATCTAATATATTGGGGTAAGAATGTGTTACTTCATCATTAGCACATATGGCCTTGAGATTCGCTATCATTGTATCTTGCAAGTTCCATGAGTCATCATTTTTACCACTGATAGAGTTCTACAAATAACATTATTTTGAGTTATTTAATCTCTGTCAGTTCAGGGTCAACTTTAGGGTTGGCTTCTACATACTCTTGTGCCAAAATCTATAGGAGGGGCTGCAATATAAACAATAGATGTGCAATGAATTTTGCAATTAGGTGAAAAGGTCTCTGTGGCTATATACCCAGGAGTGGTATAGCTGGGTCAGGTGGTAGACTCATTTTGATTCTTTTAAGGGTTCTCCACACTGCTTTCCACAGTGGTTGTGTGAGTTTACATTCCCACCAGTAGTGGATGAGTGTTCCCCTTTCCCCACAACCTCTCCAGCATTTGGTGTCTTTTGTTTTCTTGATGTTAGCCACTCTTATTGGAGTGAGATGATATCTTAGAGTGGTTTTAATTTGCATTTGTTAAATATTCACCATGTTGAACACCTTTTAAGATCTTTCTCAGCCATCTTTACTTCCTCACTGGTGAAGTCTGTGTTCAGCTCTTTACTCCATCTTTTGAGTGAGTCATTTGTTTTCTTACTTCTTTGTTTTTTGAGGAGTTTATAAATTCTGGAAGTTAATGCTCTGTCAGATGTTATCACTGGTGAAGGTTTCCTCACACTCTGTGGGTTTTCTCTTCACTTCCCTGATTGTTTATTTCTCTGTGCAGAAGCTTTTGAGTTTAATGAGTTCCCACTTGTCGACTGTTGACTTTATTACCTGCACAGCTGTTGTCTGATTTTGAAAGGCTTTTCCTGTGCCTATGTCTCATTGCTTGCAGCCAGCTTTTTCTTCTATCACCTTCAGAGTTGATTTTTGTACAAGGTGAGAGGTAGGGGTTTAATTTTGTTCTTCTACATATGGTGATCCAGTTTTGCCAACACCATTTGCTGAAGATGCTATCTTTCCTCCAATGAGCTTTTTTTGGTCCCTTTATTGAATATGAGGTAGCTGAAATTGTATGTGCTCGGGTTTGGATCTTCAGTTTTGTTCCATTGGTCAACAGGTCTGTTTTTGTGCCAGTTCTAGGCTGTCTTTCTGAATATAGTCCTGTAATATAGCTTGAAACCTGGTAAGGTAATCCTCCCTGTATTGAATTTTTAACTCAGGGTTGCTTTAGCTGTTTGAGGTGCTTTGTTTTTCCATATGAATTTAAGGATTTTTTTTTCCAACTCTGTGAAGAAACTCATGGGGATTTTAATTTTAATTGGGATTGCATTGGCTCTGTATATTAATTTGGATAGAATGGACATTTTTACTATATTATTTTTTTCCAATCCATGGGGATGGGAGGTTTCTCCATCTTTTGTTGTCTTCTTCAATCTCCTTCAGGAGTTTAAATTTTTTGTTGTACAGATCTTTGGTGTGGCAACCTTTAGATCAGTGATAAGAAACAGGAAGAGATTGCAAAAGAAAATACAGTTTAACCTTGAAATTAGGTGAAAAAATGAAAAAGGTACATGTACTACAACACAAAAACAAGGCTATGAGCCTAGGCACAGTACTTCATGAAATGTGGGAGAGTCAGGATTGGGCATGAGAAGGAAAGGAGGGTTCTGGAAACTCTCTGGACTAAATTTAATTCTGAACACTAGTTCTTGCAGAGACACTTGTAATTTTAGTTACTGGTGACTGTCTGTATCGGGTTTAGATGTCTGGATAATTCTGTATGGCTTGTTTCACTGCATGTTCAAACATAAATAGAACCAGATATCACATGTCCATATGAGCCTCAGGTTTACAGTCTTCTTGATATACACACACTCATGGAAGTTTCCCTACACAGATGAAAGGTGTGCCCATTAAACTAATTTTAAGTTATTGCATGGTAAATATTTGTTAACACTGTATAAATGGCAGTGTAAACCGTAAGAAAGGGGGTTGGTGAACCAGATTCAAAAGTGTTACAATATTCAAAATTAGAAACATCACACAGCAACTTCAAGGAACAATTCAAGCATTTGCCCAGCCACAAACCATAAAACAACAAAAATCTATAATGAACTTGAAACTAGAAAAAATAAATTTCTTTTATACTAATAATAAATGCTATACAAATACTAACATCATTGTACTGAAGTAATTCAATACACACAAAGGACTCTTAGTGTAGAAATAAAATTTAATTCCTTCTTTAAATATTCAAAATTTTGACTCACTGTCTTTAGATTTAAGGAAATTAATGTAAGGAGAATGAAACTTACAATTCTTTATCTGACACTATAACTTTGTTTCATGTGGCATGTATTGGTGATTTAATTTATTGAATTCACAGTATTTTAGAGTCAAAATATTGCTAAAACTATGCCAGGCATGGTGGTGTACACCATTAATCCCAGCACTTGTTGAGGCAGAGGCAGGTGGATCTCTCTGAGCTCAAGGCCAGCCTGGTCTTCATAGCAAACTCCAGGGCAGCTGGGAATAAGGGGAGTCCCTGTGTTAAAAGACATGAAAAATATTGCTAAAAATGAACTCAAATATGATTACCAGATATCCACAAAAATGTAATAATTTTTTAAAATCATGCCAACTTTATCCATGCAAGTTCTTCCAAAGGAGAAAAGAATTGGCCAATTAGTGCTATCAGCAATATTTTTAAAATAGAATATAGTAATTTGTTGCATTTATCCCATAATTACAAAAGTAAATGTGAAGTGTAATTCATTAAGGCATTCGTAGGACAATAATATCCTGTATGTGTGATTGATAATATTGATTTAAAAAATATTTCTCAGTATATAGTTCATTTCAATATAAAATATTGTATATATATATATATATATATATATATATATATATTATGCACATTACAAAGTCTTTGAAAATAAACTATCGGTTAATTCTAAAACATATTTGGCTATTCACATTGTAAACACAGAGTTGCATGTAGGTAAAAAGAAATATTATTTTGAGATCTCCTGAGACCAGCTGAACCGTGAGTACAGGGGCATGGGCTAAAGAGCCCCCCCACCCCCGCCAACTGGGATTAGGAGGGCATCTGAAGGAGGCAAGCAAAGCAAGCCTTCAACACGGTGAAGAGGCATTTAGGACTCACATTGGAATGCAGGCAGGGAGAAGCCCATATGCCCGGAACACGAATAAGAGACAACACGGGAAAAGGGCAGGATAATCCCCCACCAAGCTTTACCAACCCTATGGAAGATTCCTACAGTGGGATACCTCTGGGGATGCCCCAGGACACAGATATCAGAAACACAATTGGGAATATATATAAAGAACTACAAGATTATAAAGAGCAAATCAAAGAACTAAGAAAAGAGAATGAAGAACTCAAGAAGGACCTACAAAGAGAGAATGACAAACTCTGGAAGGAAGTAGAAACACTGAAGAGATCCCATGCTGAAAAAGATAAGGAAACCAACCAGTGAAGCAAAGAGCTACAGGAAGAGATTGAGAAGCTCCAAAAAGAAGTAGTAATACTAATGAAATCAGAAGAGGAAATGAAAAAGGAAATAAAACACTCATCCAATCAAGAGGAAAGGAATGGAAAAAGCCTCAGAAGCAGAATGGAGGAAGAAGAACAAAGAATATCAGACCTGGAAGATAACACAGAATAACTAAAAACCTCAAGGAAAGATTATGAAAAATTTAAAAATACACAAAAGTGGAACAATCAGGAACTGTGGGACACTATGAAAAATTAAACCTCTGCATCTTAGGAAATAGAGGAAGGAGAAGAATCCCAGGGAAATGGTATTGATCAGATTTCAACAATAATAGAAGAAAACTTCCCCAAACTAAAAAAAGACAAACCAATACAAATACAAAGAAGCACATAGAACTCCAAAAGACAAGATCAGAAAAGAAATTCTCCATGCCACATCATAGTTAAAATGCTAGACACACCAAAACAGACAAAATCCTTAAGACACAAGAGAAAAAAAAAAAAAAAAAAAAAAAAAACAAGTGACCTATAAGGGGAAACCTATCAGAATTACAACTGACTTCTCAGTGCAAACTATGAAAGCAAGAAGAACCTGGAGCAAAGCATCCAGTGTTAAAGGACAATAGATGCCAACCCACGTAATATACACCAGCAAAATTGTCAATTATAGTTGAAGGAGAGAGAAAACTTTCCATGACATAAACAAGTTTAAAAACACATGCCGGAAAAACCAACCCTTCAGAATAACTTGAAGCAATTACAAAGGATAGAAGAAAGGAGCACCATCCCCAGGCACCTAGAAAGAGAATCAATAAAAAGCATAACTGCAGAAGTAGAGACCTAAACCCCTACTGCAAATGGATAATAAGGCAAAAGGAAGCAACACAAATCTATCAGTCATACCCTTAAATATTAATAGACTAAATTCCCAATCAAAGAATAACTGGGAATTGGATTGATTAGGAAACAGAATCATCATATGCTGTCTACAAGAAACACATCTTACCTCAAGGACAGGCACCACTTAAAGTGAAAGGATGGAAACAAATATTCAAGAAATGGTACCAAAAGAAAGCACTGTTGCTATTTAATATTAGACAAAATAGATTTCAAAGTAAAAGAAATCAGAAGAGATAAAGAAGGCATTACATTTTTATCGAAGGAACAATTCAACCAAGAAGATTTCACAATTATGAATATGTATGCCCCAAATTCTGGTGCACCAAAATTTATAAAGAAATTCTCCAGGACACAAGTCACACACTAACCCCAGTAAACTCATAGTAGGGGATTTCATACCCCACTGAGTCCTTTGGATAGTCAACAGGACAAAGAATAAACAGAGAGACATCTGAACTGAACGAATGATTACACCAAATGGACCTCATAGACCTCTACCTGAATATTCCACCCTAATACCAGAGAATACACTTTCTACTCAGCACCCCACAGAACATTCTCCAAAATAGACCACATACTGGGATACAGAAGAAACAAATTCAAAAAGATTGAAATAATTTCATGCATTCTATCAAACCACATTGAAATAAGTCTCAACATCAACACAAGGATAAGCCCTACTGCCTAGAAGAACACATGGAGAATAAACAACACACACTTGAATAATGAATGGGTCAAGGAAGAGATAAAGAAAGAAATAAAAGCATTCCTCAAACTGAATGACAATGACAATGCAACACAACAAAACCTATGGGATACCTTAAAAGCAGCCTAAGAGGGAAGTTTATAGCCCTGGGTGCTACATTAGAAAAACAGAACAGCACAAGTGAATGATCTACACTACAGCTAAAGGACTTGAGAGGAACAACAGATGAACCCAAATGCAACAGACAGGAAGAAATACACAAAAATCAGAGCAGAAATCAATGAAATAGAACAAAGAAAACCATACAAAAAAATCAATGAATCCAAAAGTTTGGTTCTTTGAAAGAATAACAAGATAGACAGACTCTAGCCCAGTTAACCAAAAGAAAGAAAGAACAAGTCCAAATCAAATACAATCCATAGACAAAAAGGGAATAACATAAATAGACAAGGAAAAGGTCCAAAAATCATATGGGATACTTCAAAAACCCTATACTCTACCAAGTTTGAAAAACCTAGAAGGAATGGATGAATATCTGAAATCCTGGGAATCACCAAAGCTCAACCAAGAGAGATCAACACAGTACCCATAAGACATTGAAGAAATTGAAGATGCTAATAAGAAATCTCCTAACTAAAAAATCCAGGCCCAGATGGTTTCACAGCAGAATTCTATAAACATTTCAAAAAGACCTACAACCATTATTACTGAACTTTAGAAGGATGAAATCAGAGGAAAATTCTCCCAAATTCTTCTAGTGAAGCCAGCATCACTCCATTACCAAAACCAGCAAAGATACAACTAAAAAGGAGAATTAATAGACCCATCTCCTAATGAACACAGATGCCAAAATTCTAAACAAGATTCTGGCAAACAGCATACAGACCCACATCAAGAAGATCATCCATCATGACCCAGTTGGATTCATACCAGAGATGCAGGGATGCTTCAACATACAAAAATCAATAAACATCATCAAACACATAAATGGAATGAAAGACAAAAACCACACTATCATCTCAATTGATGCTGAAAAAGCCTTTGACAAAATCCAGCATCCTTTCATGCTTAAAGTCTAGAGGAATTGGATTGGAGGATCATTCCTCAATGTAATCAAAGCCATGATACAGGCAACCAACAGCCAATATCATCCTAATGGGAAGAAGAAACATTCACTTTAAAGGTAGGAACCTTGGCAAGGCTGTCCGTGTCACCACTCCTCTTCAATATAGTGCTTGAACCAAACACTTGCTAGAGCAATAAAGGGCAAGAAAAGGAAATTAAAGAGTACTAATTGGAAAAGAGGAAGTCAAGCTATCCCTATTTGCTGATATATGATTGTTACTTAAGGGATGCTAAAAACTCCACCAGAAAACTCCTAGAAATGATTAACAGCTTCAGCAAAAGTGGCAGGATACAAAATTACCCTAAAAAAATTAATGGCCTTCTTTATACCAAGAACAACTGGAGAAAGAATTCAAAGAGCCTTCCCACTCACGATAGCCTCAAAAACAATAAAATACCTAGGAACAAACCTAACCAAAGATACGAGATCTCTACAACAAAATTTTTTAAACCTTTAAACAAAGAAATTGAAGAAGACATCAGAAGATGGAAAAACCTCCCATGCTCATCGATTGAGAAAACTAACATTGTAAAAAATGTCCATTCTACTGAAACTCTTGTATAGATTTTAATCAAAATGCAATCAAAGTGCCCAAGAGTTTCTTCACAAGACTTGGAAAAAAAGTCCTAAATCTATTGGAAAAAACAAGAAACCCGAATATCAAAACAACTTTGAGTGAAAGAGCTACACAGGGGGGATCTCTATACCAGACTTCAAACTATAACTACAGGGACTTAGTCATAAAAAACAGCTTGGTTACTGGCACAAAACAGGACCACTGTGTGACCAATGGAACAAAAACCAAAGACCAACTAGGTGAGACATACAATTTCAGCCATCTCATATTTTGACAAGGGGGCCAGAGCAAGACACGATGGAGGGATAAGGAGCAGATCTTCAGGCACAAATGGTGTTGGCAAAATGGATCACCAACTTGTAGAAGAATGAAATTAAACCCCTACCTCTCCTCCTGTACAAAAGTCAACTCCAGATGGATCAAAGACCTCAACGTTAAACCCAAAACTCTGAAGTGTGATAAGAAGAAAAAAGTTGGCAGCAAGACTACAAAACATAGGCATAGGAAAAAAGACTTCTTAAATGCAACAACAGATGCACACAAGAATTAAGGGCGACAATTGACAAATGGGATTTCATTAAACTCAAAAGCTTTATACAGTCAGAAGAAACAATCAAGGAATGAGAAGGAAAACCCACAGAGTGGGAGGAAATCTTCAAGTGCAGAATCATCTGACAAGCATTGATTCAGAATATATAAAATACTCAAAAAACAAGAGGTAGAAATGTAGCACACTCAGGTGAGGCAGTTGAATAGGGAGACTCACGTGAGGAATTAGAGATGGCTGAGAAACACCTTTAGAAAGTGTTCATCATGCGGAAGAGCAGCTATCATTGGATGCTACATTAAGTTACTTTATCATCGTTTCTTGGGTCACATGACATGGTGATGAATCAACATATATGTTGCTGAGGGTTGTGGGGAAGGGCGCTGCTAGACCAGGCTGCTGGTGGTGCTCAGAGAGCAGAATAGACAGTGTGGAGGCTTTGAATAGGATGAATGATGCGAGCTACCAACATGACCACTAGGCTAGAGCTGTACTCTCACTACAACACAAACCCAGCACCAGACAGGGAGGCAGAAATGCAGTGCATAGATCATGTTTTTTCCAGATACATCCATTTACCTGCAAGAGCTGGAACGCGAACCCAAATGCCCGTCAACTTATGAGTGGATGAGAAAATGTGGTACATTCTGCACAATGGATTTCTATGCAGCAGTTAAAAGACATCATGGAGCTTTTAGGAAAATGTTGGGACTAGAGGCATCATGGCTGGAGCTGAAGTCACAGTCCAGAAAACAAACGGGACACTGGTATCCCTCATCTGTGATGCTACTGCCAATTACCTATTGTAACTATTTCTTGTCCATTGGGCCTTGAGCTTTTGTCCAACAGTTGGGAGTGATGCATATGGGAACAAACAACAACAACAACACAGAAAGGACTGCATGCAAAGAACTGACGGAAACAGTGAACTTATGCTCAATGACCAGTCAACCTCCCATGGAGAATATTGAAGAAAGACAGAAAGAGATTGAAGAGCATGTTGAGAATGCGGATTGAGCTCTGGTGGGATGGGGAGACATGGCAGTGTTTACGTAGGTTTTTAACATAGGTAGCACCATTAGGTGGATATTACTCGGGCATTACCGGTTAAAGTCTCTGCTTTGTTGGCGCATTTGTGGGTTTGGTTAAACAGGATCATGTCAGTTGTGTGAGAGCTTCTCTTGGTAAGTGTTGAGATGTTGGTAATCTGTGGTCTACCAACAAGTCATATTGGAGATCAGTTTAATACTATGTCTCTTTAGTAAAATAGCAGCAGGCTCTCCCATATGGCCTGTGTCCTGTCAAGCTGCAGTTTCCTAGGCCTGATATCAGTGTCATGTATAGACTGCATTTTGTAAAGCAATCTTTATATACAACCAGACAGTGCTTGGTTACTTTAACAACATTCCTGCCAGTATTGCTACATTGAGAATATTATGCTTATGTAGTTCTCAGGATTTACTTCTGGGCGAGATTGATGATTATTTTTCTTTTCATTTAGCCGGTTATAGCAAGCTTTAAACCATGGGAAAGTTAGCGGGCTGTAGAGAGAAGCCATAATCCAGAGCACTTATTTTTCCTTGTTTGTTTCTTAGGAATAACTCATATATGAGTGTTTTCACCAATAAGAATCAATACCATATCATCTTAATCCAGTCAAATGCCTAAAATCCTTCGTCAATAAAAACAATGGCGCAGTGCGTGGCAAGGATGTTGGGCATGTTTTAATAAGCATATTCAGATAATGTGAAAATAAAGTCAGTACGATATCATGACTTACTTTCAATTTCATGTCAATATATTTTTTAAAATTCACTTTAATTTTACTTACGATAGAGCCAGAACATAATTTCAACTACTCAAGATGGTGAGACAGGAGTTTCAGAAATGGACTACACAGCAATTTTAAGGCCATTCTGGGCAAGACTTAGAAAGTCCCTGCACTGTTAAATGAAACTAGGAGAGGAGAGATAGCTCAGTGGTTAAAGCTCTGGCTGCTCTTGGCAGAAAGTCACCAGGTTTGATAACAAGACCTATCATGATATAAGATACTACGCATGTACTCACTTGACAGAAATGAACAACTCTCTTCTGACTCCATGGCTATTTCAAGACATGGGTGCACAAACATAAAAAAATAAAAAAAAAAAAAAAATGCAGAAAATAAAATAAAAAATAAATTAAAACTAATTTTAAAAGGTTTGCGCCATATGTCTCACTGATACTGTGCTTATCTAGAGTGTAGAAATATAATATGATTAATTATCCCCAGTAATATAATAAATCTTAAATAATATTTATCGATTTTAAAAAGTTAGCATCGTATAAAGCACTCAAATAATTTCATGTATTATCTTATTGTCCATTTTTAGTTATTGTTATAAGGAACAGCATGAAAAAATATATATAAAGCAGTGACTCCATTTAGTGGTGCTCACCTGTGTTTAGGGCTGCCAATTTGAGATTAGAGTAACCTTTCAGGGAGCTAGTCTCTGAAGGAAACTGATTTTCCATCAACATCCATTGATTGCCTAAAGCACTTCATCTTGATGTGGGCATTTGACATTTCCGCCATCCACCTTGGTATGTCACCTGGTTTTCTTATTATGTGTAGATCTTGTAAGATTACCATACTGTGCAGATTTTGTCATTTCTAAAATATCTTAAGTAACTTAAGTAACAGCAGGTGTCTTGGCTGTCCTGGCTCTTACATTCTTTTTTTTTTCTTTCTTTCTTTGGTCTTTGTTTTATGATGCTTGGGTCTTGTGTTTAGAGGCTTCATTGTAGATGCATAACTTAGGGTTGGTGTCTCACAGACACATATTCTCTATATTTGACTAACTGTAGAACTTTGTAATAATTACCATCTGTCTGAAAAGGAAGCTTCTTTGATGAGCAATGGAGAGTTATGGGATCTAGTATATACCTATGAGGATATGTATTTAGAATATAGAAAGAAGCTCCAGTTGCCTAGGGAAGTTGCAGGAATAGGGATTATCACATCTCCAGCCATATTTACTTGGCTATGCCACAGTACCACACGAGTTCGTCCAGTTGATTGGGTCCTTATCAATGAGACACTGTTGATTAACCTTCAAGATAAAAGTGCCACTGCTGCACTTTGCAGCTACTGTGCACTGATGAAGGTAGTTTGCTGGGACAGTCATTGTTGTGGTTCATGGGCTTTTCAACTTTTTATTATCATTGAATTGTATTCTGCTTTGCAAGCACAATGCGTAGTATCTTCTGATACTAGGAAGCTAGTCTTAAGGAAGGATAATCTCGGACCAGCTGTAGTTCAATTCCTCCAAATCCTGTGTCAGATGGTGGTATGTTACATCTTCAGCAAGTATTAAATTCAACTTCTGTGATGCACCCAATGACTATGAGAATAGATTGTATTGATTTTGGAGGAGTCTTTTGACAGTACTTTGATACAACAACTAAGAGTTATCTTGACAGTGTTATTGTGATTTTGTTAATAGGATATCTTGTTAGGTCTATATAGCATATAATACAGGATTTAATTGGTAAATTTAACATTTTAGTGTATTTTACAGATTAGTGACATAGTAACGTGCTTCCTTATACAATCAAGGACCACCTGCCCAGAGATGGGATCAACCACATTGGACTGGGACTTCCAACATCACTCAACAGATATGCCTACAAGTTAATCTGATATAGGATATGTCCCCTTCTGTTCCAGGTGTGTCAAGTTGATAAAAGAAACTATTCACCACACCAACAAGGTATATTACAGTACATATAATGGCCTCTTGGTTCATGCATGTTAAATACAACAAAATTTGCTTATTTTCTAGGCTGGATATGATTGTACTGTTTACACATGCACATCCACATGCATTCATATTATATATTTATTTCTTAGATTTTAATAAAAGTTTGTAATATAAAATATAGTCTATCCAGAATAATATAATAACACAATTTATATATATATTAGTAATTGTTTTTTGATTGAAAATAAAAGTGGCAGTTAGCATCTATAATCTTAGTGCTCCTGAGAGAAAGGGAGGCAAAGACAGGAGCCAGAAACAAGGCCAGCTCACCAGGCATATGCAGTAATGATGAAGCAGTGGCCTGTCTCAAACACAGAGGGAGGTGAGGACACAAACATGAAGTTCTCATCTGACAGGTACACCAACACTGTGGTCCAGGCAGGTCTCTGTGGGACCGAGGTCGGCCTGGTATAGGCCATTTGTGTGATTCAGGTTAAGCTGTCAATCTCGTGGTTCAGGGAGACCTTGTTCTCATAAGACACCAATAAGTAGTAAGTAAATAAATTATTAAATATATGTAATAAACTCCAAGAAGAACAAGAAAAAAGCAAAATAAAATTTAGAGTAGAAAAAACTCTAAACAAAAACAAATTCAAAAACCAAGAAAAATTCAATGAAATAAGTTATATTTTTATTAATATAATACAAATATACAATTTGAAAAAGAATTTACAATGATTATGGAAAATAAAAATAATGAATATTTAACTTCCAACACTTATAATGTGAAGGTAACATCACTGTGACTGAGGCAAATATGTGACTATTAACAAAGACACGTGATGAACAAATTTGTGCTTAGAGGTTTGAAAATTGTCACATTCCTTGAAAGACAACTTCCATAAATTCATGCAAGAATGAGTACTCTGAATCGTTCCATGTTTATTAGAAATAATGATGCTTAAAGAAAACCTTTGCATAGAAGATACCTGCTCAGGTGGTATCACTACTGAATTTTAACAAATATTTTCATAGAACAACATAATTTTAATCTTACAGACTCATAGAGAACACTGAAAGCTGAAATGGAAGAGGCCCTAATTTCAGGTGTTAGATTGGAAAAATCATTTTAAATGCCAATCTAGGGCAAAGATACAAAAAGAACAAGATTAGAGCTAACAAGTATTTATTTATATTTTGTTCTTTTGTGACTCAGGGTCTCCCTTTAGTCCCATCTGGCCTGCTTGCTATGTAGAAAAGCCAGGCTGGGCTTTGAACTCACAAAGATCTGCCTGCCTCTAAATCCCAAATGCTAGATTTAAAGGCATGTGCTACCACTCCTGCAAGGTATGTTAATATTAATAAAGACAGAAAAAATCAAAAAAAATTTTAAAAAAGGTATTTTAGTATTTTTAAATTTATGTTATAAGTGTATACCCGCATTTAATAATGGTAAAGTTAACAAATGCACGCCGAATAAGGCGCACTGGAGGCCGAGAAAGAGGGCATTGGATCTCTTGTAACTGGAGTTACAGACAGTTGATAGCTGCCCTGTGGGAGCTGAGAACTGAAACCAGGTCCTCTACAATAGGAGCCAGTGCTCCTCACAACCGAGCCATCCCTAACCCTTGAAGCCAAATGTAAACACCTTGAATCCAATAATATCAAAAAGTTTACATACCAGACGAGACATAATGACCAAAGTGTTATTACAAGAATGCAGCATAGCACATGATACAAAATAGCCACATTAATAATGCCTAAATGTAGGAAAAGAAGACATATTTCTGAACTTTAAAAGAAAATAGACTTAAGAAAGGTTTCAGATGAAATCTGAAATGTTTTTCTAAAAGCTAAACTAAAGTTCCAGGCATCCTGGGCCTCTGGATCTTGAAAGCTATCTGACTTCTATTGCCATGACATTCCCCTGGGGCTAGGGTGTGAGATTTTCAGATGAATAAGCTTGTGCTAGGCAAAGCCATGCTCATGGTTATTCTTTGCAGAAAAGAATTTCAATCAGAGCTGTAAACTTCATGTAATAATCTCCATTTGTTGTAAAAAGGAGCTTCTTTCAAGAGGGGGTGAGAGCTACACTTCTCTGCGGGTATACGGATAAGAATTTAGAGCAAAGCTGAAAAATGTCTTGTTTTATTTACTGGTTCTACATAGGAAAATGGCAGTGGTATATTCTCCACTAGGTCTGTGACCCTTCTAGCTATGTTTAGTTGGATAGGTTTACAGTGACAGACATGAATTCTCTCCTGCTCACTAGGCCTTAATTCCAGTTGAAACAATTCTTGACACTCTCAATAAAAAAAAATGCCAATTTTCCACTATTAATATTTTAGAAAACCACAAAAAAAATATATGGTATTGTCTTTTCAGGCTCTGGTTACCACTGCTGCAGGATGGCCTTTCGCAGTTCGTATAGTTTATTGATAAAATTTCCAATGATTTATTAATTTCGTTATTTTGTTGGGTTGGTTATGTATTTTTCTTTCAACAGCTAATAGAACTTCCATTAAGTAATCTTACACGGAATATCAAATGAATGTTACCAGGTGGGCTAGACTCTCAGTTTCTGAAAAGGAGTAAGCAAGAATTCCAAGAAGAGTTCCATTGATTGTATATAGTGTTTAGTCCTTTTCAAGTCGAGACTTTTTTTTGTTTTTTTTTTTTGGGATTTCTTTTTTTGGGACAGGGGCTCCATGTAGTTCAGGCTGTCTGTGAGACTCGCTATGTAACCAGGACTGGACTTTAGAACTTGACAGAATCCACTGCCTACTGCCGTGTTCCCGAGTACTAGAGTGTAAAGGCATGGCGCGCACCACGGCCGCAGCTACAACTCACACGTTTTAACACACACGCACCGGCAGGCACACACACAACATGTGTGTGTGTGTGCGCGCATGTGGTGTTAGATATATATATATATAGATTGATATAGAAATATAGATACAGGATAGATACATTCAGCGGCATATTCAATTTCAAAAGTTCCCATTGAAAGGGTAGAAAACAAAAAACCCTAAAAATCATATGCGAATCACAAAAAAATCCCAGAGAGCCAATAGTTTAGGATGTACAAATAAGACAGAAAATGCTTTGTTACTCATCTTAGGGAGAAATAATATATTCTGTCGCAGGAGCCCAGTATTATCTGTGGATTTTCATGGATGTTCTTTAGCATGAGTAAGGAATAGTTTTCAATTCACAGATTTGTGCTTTCATTATAAAAAAGATATTGATTTTTTATTTTAGATTTTTTAATGAGCATGGCATTTGTATTAAATATGTGGTTATGTATTTTTTGAGACAGTGCCTCCTTATATGTAATCAGGCACAGCATGGTATCCTCATCATCCTGATTTCACTTCGCCAATGCAGAAGTAACTGCTCTGTGCAACCACATGTAATATTGACTGTAAATATATTGATTTTCTGATTTTGCAGTTGCCTTACCCTCCTATGATAAATCTTACATGGTTACAACATATGTTTATTTCATATGTTACTGGATAAAATTTACTAATATGTTATTAAAAATCTTTATGTTCATATTTATAAATATAATGAAGTATACTTTTCCACTGATGTTTTTGTGAGATTATATTGGTCTCATAAAAAGACTTGTGAAGTATTTTTTTTCTACTTGTATTTGATGAAGACTTCATGAAGTCCTGGAGTTTTCTTTGAAATGATTGGATGGAGTCAGTACTGAAGCTTCTGAAACAAAGTCTTTGTGAAGTTTTTCAGGTTATGTAATTTTTCACAGCCATTATCAGTAACTTGTGGTTTTCTAAGAATGTTCTTGTTTCATCTAGTTGTGTAATGGTGTTGTATGGGCCATTTCTACGAGTAAATTTAAGTTTCTATTGAATTATTGTCATAATCAATATCCTTGAGTGGGGCTTATATGAGTTTTTAAGGTTAACTTTACATCCTTATTTTTCTAGATATATATAAGGCCATTTCTCCTTTTGGTCTCAGCCATTATAGCTACTTTTAATTGTATTGTTCATAACCATTTCAAAGAGGTTGCTTGTGTTCACACATGACCTCTGAGTCTGCAATGCTTCATTTTATTACTTTCAATTCTAACTTTCATTATTAACAACCGTTTCCTTATTTCTTTTTCCCATACCTTTAAAAAGCATGCTTTACTTTGTTTTCATATTTTAAGTTTTTAAATCTGTATTTTATGTGTATGAGAAACATGGTCTTGCATGTTTCTAGTCCATCTGTGTCATGCCAGTGCCTGTGGAGGTCGGAAGAACATAGCTGATGTCCGTGAGAGAACTGACGTTACAGATGGTTGTTAGTTGGGTATCAAAGCTGGGTCCTGTTGAAGAGCAGGTCAGTAACTGTTAGGTATATTTTGTTAAATATAATCTTTTTTTGTTATGTGTTTATAAGTACTTATTTTTTGTCATGTTGGAAGGTCTCCCTGTAGACTCCAGCTGTCCTGGAACTCGACTATATAGAAACACCCGCAGGCTGGCCCTAAACTCACAAAGATCGACTGGCCTCTACCTCCCGAGTGCTGGATTAAAGGTGTGCAGAGCTCACCAATAGCCCCCAGCCTTTTATTTTGGTAATATTTTTTGATATTTGTGTATTTCATACATTATCTTCCTGGTCCAGTCTGGTGTATCCCCTCTCCTGCCCACCTCACCTAGTTCATTCCTTCTGCTTTAACTGTCTTGCATCTTGTTCTCAGTCTTTCCCCGAAGTTTTTCTCTGTAGAGACTTGTTGTTTTGGGCAGAATTTAACTGTATCAAGTCAGTTCTTTGACCCAGAACTTATGTTGTTGTTTGTTCCTCCCATTTGTATTGGCTCCAGACATAATGCTTATTAACCTACATATGGTATCAAATTATGGACCTCTCGTGTGAGAATAAACTATGTTAAGTTCCCAAAATTGTTTAGGCATCGACATTTTCCCTTTAATTTATATTACTTGTCTACAAGATATGAATACATACCTTCCACTATACAGTAATTACAATGTCTGAAGATAAGTGGTAGGTCAATTCTAGAGCCCTGTTAAGAGATTCACATTGTAACAGCACAGTTTGCTTTCAGATAAAAATATANGGCCCAGGGAAGGGGGAGGGGAAGGGGGGAGCCCCAGCGGGCGGAAGCGGGGAAGCAGGGGGCGAGGAGGGGGGGGGAGGGGGGAGCAGCCCGGAAGAACAAGCAGAGCAGCACAAAGAGGGAGAAGCAGGGAACGGCCGGGGCCCAAGGAGTACCAGCCGGGCAGGGCCGGGGGCTGGCCGGAGGGGCTCGAGCAAGGGGGGGGGGCAAGCACGAGAGGGAAGAGAGGGGGGACCGGGACAAGGCCGGGCCAGGGCCGACCGGGAAAGGGAAGGGGGCCCCAGGAGAGGAGAGGGGCGGGGGGGGGCCGGGAGGGGCGGGGAGACAGGAGGGAAGGAGGACCGCCAAGCCCAAGGCGGCGACGACGGAAGCAGGAAAGGGAGGCGGAGGGGGGCAAGGCGGGGCAGCAGCAAGGGAGGAGGAAAAGGGGGGGGGGGGG
This sequence comes from Rhizomys pruinosus, assembly GCA_009823505.1. Taxonomy (NCBI): domain Eukaryota; kingdom Metazoa; phylum Chordata; class Mammalia; order Rodentia; family Spalacidae; genus Rhizomys; species Rhizomys pruinosus. The sequence continues at coordinate 73,882 of VZQC01003272.1, forward strand.
CGGGCCAGGCCGGGAGGGGGGAAGGAGGGAGGGAGGGGGGGAGGGGGGAAGCAGCCCTGGCAAGCGCGGGGAGGAAGCCAACGGGGGGCAGGAGGGGGCGGCGGGAGGGGGGGGCGGGAGGCGGGGGCAGAAGCGGGGGGAGAAGGGGGGCAGCGGGGGGAGGGAGGGAGAGGGGGCGAGAGAGGCGCCGGGGGGAGGGGGGAGCGGGGCCGGGTGGGGGAAGGGAGGGAGGCGGGCGGCAGAGAAGGAAGGGGGAGAAGGGAAAAGGAAAAAAAAAAAAAAAGGGGAGGGAAGAAGGGGGGGAGGGCGGGGGGGGAAAGGGGGGAGAGAAAAAGGCGGCGGGGAAACAGGGGGCAGGGAGGGGGGAGGAGGAGGAGCGCGGAGGGCTCGCAATTGCCTTCATGGATTGGGGTCTGTTTTAGTGTGACATCTTCCTCTGGTTGGCTTGGCGATTCCCAGGATTCAGATATGGATCGCCATCTTCGAGGTTTCAAACTGTGGCTAGAGTAGGCTTGTTGAAGTAGTCCCATATTGAGTTTGTTGGAACCTTTCCTGTCGAGTTGTGTGACTTCCCTGGTTCAGGGATTGGATTGATTTGGAGACTTGTGCTTTCTTTCTTTTGGTTACTGGGCTAAGGTCTGTCTACTGGTTTATTCTCCTCAAAGAACCAAGTACTTTTGGATCATGATTCTTTGTATGGTTTTTTGTTTTTTAATTCATTGATTTCTGCTCTGATTGTTTGTTATTGTCTTTCCTGTCCTGTTGCATCTTAGGGTTCATCTGTTTGTCTTCAATCCTTTGTAGATCGTAGGGTTAAGATGCATGTCACTTGTGCTGTTCTGTTTTCTAATGTACGGCACCCAGGGCTATAACTTCCCTCGTTAGGACGCTTTTTAAGGTGTCCCATAGCGGTTTTGTTGATGTTGCATATGTGTCATGTCTTCAGTTGGGGAATGCTTTTATCGTTCTTTCTTTACTTACTCTTCCTTGACCCATTCAGTATTCAGATGTGTTGTTAATCGTCCCATCTGTTGTTCTAGGCAGTAGGGCTTATCCTTGTGGTGATGTTGAACTATTTCAATGTGTTGATAGAAATGATGAATAGTTTCAATCTTTTATTTTTATTCTTCCTGTATCCCAGTATGTAGGTCTATTTTGGAGAAATGTTCGTGGGGTGCTGAGTAGAAAGGATTCTCTGGTATTGGAGTGGAATATTCGGTAGAGGTCTATGAGGTTCCATTTGGTGGTATCATATTGTTCATTTCAGATGTCTCTCTGTTATTCTTTGTCCTGTTGACCTATCAAAGGACTCAGTGTGGGTACTGAAATCCCTACTATTAGTTTCTGGGGTTAGGATTGATTCTAAGTCCTGAGTAGTAGTATTTATAGAAGTTGGGCACCAGAGTTTGGATATATATTCATAATGTGAAATCTTCTTTGGTGAATTTTCCTTCTGATAAAAACTGTAGATGGCCTCTTTATGCTCTTCTGATTTCTTTTACTTTGAATCTATTTTGTCTAATATTAAAATAGCAAACACGTGTCTTTCTTTTTGGACCCATTTGCTTGGAATATTTGTTTCATCACTTTCACTTTAGGTGGTGCCTGTCCTGTGAAGGTAAGATGTTTTTCTGTAAGACAGCTATTGATTCTGTTTCCTATCCAATCTCCCAGTTATGTCGTTTGATTTGGGGAATGTTAGTCTATTAATATTTAGGGTATGAACTTATAGGTTATGTGTTGCTTCCTTTTGTCTTATTATCCATTTGCAGAGGGGTTTAGGCATCTACTTCTGCAGTTATGTTTTATTGATTTCTCTTTCTAGGGCTAGGGATAGTTGTCCTTTCTTCTATCCTTGAATTACTTCAAGTATTCTCGGAAGGGTGTGGTTTTCCGACATGTATTCTTTACAACGTGTATTATGCATGGAAAGTTTTCTTTTTTTTCTCTCCTTCAACTATAATATACATTTTTGCTGGGAATAGTATTACTGGGTGGGCATCTATTGTCCTTTAGCACTGGAAATGTTTGCTCCAGCTTTCTTCTGCTTTCATAGTTTGCCACTGGAAAGTCAGTTGGAATTCTTGATAGGTTTCCCCTTAATAGGTCACTTGTTTTTTTTTTTTTTTTTTTTTTTTTTCTCTGTGTGGCTTAAGGATTTCTTTGTTTTGGGTGTCTAGCATTTTAAACTATGATGTGGCGATGGTAGAATTTCTTTTCTGATTTGTCTGGTTTGGAGTTCTATGGTGCTTCTATGTATTGTAGTAGGTTTGGTCTTGTTTTTAGTTTGGGGAAGTTTTTCTTCTATTATTGTTGAAATCTGATCAATACCATTTACTCCTGGATTCCTTCTCCTTCCTCTATTCCTAAGATGCAGAGGTTTAATCTTTTCAAGTGTCCCACAGTTTCTGATTGTTCCACTCTTAATCTATCTATCTATCTATCTATCTATCTATCTATCTACCGACCTACCTACCTATCATCTATCTATCATCTGCCTAAAGATCTATCTATCTACCTACCTACCTACCTACCTACCTATCATCTATCTATCATCTGCCTAAAACAAAAAAGCAGTGATTTTCTTTGTGTTTCTTATTGTAGACCACATCATCATTTTTTTTTTTTTTTTGGTCTTTTCGAGACAGGGTCTCCTTGTAGCCTCAGCTGTCCTGGAACTCACTCTGTAGACCAGGCTGGCCTTGAACTCACAAAGATCCGCCTACCTCTGCCTCCCAAGTGCTAGGATTAAAGGCGTGCGCCACCACTCCCGGCTCACATCATCATTTTTAATAATGAAAACGGCAAATGTATTTTCAGCTTGTGAAGGTAAATATAGTAAAACAAATAAAAGCCAAAGGAAAATATTTTCTGTTGCAGTTGAAAAAAAATACTTACTCAATTTTCTGCTGCAGTTGTTCAGAAAGCTTTTTATTTTCTTCCTGAAGATTGTTCTTTTCATTCACTTAAAGAACAATGTGAAAAAGAAAAGAAATATTTATATTAATATTCAAGTAAGGCTCTTTTTTTTTTTTTTCTGTGTAGACCAGGATAGGATCTCCCTGCAGCCCGAGCACTATGCAGACCAGGCATCTCACGGTGATTCATCTGCCTCTGCTTTCTCTTCCTCCCAAGTGCTGAGATTAAAGGAGTGCACCACCATGCCTGGCCTCATGTCAGGCTCTTAAGGTGTCAGCATCTATGAAGAAATTAAGATCTCTCAAACAAATGATACCAAGTGCTGGAGAGGTTGTGGGGAAAGGGGAACACTCATCCACTGCTGGTGGGAATGTAAACTCATGCAGCCACTATGGAAAGCAGTGTGGAGAACCCTTGGAAGACTTGGAATGAACTTGCCACCCAACCCAGCCATACCACTCCTAGGCATGTACTCTCAAGACTCACCCCACCGCAGAGATGCATGCATGACCATGTTTATTTCAGCTCTCTTTACAATAGCAAGGAGCTGGAACCAACCCAAGTGCCCCTCAACTTATGAGTGGATAGAGAAAATGTGGTACATCTGCACAATGGATTTCTATGCAGCAGTAAAGAAAGACATCATGAGCTTTTCAGGAAAATGTTGGAGCTAGAGGACATCATGCTGAGTGAAGTAACACAGTCCCAGAAAAACAAATGGGACACATGGTATCCCTCATCTGTGGATGCTAGTGCCAATTACCTAGTTGTAACTATTTCTTGTTCATGGCCCCTTGAGCTTTTGTCCAAAGCAGTTGGGAGTGATGCATATTGGAAACAACAACAACAACAACAACAGAAAGGACTGCATCAAAGAACTGACTGAAACAGTGAACTTCTGCTCAAACCAGTCAACTTCCACATGGAGAATATTGAGAAAGACTGAGAAAGAGATGAAAAGCATGTTTGGCAGAATGCATGAGCTCTGGTGGGGATGGGGAGACATGGCAGATGTTTTACGTAGGTTTTTACATAGGTAGCCCATTAGGGATAATTACTCAGCATTACCTTAGTCTCTGCTTGTTGGCCATTTGTGGGTCTTGGGTTAAACATCATCAGTTGTGTGAGGAAGCTTCTCTTGTAAGTGTTGAGAAGTGTGGTAATCTGTGGGTCTAACAACAATTCATTAGGAATCAGTTTAATACTATGTCTCTTTAGTAAAATAGCAGCAGGCTCTCACATATGGCCTGTGTCCTGTCAAGCTGCAGTTTCCTAGGCCTGATATCAGTGTCATGTATAGACTGCATTTTGTAAAGCAATCTTTATATACAACCAGACAGTGCTTGGTTACTTTAACAACATTCCTGCCAGTATTGCTACATTGAGAATATTATGCTTATGTAGTTCTCAGGATTTACTTCTGGGCAAGATTGATGATTATTTTTCTTTTTCATTAGCAGGTTATAGCAACTTTATAACCATGAAAGTTAGCCTGTAGAGAGGAAGCCTTGAACTCCATAGCAACTTATTTTTTCCTTGTTTGTTCTATAACTCATATATGGAGTGTTTTCACCAATAAGATCATACCATTCATCTTAATCCAGTCAGAATGCCTAAAATCCTCAATAAAAACAATGACACATGCTGGCAAGGATGTGGGGATGTTTTAATAAGCATATTACTAATTATGTGAAAATAAAGTCAGTACGATATCATGACTTACTTTCAATTTCATGTCAATATATTTTTTAAAATTCACTTTAATTTTACTTACGATAGAGCCAGAACATAATTTCAACTACTCAAGATGGTGAGACAGGAGTTTCAGAAATGGACTACACAGCAATTTTAAGGCCATTCTGGACAACTTAGAAAGTCTCTGTCACTGTTTTAAAATGAAAACTAGGAGATGGAGAGATAGCTCAGTGGTTAAAAGCTCTGGCTGCTCTTGCAGAAATCCCAGGTTTGATACACAGAACCTACATGATATAAGATAACTATCCATTACTCACTTGACAGAAAATGAACACTCTCTTCTGACTTCCATGGCTATTACACAGCATGGGTGCACATAAATACATGTAGGAATTAAACTCATATGCAGAAAATAAAATAAAAAAATAAAATTAAAACTAATTTAAAAGTTTGCCATATGTCTCACTGATACTGTGCTTATCTAGAGTGTAGAAATATAATATGATTAATTATCCCCAGTAATATAATAAATCTTAAATAAATATTTATCTGATTTTAAAAATTGCATGTAAAGCACTCAAAATAATTTCATGTATTATTGTCCATTTTTAGTTATTGTTATAAGGAACAGCATGAAAAAATATATATAAAGCAGTGACTCCATTTAGTGGTGCTCTCCTGTGTTTAGGGCTGCCCACTTGAAATTAGATAACCTTTCAGGGAGCTAGTCTCTGAAGGAAACTGATTTTCCATCAACATCCATTGATTGCCTGTAGCTCTTCATCTTGAGATGGGGCCATTTGACATTCCCCCATCCACCTTGGTATGTCACCTGGTTTTCTTATTATGTGTAGATCTTGTAAGATTACCATACTGTGCAGATTTTGTCATGTCTAAAATATCTTAAGTAACTTAAGTAACAGCAGGTGTCTTGGCTGTCTGGCTCTTACATTCTTCCCTCCCTCTTCCTCTCCTCCACTATGTTCCCTGAACCTTAGGTATAGAGATGGCATTATAGATGTGCTACTTAGGGCTCAGTACCTCACAGACACATATTCTCTATATTTGACTAACTGTAGAACTTTGTAATAGTCTCCATCTGCTGCACAAAGATGCTTCTTTGATGAGCAATGAGAGTTATGGTTGTCTATAAACCTAAGGATATGTATTTAGAATATAGAAAGAAGCTCCAGTTGCCTAGGGAAGTTGCAGGAATAGGGATTATCACATCTCCAGCCATATGTACTTGGCTATGCTCACAGTACCACACAAGAGTTCTCACACATTGATTGGGCCTTAAGTCCAATGAGACTACTATTGATTACCTTCAAGATAAAAGTGCCACTACTGCACTTTGCACTACTGCACTAGAGATCAGTTGTGGGGCCAGTCATTGTTGTGGTTCATGGGCTTTTCAACTTTTTATTATCATTGAATTGTATTCTGCCTTTGCAACCTGCATAGTATCTTCTGATACTAGGAAGCTAGTCTTAAGGAAGGATAATCTCGGACCAGCTGTAGTTCAATTCCTCCAAATCCTGTGTCAGAGGTATGTTACATCTTCAGCAAGTATTAAATTCAACTTCTGTGATGCACCCAATGACTATGAGAATAGATTGTATTATTTTGAGAGTCTTTTGACTACTTTGATACACAACTAAAAGGGAGGTTTATCTTACATGTTATTGTGATTTTGTTATATATCTTTTAGCTATATGCATATAATACAGATTTATGTAAATTTACATTTTAAGTGTATTTTACATTAAGTGACATATAATGTGCTTTCTTATACAATTCAGTACAACCTGCCCAGAGATGGGATCAACCACATTGGACTGGGACTTCCAACATCACTCAACAGATATGCCTACAAGTTAATCTGATATAGGATATTCCCTCTTTCCAGGTGTGTCAAGTTGATAAAAGAAACTATTCACCACACCAACAAGGTATATTACAGTACATATAATGGCCTCTTGGTTCATGCACGTTAAATACAACAAAATTTGCTTATTTTCTAGGCTGGATATGATTGTACTGTTTACACATGCACATCCACATGCATTCATATTATATATTATTTCCTTAGATTTTATAAAAATTTTATATAAAATATGTATCAGAATAATATATAACACAATTATATATATATAATGTCTTTTTGATTGAAAAAATAAAAGTGGCAGTTAGCATCTATAATCTTAGTGCTCCTGAGAGAAAGGGAGGCAAAGACAGGAGCCAGAAACAAGGACAGCTCACCAGGCATATGCAGTAATGATGAAGCAGTGGCCTGTCTCAAACACAGAGGGAGGTGAGGACACAAACATGAAGTTCTCATCTGACAGGTACACCAACACTGTGGTCCAGGCAGGTCTCTGTGGGACCGAGGTCGGCCTGGTATACATAGTGTGTTCCAGGTAAGCTGCATCTCTGTGGTTCAGGGAGACCTTGTCTCATAAGAACACCAATAAGTAAGTAAGTAAATAAATTAATTAAAAATATATGTAATAAACTCCAAGAAAGACAAGAAAAAAAGCAAAAATAAAAAATTTAAGTAACAAAAACATCTAAACAAAACAACAAAAACCAAGAAAATTCAATGAAATAAAAGTATATTATTATTAATATAATACAAAATATACAAATTTGAAAAGTATCTTACCAATATTACTGGAAATAAAATAATGAATAGTTTAACTTCCACACTTATATGTAAGGTAACATCACTGTGACTGAGGCAAATATGTGACTATTAACAAAGACACGTGATGAACAAATTTGTGCTTAGAGGTTTGAAAATTGTCACATTCCTTGAAAGACAACTTCCATAAATTCATGCAAGAATGAGTACTCTGAATCGTTCCATGTTTATTAGAAATAATGATGCTTAAAGAAAACCTTTGCATAGAAGATACCTGCTCAGGTGGTATCACTACTGAATTTTAACAAATATTTTCATAGAACAACATAATTTTAATCTTACAGACTCATAGAGAACACTGAAACTGAAATGGAAGAGGGCTAAGTTCAGGTGTTAATTGAAAATCATTTTAATGCCAATCTAGGCAAAGATACAAACAGAAAACAAAGCTACAAGTATTTATTTATTTTTGTCTTTTTGAGACAGGGTCTCCCTTTAGTCCCATCTGGCCTGCTTGCTATGTAGACCAGGCTGGCTTTGAACTCACAAAGATCTGCCTGCCTCTAACTCCCATGTGCTGGGATTAAAGGCATGTGCTATCACTCCTGGCAAGTATGTTATATTAATAAACAAGAAAATATTCAAACAAAAAATTTAAAAGTATTTTAGTATTTTAAATTTATGTTTATAAGTGTATACCCTGCATTTAATAATGTAAGTTAACCCAAATCACGCAATGCGCACGGAGGCCAGAAGAGGGCATTGGATACTCTGTAACTGGAGTTACAGACAGTTGATAGCTGCCACGTGGGTACTGGGACTAGAACCCAGGTACTCTACAATAGGAGCCAGTGCTCCTCACAACCGAGCCATCCCTAACCCTTGAAGCCAAATGTAAACACCTTGAATCCAATAATATCAAAAAGTTTACACATAATGACCATCAAAGTTTATTACAAGAATGCAAGCATAGCAACATGATACAAAATTACCACATTAATATGCTAAATGTAGGTAAAGATAGACCATATTTCTGAACTTTTAAAGAAATACTTAGAAGGTTCAGATGAAATCTGAAATGTTTTTCTAAAAGCTAAACTAAAGTTCCAGGCATCCTGGGCCTCTGGATCTTGAAAGCTATCTGACTTCTATTCCATGACATTCCCTGGGGTTTAGGTGTGAATTTCAGATGAATCAGCTTGTGCTAGGCAAGCCATGCTCACTTATTCTTTGCATTTCAATCAGCTGTAAACTTCTGTAACAATCTCTCTTTGTTGTAAAAAGGAGCTTCTTTCAAGAGGGGGTGAGAGCTACACTTCTCTGCGGGTATACGGATAAGAATTTAGAGCAAAGCTGAAAAATGTCTTGTTTTATTTACTGGTTCTACATAGGAAAATGGCAGTGGTATATTCTCCACTAGGTCTGTGACCCTTCTAGCTATGTTTAGTTGGATAGGTTTACAGTGACAGACATGAATTCTCTCCTGCTCACTAGGCCTTAATTCCAGTTAAACAATTCTTGACAACTCTCAATAAAAAAAAAAATGCCAATTTTCCACTATTAATATTTTAACACAAATAAAATATATGGTATTTGTCTTTCAGGCTCTGGGTTACCACTCTCAGGATGCCTTCCAGTTCTGTATATTTATTGATAAATTTCATGATTGATTAATTTCATTATTTCATTTTTTCTTCACAGCTAAATAGAACTCCATTGTAATCTTACAGAAATTCACATGAATGTTACAGCTAGACTCTCAGTTTCTGAAAAGGAGTAAGCAAGAATTCCAAGAAGAGTTCCATTGATTGTATATAGTGTTTAGTCCTTTTCAAGTCACACTTTTTTTTTTTTTTTTGGGTCTTTTTTTGGGACAGGGTCTCCCTGTAGTTCCAGCTGTCCTGGAACTCGCTATGTATACCAGGCTGGACTTGAACTTACAAAGATCCACCTGCCTCTGCCTCCCAAGTACTAGGATTAAAGGCATGCGCCACCACGCCCAGCTACAACTCACACTTTTAACACACACGCACGCGCACACACACACATGCGTGTGTGTGTGCGCGCATGTGTGTTAAAATATATATATATAGATATAGATATAGATAGATAGATAGATTCAGCGCAATATCAATCAAAATTCCCATGAAAGGGCTAGAAAAACAAAAAACCTAAAATTCATATGGAATCACAAAAAAAAATCCCAGAGAGCCAATAGTTTAGGATGTACAAATAAGACAGAAAATGCTTTGTTACTCATCTTAGGGAGAAATAATATATTCTGTCGCAGGAGCCCAGTATTATCTGTGGATTTTCATGGATGTTCTTTAGCATGAGTAAGGAATAGTTTTCAATTCACAGATTTGTGCTTTCATTATAAAAAAGATATTGATTTTTTATTTTAGATTTTTAGATGAGCATGGCATTTTATTAATATGTGTTACTGATTTTTTGAGACATGGTCTTATGTAATCAGGCACAGCCATGGTATCCTCATCATCCTGATTTCACTTCGCCAATGCAGAAGTAACTGCTCTGTGCAACCACATGTAATATTGACTGTAAATATATTGATTTTCTGATTTTGCAGTTGCCTTACCCTCCTATGATAAATCTTACATGGTTACAACATATGTTTATTTCATATGTTACTGGATAAAATTTACTAATATGTTATTAAAAATCTTTATGTTCATATTTATAAATATAATGAAGTATACTTTTCCACTGATGTTTTTGTGAGATTATATTGGTCTCATAAAAAGACTTGTGAAGTATTTTTTTTCTACTTGTATTTGATGAAGACTTCATGAAGTCCTGGAGTTTTCTTTGAAATGATTGGATGGAGTCAGTACTGAAGCTTCTGAAACAAAGTCTTTGTGAAGTTTTTCAGGTTATGTAATTTTTCACAGCCACTATCAGTAACTTGTGGTTTTCTAAGAATGTTCTTGCTTCATCTAGTTGTGTAAGGTGTTGGTATGCCATTTCTCAGAGTAAAATTTTAAGTTTCTTATTGATTATTGTCAATAATAATATCCTTGGCTTATATGAGTTTTAGTTACTTTAAACATCCTTATTTCTATTATATAAGCCATTCCTCCTTTTGTCTCAGCCATTATAGCTACTTTTAATTGTATTGTTCATAACCATTTCAAAGAGGTTGCTTGTGTTCACACATGACCTCTGAGTCTGCAATGCTTCATTTTATTACTTTCAATTCTAACTTTCATTATTAACAACCGTTTCCTTATTTCTTTTTCCCATACCTTTAAAAAGCATGCTTTACTTTGTTTTCATATTTTAAGTTTTTTATCTTATTTTATGTGTATGAGAAAAATGTCTGCATGTTTCTAAGTCCATCTGTGTCATGCAGTGCCTGTGGAGGTCGGAAGAACATCTGATCCCCTAGAACTGACGTTACAGATGGTTGTTAGTTGGGTATCAAAGCTGGGTCCTTTGAAGAGCAGTCAGTACTATATTTTTTGAAAATATAATCTTTTTTGTCTATGTGTTATATACTTTTTTTGGTCATTTAGAGAAAAGGTCTCCCTGTAGCTCCAGCTGTCCTGGAACTCACTATATAGACCAGGCTGGCCTTAAACTCACAAAGATCCGACTGCCTCTACCTCCCGAGTGCTGGAATTAAAGGTGTGCACCACCATACCCAGCCTTTTTTATACTTTTCTTGATGATTTGTGTATTTCATACATTATCTTTCTGTCCAGTCTAGGTGTATCCCCCTCTCCCTGCCCCCACCTCACCCTAGTTCATTCCTTCTGCCTTACATGTCTTGCATCTTTTTCTCAGTCTTTCCGAAGTTTTTCTCTGTAGAGACTTGTTGTTTTGGGCAGAATTTAACTGTATCAGTCAGTTCTTTGACCCAGTCTTTATGTTGTTGTTGTTCCTTCCCCTTTGTATTGCTCCAACATAATGCCTATATAACCATCACATATGTATCAAAATTATGACCTCTGAGAATAAACTATGTTAATTCCAAAATATGTTTAGGCATTCACATTTTCCCCTTTAATTTTATATTACTCTAAGATATGAATACATACCTTCCACCTATACAGTAATTACAATGTCTGAAGATAAGTGGTAGGTCAATTCTAGAGCCTGTTAAGAGATTCACATTGTAACAGCACAGTTGCTTTCAGAGAAAAAGAAATATAACAATAATGTTGTTCAGCTTGCCTTTCAACTGGGGATTTGGTGTTAGTATCCGCAAATGAGGGGAACCATTTGCCCCTTTTTTCCTGGGACTGTGTTCTTCACTTAACATATCTTCTAGTCCCATACATTTACCTGCAAAATTCATGATGGCATCTTTCTTTACCAATAAATAGAACTCCATTGTGTAGATGTACCATATTTCTGTTGTCCACTCCTCAGTTGAGGGGCATTTGCTTGATTCCAGCTCTTCACTATTGTGAAGAGAGGTCCAATAAATATAGATGTGCATGTACCTATCTTTGTGGTAGGATGAGTCTTGTGGGTATGTACCCAGGGGTGGTATGAATAGGTAAGGTGGTAGGTTCATTTTGAGTCTTTTTTTTAAAACTCTTTATTTTTTTACTTTTTAAATTTTATTTATTTTTTTTGTATGTGTATGAGTGTACTGTCTTTTTTTTTAATTTATTTTTGTATGTGTATGAATGCACTGTCTGCATGCAGGTTTGTGCACCCGTGTCGTGCAATGCCGTGGAGGTCAGCAGAGGGTATCGGATTCCCCTGGAACTGGAGTTAAAGACAGCTCTCAGATACCAGGTGGGTGCTGGGGATCGAACCCAGGTCCTCTGCAAGAGCAGTTGGTGCTCTTAACTGCTAGGCCATCTCTCCAGCCCCATGAATGTACTGTCTTACTGTCGGCATGTAGGTCTGTGCTCCTGTGTTGTGCAATGTCGCGGAAGTCAGAAGAGGGTCTCAGATTCCCCTGGAACTGGAGTTCCCCTGGAACTGGGGTTCTTCTGGAATTGGAGTTACAGATGGTTCTTAGCCACCATGTGGGTGCTGGGGATCGAACCCAGGTCATCTGCAAGAACGGTCGGCGCTCTTAACCACTAGGCTATCTCTTTCTTTTGAATAGTTTCAACTATAGACAAGAAAAGAATATTTTAGGGGAGGAAATTTTTGGTTAAAAATATTTATAAGACTTGATTGTTTTGCTTTAATATTGGGTTAATTCCACTCCATATAAACAGTGCATTGCTAAGCTAGAAAATTAAATCTAGGCTAAGTAGTTTGAGTTCAAACTCTTAATGGTTTCATCTTTTCTCTATTTTCATATAAAGTAGAAAATATGTGCATCATAATAAGTCTAATTTATTTTATGTTTGAATATTGTCTACTCTTGTATAATGAATAATTATACCAGAGTTGACAAGCAAAAGAACCAGCTCCAGGAGTTTCAACAGACTTGGCTCAGCCACCCATCACAATATGCAAATTACAAGGATATTTGTTGAAAATCAGAGAAACGAGATTTAATCAGTTTGGCCACAAGGGAGTGCAGTAACTCTGAAGCCCATTTTTTGGAATATTCAGATTAACTTAAAGTTTAACAGAAGAAAAACTGGGGCATAAGTCAAAGAGTATACATAATGTGTGAGATGGTTGATCATTATCTTGAGTATGGGTTCTCCAAGGTGATTGGCAAATGTTATCACTATCATCATTTGAGATGATACTGTTGAATTTTCCATGCCATTTATATATCTGTTTTAAGGGTTCTCCACACTGCTTTCCATAGTGGTTGTACAACTTTACATTCCCACCAGCAGTGGATGAGTGTTCCTCTTTCCCCACAACCTCTCCAGCATTTGGTGTCTTTTGTTTTCTTGATCTTAGTCTTATCAGAGTGAGATCTGAGAGTGGTTTTAATTTGCATTTCCTTAATTATTAATGATGTAGAACACTTTTTAAGATGTTTCTCAGCCATCTTTACTTCCTTATTGGTGAAGTCTCTGTTCAGCTCTTTACTCCATCTTTTGAGTAGATCATTTGTTTTCTTCTTTGTTTTTGAGTAGTCTGTATATTCTGGATGTTAATGCTCTGTCAGATGTATCACTGGTGAAGGTTTCTTCCCACTCTGTGGGTTTTCTCTTCACTTCCAAGGTGGGTTTTCTTTTCACTTCCTTGATTGTTTGCTTTGCTATAAGAAGTTTTTGAGTTTGATGAGGTCCCATTGACTGATGACCTTATTTCCTGTGCAGCTGCTGTCTGATTTAGATAGTGTTTTCCTACGCCTATGTCTTGTAGGTTGCTGCCAACTTTTTCTTCTATCACCTTCAAGGTTTCAGGTTTTCACATTGAGATCTTTGATCCACTTGTTGTTGATTTTTGTACAGGGTGAGAGGTAGGGGTTTAATTTCTAAAACTTCTCCAGCCATCTCTCCAGTTGCCAAACATTCATTTGTAACTACGAATTTATTTTTGGTTTAGTTTTAATTTTGTACTATGGCGATGGTATGTATCTTGTTAATAGCTCTGTGTTTATCTCACATGGCATTGATTGAGCTTTCTGAATGTGTAGATTATTGTTGGTAAGTACATTTGAGAAGGTGTTTCCCACTATGTCTCTTCTCTCCTAACTCTATGAATATGAGTACACTTAGGGTGGCATAATTGACAGTATTTCATATTTTTGAAATTATCTTTTTCCCGTTATTTTTCTTTCTGTTCCTTGGCTTGTATAATATTGAATGGCTTTGGTTTTTGCAGTTTCTTATTCAAGTTTAAATGTACTTCTGAGACCTGTCAGACATTTAAAAATTTCTCAATTGATTTGTATTTCTCGATTCAATTTCTGGGTCCCATGAGATGATTCAACAGGTAAAGGGGCTTGCTATCAATTCAGTGACATAAATTTGATGTCCAAGGTTCATTTAGTGGAAGGAGGGAACTGATTTCAGCCAGTTTTACTCTGATATCCACATATGCCATGCCTGGCCACATTCTCATATGCATTATGTACATATGTTTATGTGTGTGCACAAACAAATAAATATATAATTGTAAAAAATTAAATTAAAATCTATTTATTTCCATAATTTTTTGTCTTGAATCCTGGCAGTTCTATACCAATTGAAAATTAAAAGTTGTCAAATATTAAGTTGTGTACATGTCTAAGAGCAAGTCTTAAATCTCTCTTTTTATTTTTTAAATCAGGTTTTTTCCTTCGTCATCAAATGTTTACTTTCTACAAGCAGAATGTCTCTTGGTATAGTGTGCTAGGCACCCTGTGCAGTAATACAATCCATACTTTCTTCCAAAAGTCAACAGTCAACAAATGGGAGTTCACATCCTGAAACAGTTCCCTGTGTTTGAAGCCAATGCCCCACCCTGCTCCTACTTCATTCGCACACCACTTTATCATTTCTTGAGCTTTGTTACATGTCATTTCCTTTTACAAATCTAAAATTCTGTTCATAATAATTCTTATAAACAAGGTGGGGCCTTATCTTTGTTTCCTATTAATTCTTAGGAACATGAAGAGAAATTTTATTTAACACATAGCGTATATTGCCAAATTTATTTATTTATTTATTTATTTATTTATTTGTCTTTTTTGAGACAGGCTCTCCCTTTAGACTCAGCTGGCCTGGAGCTCACTATGTAGACCAGGCTGGCTTTGAACTCACAGAGATATGCCTGCCTCTGCCTCCTGAGTCTTGGGATTAACACGGGATTAACCACGTCTGGCTGCCATTATTTTATTGAATAGAAAAAGTATTCTATAGATTTATACTGGTTATTTTCTAAAGACTCAATACACTATTTTCATAATTACAAAATTGTTAAGAGTATTGTACATATTTGAAACACTGAAACATTTATTTCCTGGCATATGTCAGTCATAACAAAAACTCTTTTTGACATACTAGTTTGCTTTGGAGCTGGGAACCGTCACATGAGGGGAATGCAAGCACCATAATTATCAAGGTCACTGATGTACTCAATTGTCCTTCCATTGTGGCTGACCCGTATGCTGGGCAGATTTGTTTCGTACTGTACTTGTAGAAAAACACTTCCATAAGACAATTTTGTTAGTACTAGTAGTTTCATAATGCAAAGGATATACATAATGTGTGAGTTGATTGATCATTATCTTGAGTATGGGTTCTCCAAAAGGATTTATTGCATTTGTGAGAATAGGAAATTTTATGTAAAGTTAACACAGCAACAGAAGTTGTCGTAAGTGTAATTGGGGATAATTTCATGGGTGTTATAAATTTATAACCTAAGCTGTGAGCTAGCTACTTTTCAAGAGATAGTTGTAAAATGAGATTGATGGGATATATGAGCTGAATACAACCAGAAAAATGAGAGGAAGCAATACCACTGTCATGGGGGTCACAAACAACAAGCTTCCCCTCCTGGAGGATTTGCTACGAGGGTTTCCTTGTGTTGATGGGAAGGCCATCACTAAAATCACCCAGGAGTCACTACAACACAGCCAAGTTAACAGCAAGAGTAAGCAGCAGAGGGGTGCCAGAGAGTGTTGAGCAATACACAGCATCGGGGCTTACATTCTTAAAATATTCTGTTCAGAACAAAAATGTTTTAGGTTTATAACAAAACAGGAACTCATACCCTAAACATCAGAAAAGGAGCAGCAACATCAGTAACCTGAGCAAGGATCCAGATGTGGAATTTAGCAGAAAAAGACTTGAAAATAGCCACCAAAAAGGAAAGCAACTCTCAAGGAAGATGTGAGAACAATTTTGTACTGAGTATTCCAAAATGAAATAAAAAATGTTCAGGTTCATCATACAACTTTTCTCCTTGTTCTTTTGCAAAGTAATTTTACTGGGTTCCTTTTCCTTGAACCTGTGTCTTATTTCTGCTTCTCATTTTGATATATAAATTCACATAACATTAAAAATGAATTAATCTTAAAAACTATAAGTCCTCACCTAGTTTATAAGAATTATTATGAACATAGCCAGGTGTGGTGGCGCACGCCTTTAATCCTAGCACTTGGGAGGCAGAGGCAGGTGGATCTCTGTGAGTTCAAGGCCAGCATCGTCTACATAGTGAGTTCCAGGCCAGCTGGGACTGAAGGGAGACCCTGTCTCAAAAAGACAAAAAAGGGGTTATTATGAGCAGAATTTTAGATTTATACAAGGAAATGACATGTAACAAAGTTTAAGCAGTGATAAAGTGGTGTGGGAATGAAGCAGGAGCAAGGCGGGGCCTTGGCTTCAAACACAGGGAACGGTTTCAAGATGTGAGCTCTAAGTCAAGACTAGAAGTCATACAGTTTTCAGATAGTCTCAGAAAGTTTATTGGCTTTATAAATATGCATAAATATGATCAAAATGATCAAAAAATGTTTCTGTCTTTTGTCTGCTTGCTTTTATCTCTCTCCAACATTTACATTACTAAATTCTTGGGTTTAGAAGACCAGATTTACTGATACATCCAAGCATTCCAATTCTATCTACAATACTGATCACATCACATTTTACAAACTGCTCAAAGTCCTCTGTGATATGTCTTTTTTTTTCTTAATTAACCTAAAATTATTTACGTTTATTCAGCAAGTTAATCATTCCTTTGAATATTAGATAATGTGCATTCTTGAACCAGAATAAGTGCAGATCTCAGCTCTGTTTATAATTACCCAAAGCTTTCTTGCCTTCATCATCCTGGTCCAAGTGAGGAGAAAGTAGACTTGTTGAGGAACAATTGTGTTAGTATTTAAAAAGCTCTTAGAACAGTACTTGGCGTGTAACAAGGTTAAAATATTTTTATTTATTACAATACAGAATGTCGTTATTCAGCCCTTATTTATTCAAAGAGTTGTTTATATTCTAAACCTTTTACCTACAGCTCAGAGTTAGAAAGCTAGAGAAATTGCAGAGAAATTAAATAAACCTAAACCAGCATGAGTAGAATCAATGTTGTGTCAGTCAGAGAAGGCAGTAGCCCCAGAGTATCAAATTGTTAAAATGACGTAAAAGTGCTTGCAACCGCAGAATATAAGACAATTTTCAGAACTTCTCAGAGTACCCAGTGGAGTTTTACCTGCCCAAATCTTCCTATTCCTTGCCTCTTCATAGAAGACTAATAGTTCCTATAAGAAGAGTAAGGCACCTACATGTCTCTTAGTTTTAAAGCTTTATTCTAATAGAACACAATTTGCATTGATGCTTTCTTCTTTAACAAGTCTGTGTATTATCCTTTATGTTCCTCCAACCATCAAGAAGCAGCTGAGCTGATCCATGAAAATCAGAGCCCTCAATGAAGGCTTATTTACCCTCCCACCAGCAAAATGCTTATGGCACAGAACATAGAATAGTGGTAGTAATTTATAGAATGAAATTCAACATTTATTGAATGTATTTTATTGGACTTGTGAATTGTCAAATTCATTACAAAAATACACAGAAGGGAAAATTTTCTTTCAAATTTTGTTCAAAGTGACAAGTCACTAAAGATGTTTACATGATCCCAGTTAGCCCTGCTACAAATAAACACACATTCTTTCATTTACTGCATTAGTGCAAATTCAATTCTTTAAAAATCATCTCTGTTAGCTATTTCTTGTTTGTTTTTTTGTTTTTGTTTTTGTTTTTTTTGGGGGGGAAGCTTTTTGAGACAGGCTTTCCCTTTAGTACAAGATGGTCCAGAGTTCTCTATGTAGGCCAGGCTGGCCTTGACCTCACAGAGATCTGCCTGCCTCTGACTCCCACTTGCTAGGATTAAAAGCCTGCACCACCATGCTTGGCAAACATCTCTTTTTTAATATGAACCACTGTGGTTATTTACCTTCATTGGTAAACAGTTCTGGAAAGGAAAGTGAAAAGATGTTTGGGATTAGAAAATATGTGACTGAATTTGCTTTTTATAAAAGGATATTCTTAGATATATTAAGTGAAGTAGAAAAAAAGTCTTGAAATCTCTTGTTTTGACACTGTTATTATGGTTCAACTGTCTGTCCACAGAGGTAAGCAGACAGTGTCAAAAATTTTATTCCCCTTTCAATTTGTCCTCTTGAATTCTTGAGTGAATAATTAACTACCTGAATTGAGAAAATATCCATTTCTTTTTGTTCCACAAATCTATGTGCATAGCTTGTTAAGCCATGTCACATGAGGTCACAAATGGGAGTGATCCTTTAGCCCTACAGTCAGTGATCCAATCCTACTGTCTAGTGATTGTGATCTTCGAGTGAAGTTTGTTTCCTGTGTATCAGTTTAATAATTTTTTTTTCTTTTTTTTTTTCTAATTAAATTAGTTTTTATTGATGCTTTGTGCATTTCATACATTTTTTCCAATTCAGTTCAGGCTTATTTCCCTTTCCCTCCCCCCCCACCCCCCCCCCATCCCAGATCATGCATTCTGCCATAACTGTCCTGCATCTTTCTCTCAGTTTTTTTTTTCATTTTTAGCTATAAGTGATAATCCATGAGTACAAGCATCCTTCATGCAAAACCTATCTGCAGGCTGTTGTGCCCAAACACCTACAGCCCCACCATCCAGTGGGGGGTGACAGGTTGTTTGTTCAATCAAGTTGATCAAATGAGTGTCCAGACTATGTTGCTGTAGTTTTACCATTCACCCCAATCGCAGCCCTTACATTCTACCACGCCCCCTCTTCCGCAGGTTGTTCCCTAGGCTTAGAAAAGGGGCACAGGTGGATGAGAGGTAAAACAGTCCACTCTCTCTGGAGCTGTTGACTTGGACTCTGGTCAATTCTGGCTGTTTCCTTTCATGGGCTGACAGTTTGTCCAGGAATAACCTTTCGATCCTACTAATGAAGAACAAGCAATTAGATATATAGGTATTTAAGCAGCACTAATAGTTATGGTAGGTTACTTTAGCATAGACACATGTTTGGATATGTCAGTTTAATAATTTTAAAAGACAGAACTGCAGTTTTTGCTTAAAACAGTGCCTGGCATCTCTTAAGGGTTTCCTAAAGGTTAACTTTATTATTTCTAACAATGGTTATAAATACAAGGTCAGGAAGAGAAACAGGACCAAAGGACCATCTCCAATACAGACAAAAATGTTAAGAGTGGAAATCAGATTTGAAAAAAAAATCATCTGATTATTCTCAAAATAAGCTGCTTATTAAAGAGGGAACAAGTTCAAGGACAGATTATTTATAAGAACTGAATACAATGCAGAAATCTTTTTGTACATTTTTATTAAACGTTTTGTGTATTTTAAACAGAACATCTCAATCAATCTTAATTATGCAGATATCTTTTATTGGAATATATATATTCCAATAAAAGATATCTGCATATAATTGGAATATATATATTCCAATAAAAGATATCTGCATAATTAAGACTCAGTCTTCCAGAATTGGTTCCATTATTTCATTTGTACAGAACTCAAAAGTTTATTATGCTATTGTGCTATTTTATGATTCAATATATGATATCTTGCATTTGAATAACTTGAGAGAGAAAAGTTAAAGCTTGAAAATGGTTTTTAAAGCTAAGATTTAGAAAGAGCAGTCATTATTCCAGTTCAGAATCCAGTGAAAAAAGGCAGGCACATGCCAACCTGGAAGTCAAATGTGTCCATAATGAGACTGAGGCTCTGAGAGAAAGCTCACCTGAGGGCAGAAGCAGAAAATTACTCAGTACTAACATTATCAGATATTTTTGAGACCTAGGCTTCTTTATCACTGGCAATATTGAAAATTACCAATACAAGATGATAATAGATAGAGGCTATTTTTAAGTTATTAGTTTGATTTCAGCATCAAATACTACACACCCTCTATTATCTGTGCATAAGTGGCTGGTATCGAACACCCTTGCTTTGCAATGCCAATGGGAATATTGATACTTTTCCCAGGGGTTGATATCCTATAAGTGGATACAAAGAAATTTTACCCTTAATAGAATTTTCCACAGTGGATTAAGAGGAAAAGCAAACTGACCAGAGATAGATTTGTCAGTTATGGTCTAGGAACATGGAAAATTTAGGTTTTATTAGAAGGAAAAGAAGGGAAAAAAATCATGTGATGTGTCATGTTTAACAGAAAGTGACAATAGTTAAAGGAGCAAGAACTGCAACATTATTTTTTCTTAATCAATATATTATTTATTTTAAAACACAATTTGATTTTAAATCGGTTTAGAATTTTTAATAAAATACTTTTATTGATGTTTTGTGTATTTCATATATCATTTTCAGTCCAATTTAGACATATTCCCCTTTCTTTGACCCCCACCCCACCCCAATTAATGCATTCTGACATACATGTTTTGTATCTTTTTCTCATTCTTTAAGAGATATTGAAGATGGTTGATGTTGGTCTAAAAATGTGTTATTGCCAAAGTAATCATGCATTGAGATTTTTAAAATTAGTATAGACATAATAAACTAATTGAATAGGGCTAGAGATTACTCAGCGGTTAAGAGTACTAACTACTCTTATAGGGGACTCAGGTTTAGCTTCCAGCATCTCATGGTGGCTAATAACTATCCATAAATCCAATTCTAGAGTATCAAAAACCCTCTTCCTGTCTTCACAGGCTCTGTATGACACAGTGCACTTTTATAACACACACACACACACACACATATGTATGTAAATGCTCATGTACATAAATCAGATCTAAGACAATGTGTTGTATTATTCATATTTTGTGAATGTATTACATTGACATCTCCCAAGTCTGAATATAAAGATAAAACAAAACCCAGCTTATCATGTTTAAATCAAGTTCTGAATGTTGGTAAATGAGCTTTCATTCTTTTGTTTTCTATACCTGATCTGTGGGTTTCTGCTTTCTGTCACTTTCTCTCCATCCTGATAGGATCTTCTCCAGGCCTCTCTCATTGGATAGCTTCTTTGCTGTCCCTCCTGACTTTACTCTGAACTTTTCAGATTTAGCTTGAATAGTATTCCAAGGAAAAACGTCTCTGATGCTTCTTTAAACCACAATCCAAAAATCTCTAACACTCCAGATTTCTTATTTCTACTCTATCTTGTGTCTCACAGTTGTCTCTTGTATTGAGTGATGCACTGCCCCTGACCCTTTCCTATTGAACTATCTCTTCATTGACTTGAGTAGCAATACAAAGAGCAGACTTAGCAAACTGGAGGAAAGTGAATAGGAAGTAAATAATATCCAAAGCCTTCTCAGCAAGATGAAATACAAATGAGTTTAAAAATACACATACCGGGGCTGGAGAGATAGCCTAGCGGTTAAGAGCACCGACGCTCTTGCAGAGGACCCGGGTTCGATCCCCAGCACCCACATGGCGGCTAAGAACAGTCTGAAACTCCAATTCCAGGAGAACTCCAGTTCCAGGGGAATCCGAGACCGTCTTCTGACCTCCGCGGCATTGCACGACACGGGTGCACAGACCTGCATGCAGACAATACATTCATACACATACAGAAATAAATAAAAAAAAATAAAAATAAAAAAATAAAATAAATAAAATAAATAAAAAAAATACACATACCACTGACAAAACCATAAAGAAAGGACATTGTACTTTTCTCTTTAACAATCTAAACATTCATTGTATTATTCCTCCATTTTAAATTTGAACAGTTTTTATACAGATTTTAAAAAGACAGTTATGTTTATCAAGTAATTTGTGATGTGATACATAACAAATTTAGTCATTCTCAATTAATGATATTTTCATCATGCTGTTTAATTGTATCTCATTCAAGTCATCAAACACATCCAATGGTGTGCTGAACATAGAATTTGCACTCCACAAAGCCACTTTCCCTCTAGCTAGAATATAAAAGGCTGATTTTAAATGACTTTTACATTTTAAAGAGCATTAGTGTCCTAACATTTTTGCCCTTAAAGGCTTCACTGCTATATCCTTTTTCTAATTTATACAGAAATGTGAATGGACTTTAGTCACATTTTTTTAACTTTGAAACTCTAGCATTGTATTATAAATTTGGAATTCACAAATGGAAAAAAAATGTTTTCTTTAGAAAGATAGTTTCTTTTAAATTTAGAGGTTTCTGTGAGAACTATAATAATCCTTTCAGCTTTAAAATATATAGCATTAGTCATTCCTGACTTATGTCAGTAAGAAAGGTTGGAGCCTGTTTTAGTTAGGTGCTCAAAAAATGTACTTTTGCCTTCACATTACTCAAAAAATGGCTAAATCAATTTAGTTCAGACTCTCAAACAAGTTCACCTTTGGTACAAGCTAAATCTACCAAAGATAGATTCATATATCTATCTATCTATCTATCTATCTATCTATCTATCTATCTATATATATATATATATATATATGTGTGTGTGTGTCTAGTGTGTGTATGATTTATATAGTAGTCAGAAATGATAGAATAGTTATTGATTTTATTAAATATATTTACTTATTAAACTTGATTATGGTACTTAACCATACTTATTTTGTAACAAAGAAACTGTCTTTATGTTGTAACATACATTAGTTCTAAGTTTTATACTTACAGTACAAATTTTTCTGTTTCTTTGATCATGGCATTGGTAATGGGAATTTGGTCATTTCTAGCAATTCACCAACTGTTTAGCATGTGTATTGCAACAAATTGGCTGTGCAAATCACAACCGCCATGGAGTCATGAGTCTGAACCTAGATTCTGCCTATACCAGGTAAATAGAGCTAACATATAAACCATAAATGAGCCAAAATATAGTAGTTACATTTTAGCACAGAGTAGCTGACTGTATAGCCATTTCAACATAATTACAAAAGATACCAGTTTGTAACCTGTCAAGAAGGTGGAAAGCACCTCAAAGCAGGTAACTCAGTTTCAGCTTCACCTTGATGGACAGAATTGCTCTGTTTGGAAATCAAACCTCATGGCATCATTATTTTTAGTATGTTCTATAATTTTTGAGGTTCCTGCCAATGAGGTATTCTTACATTCTTGCATGTGAACCAGAATTCAAATGATAAAATAGTTTTGAATGGATCCACATGTACTGAACCAGATCAAGGAAAAGATGTTGAAAATGTATGTGTCTAAAGAAACATAGGTGATAGAGAGTATTCTTGAAACCTCAGGAAATATAGTACCAAATACTTTGCTGTAGATAATATTAAGTGGACTGAAAGCTAATCATCACAAATGGAAAATTAGTAGAACATCTAACTCAAATATCAGAAGGAAAGGAGAGATCACAAGATGAAATTAGCATAGAATCAAGAGAATATGTCTAAGAGATAGATTAGTTGAAAATATAAACTTTCATTCATGAAAAGTAAGAAATATCAAATCCGTGAAAAATTAGAATAGCATTTATATCATGTTTCATACTGAGTTCTTTGATTGACTTGGAGTTGCGGTTTTATGTAGCCTGAGAGATAATGGTCTAACTTCTTTCTTCAACATGTGGAGCTCCTGTCCTCTCAACACCATTTGCTGAAGATTCTGTCTTCCTCCAATTTGGCAACTTGGTCAAATTTTAGGTGACTATAATTATGTGTCTTCAGGATTCAGTCTTCTATTTTATTCCTTTGATTTTATCTCATTTTTGTCCCAGTAACATGCTTGTCTTATTAAATATAGCTCTGTAATATACCTGGAAATCTGATATGATAAAACCTCTAGAATTGTTCTTTTTCCTCAGGATTGCTTTGGCTAGCCAGTATCTTTTGTGTTCCATTTGAATTTTAGGATTTATTTTATATTTCTATAAAGAATTTCATAGGAATTTTATTGTATTGCATTGAATCTGTAAACTGGGTTTTACAGGATGATAATTTTCACAGTAAACCAAGCTATGAGCATTTGAGATGTTTCCATTTTTAATCTCTGCCTTCATTCCTTTCTTCATAAATTTCAAGTTTTAATCATAGAGGTCTTTCACCTCTATGGATAGGCTTACTCCCAGATATTTTAGAAGGTTATTTTTAACTGGCCTTTTTGATATATTTTGATCACATTCTGTCCCTCTCTCCTTTCTGCATCTCCCTTTAATACCCCCCAAATGATTTCAATTTTTTTATATTGTCTCTCATACTTCTGGACCTCAAGTACCATTCTGACCGTCTAGTAGTGCCTGGCTCACCCACCCAGAGTCACACCCTTAAATAAGTCTGTCTTTCCCTCTCCCACCAGCTATTTTTTTGCCAATAGTTCCTCAGCTAGTGTTGGATTTTTTTACTTCCCAACTTCTACGCTGGGATATTGTCTGGTTTAAGGTTACATTAGACTTATCCATGTTCTTGTTTTTGGTCAGTTCATGTGAGTAACTGCCCAGATGTCTGGAACTCTACTTCCATGGGGTCATCCACTACTTCTAGGTCTTAAAAAGCTTTCCTCCATATGATCTTTGGGCCTAAGGAGGCAGAAGTTGGTGTTGTATTCAGGGGTAATCATTCTGCAGGTTTTTTTTTTTTTTTTTATTAATCTACACCTTGGCCAATTCTGGTTTTCTGTTTTAATTACCATCTGTTGCATGAAGAATTTTTGAGAGATGCATTAATCTATGATAATAACAATAAATCATTTTCAGTTGGTTTAATACTGTCTTTTTAGCAATATAATATTAATAAGCTCTCCCCTTGGTCTATGACCTGTCTAGCCACAAGTTCCTAGGACCAATATCAATGTCAGGCAAGGGTTTCAGCATGTGAAGTGAATGTCAGAGCTAATGAAAGTGGCTGGTTAGTCCCATAACTGTGTCCCCATTGCAGCAGTGGGAACATCTTGCTAGGCAAGTTGTTGCTACGTCCACAAGATTCCTAACTGGGCAAGATCGATGATTATCCATTTCTTCTGGGAGCATACATAACACCTGTAAACAATATAAAAGCTAGCCTGTAGAGATCAAACTTTGAAGTCAGTAAACACAGGAAACTGGAAATGATTGTTCTGGTAGATACACAAAGACAACTATCACATGTTCTCACTTGTAAGTGGATGATAGCACTGAATTCTTAGATGCATGTGTTTTAATGGGAAAATGCATAGAAGTCAGGAAACTAGCCTTGGGAAAGGGGACTAATAGAGTAGAAAGGCTAAATGTGCTGGAAAATAGGAGAACAGGGCAGACGAGGGAGTATGGGGAGAGATAACTAACACTAAAGCAATTAAGAAGTTATATAACCTACTGATATAGAAGCTTCTGAATGTATATACATACACAATAGAAAAAGAGATTAAAATGAGTTACTCTATAAGAGGAACAAACTAATCCTAGTAAATGCCAGAGGCTAACAAAGGAAAAAAAAAACAATTAAAACTATGAATGAACTCACTTTTTTCTACATTTTTATTAATGTTTTGTGTATTCATACAGAGTATCTTAATCATATTTACACCCTTTGACCATTGACACCCTTCCATAACACCCCCCTCCACCATTGGATTTCATGTATTCTCTCAACTGTGTTAAGGCCTATTAAGATTTTTGACCTGGTATGGTAATTACCCCCCCCCCCACACACACACACACCGTGTTGCTTATTATGCTCAGGATTTCTTTGTCAATCCAGGGTTCTTTTTTTTGAGATTCCGTATTAATTTTAGTTTTTTTTTTTCTGATACTTTGATGAATGTCATCCGGATTTTGTTTGGTATTGCTTTTGCTAAGATGGTCATTTTTAATGCTCCTAATGCATGAGCAAGGGAGATACTTCCATATTCTGGTGTTCTCTTCAAAATCTATCTTCAAAGATTTAAGTATTTCATGGTAGATTGTTAATGTCTTTGTTTAAGTTTATTCCTAGTTATTTTATTCATTTATAGAGACTACGGTCAATGGAATGGTTTCCATGTACTTTTTCTCCAGTTACTTGTTATTGTTAGATCAAAAGGCTACAGATATTCATAGATTTATTTTGAAACCTAACACTTTACTGAAAGTGTTTCTCATTTCTAGAAGTTTTCTGGTGGAACTTTTGGCATCTCTTATGTTTATCATACAATCTGCCAATAGGGATAAGTTGACCTTTTCCAAACAATATTCTTTGAATTTCATTTTCTTGTTTATTGTTCTAGCAAAGAATTTCAAAAAAAAAATATTATAATATAATATATATATATATTATATAGTATAATATATATATATAGGGAAACCTTGATGGGTTCCCAATTTTAATGGGATTGCTTCCAAGTTTTCTCCACTTAGAACGATGTTGTCTTTAATTATGTTATGGGATGTTCCCTCCAAGGACTCATTTTTTGAAGGTCGCTGACCAGGAGTCCCGTGGACATTCTAACAATGGGAGCCATGGCTCCTGCTCTTGGTTAGCCATCCATGCTAAATGATAAGAATCTGATGTTGAAAAAATTTAATATATGAGAAATCAAGGTTGTACACTATCTCCACTCCTTTTTAATATTGTTAATTACAAGGTTGACTTATTCTTTTATTTGAGGCTATAGTGAACAGGAGTGTTTCCCTCATTTAATTTTTAACATGCTTGTTATTGGTGGAAAGAAAGGTTACTGATTTTAAGAAGTTGATTTGGGGGCTGGAGAGATGGCCTAGTGGTTAAGAGCACCGACCGCTCTTGCAGAAGACCTGGGTTCGATCCCCAGCACCCACATGGTGTCTGAGAACTGTCTTTAACTCCATTTCTAGGGGAATCCAACACCCTCTTCTGACCTCTGTGGCATTGCACGACACAGGTGCACAAACCTGCATGCAGACAGTACATTCATACACATACAAAAATAAATAAAATAAAATAAAATAAACCCTCAAAAAAAGAAGTTGATTTGGTATCATGCCAATTGGCTAAAAGTGTTGATCACTTCAACAGTTTCCTGGTGTCTTTTTTTTATTATTTAATTTTTATTGATGCTTTGTGCATTTCATACATTATTTTCCAATTCAGTTCAGGCTTATTTCCCTTTCCCTTCCCCCTCTCCCCAACCTTATATACAGTATCCATCCCTTCAATAAGTTACAGTTGAAGCCTTCTGTTCATATTAGTATCCAATTAATTTCTTTTTGTTTGTTTTATTGTTCTTGCTATGGCTTTAAACAATATACTGAAGAGAAGTGAGGATAGTGGACAGCTTTGCACATTCCTGATTTAATGGAATTGCTTTGAGATTTTTCTCTACATAGGATGATTTTGGCTGATTTTTGTCAGATACAGCCTTTATTATATAGTGGTACATCCTTTTAAGTCCTTTCTAGCTAGCCTTCTTTGTTAGCCTATGCTGTATGCCAGAGATGGTTTGCCTTGTTATAAGCAAACCCTTTTAATTTCTTTTTATATCATATATGTATATACTTTCAGAAGCTTCTGGAGGATTTCCTGGGACCACCTGAAGCACAGACAGGAGCTGGGTGCTTCAGCCAGGCCCATTGTTTGGTTTAATCTATTCACCTTTGGCTCAATTGGTTTGTGTGGCTGTGGGGGCAGAGTTGTCCTCCTAGCTGCTATAAAAGATGGGACTGTGTGAGACTTGAGATTGGGGATTTCCCAGGACCACCAGAAGCACAGGTACCTGGGCGGGGTCTAAACAGCAATGCCCCCCCCACCAAAAAAGAAAATAAAAATAAACTGGGATTGCCAAAGAAGTGTCCAAGTGGGATCTTTGGAGAACTTCAGAACAGAAAGGGAAGAGTGAGTTAGACTTCCAATAGAAAGAATAAAACTTAGACAAGTCAACACTCCATAAGCAAGGAGAA
The DNA here is from genome assembly GCA_009823505.1 of Rhizomys pruinosus. NCBI lineage: Eukaryota > Metazoa > Chordata > Mammalia > Rodentia > Spalacidae > Rhizomys > Rhizomys pruinosus. The sequence goes on from VZQC01003272.1 coordinate 101,740, forward strand.
AAGGAGAAAAAGCAAATCAATCGAACAAACAATGAAGGCATCTGAAGGAGGCTAGCAAAGCAAGCCTTCAGGACAGTGAAGAGGCATTTGGGATTTGCATTGGAGTACAGGCAAAGAGAAACCCACATGCCAGGGACGCGAAGAAGAGACAACATGCGAAAGGTGCAGGATAATTCCACACAAAGCTTGACAAACTCTGTGGAAGGTTCCAAGAGTGGGATCCACCTGGGGATGGGCCAGGACACAAATATTAGAAGTACAATAATGAACATACTCAAAGAAATTAAAAAAAAAACTATAAATAGCAAGTCAGATAACAAAAAAAAAATAAATAAGAGAATGCAAAACTCAGGAAGTACCTAGAGAGAGATAATGACAAACTCCGGAAGGAAGTGGAAACACTGAAAAGATCCCATGTTGAAAAAGATAAGGAAACCAACCAGCTAGGCAAAGAGATATAGAAAGAGATTGAGAAGCTCCAAAAGGAAGTGGAAATACTAAAGAAATCAGAAGAGGAAATGAAAAAGGAAATGAAACACTCATCCATTCAAGAGGAAAGGAAGGGAAAAAAACCCTCAGAAGTAGAATGGAGGAGGCAGAATATCAGACCTGGAAGATAACACAGAACAACTAAAACCTCAAGTAAAGACTATGCAAAATTCAAAAATACACAAAAGTGGAACAACCAGGAGCTGTGGGACACTATGAAAAGATCAAACCTCTGCATCATAGGAATAGAGGAAGGAGAAGAATCCCAAGAGAATGGTATTGATCAGATCTTCAACAGAATAATAGATGAAAACTTCCCCAAACTAAAAAAGGACAAACCAATACCAATACAAGAAGCACATAGAACTCCAAACAGACAAGATCAGAAAAGAAATTCTCCACAGCATATCATAGTTAAAAACCTAGACCCCAAAACAAGACAAATTCGAAAAGTCACAAGAGAAACAACAAGTGACTTATAAGGGGAAAACTATCAGAATTAAAACTGACTTCTCAATGCGAATTATGAAAGCAAGAAGAAGGTTGAGCAAAGCATTCCCAGCATCAAAGGACTATGGATACCACCCAGGTTACTATTTCCAGCAAAAATGTTGATTAATAGTTGAAGGAGAGAGAAAAATCTTCCATGAATAAAACGAGATAAAGAATACATGTCCAGAAAACCAACCCTTCAGAGAAGACTTGAAGCAATTCTAAGTACAGAAGAAAGGAGCAACAACATCCCCAGGCAACGAGAAAGAGAAATTAATAAAAGCATAAAACTGGCAGAAGTAGAAACCTAGGGCTGGAGAGATGGCTAGCGGTGAGATCGCCGACCGCTCTTAAAGAGGACCCGGGTTCGATCCCCACACCCACAGGGCGGCGTGAGAACCGTCTGAAGCTCCAATTCCCAGGAGAACTCCAGTTCCAGGGAATCCAGACCCCTCTTCTGGAACCTTCCGCGGCATTGCACGACACGGGGCCACAGACTTGCATGCAGACAGGAACATTCAGACACAATACAGAAAATATATAAAAAATTTAAAAAAAAAAAAAAGAAGTAGAAACTCGACCAAAATGCAAATGGATAATAAGGTGAAAGGACAGCAACAAAAATCTATCAGTTATAACCTTAAATATTAATGACTAAACTCCCCACTCAAAAGGCATAGACTGGAAGATTGGTTTAGGAAACAAAACCCATCGATATGCTGTCTAAAGTGAGAGGATGGGAAAAAAATATTCCAAGCAAATGGTTTACAAAAAAAAAAACAAAAAGCAGTGTTGCTATTTTAATATCGGACAAAATAGACTTCAAAGTAAAAGAAATCAAAAGAGACAAAGAAGGCCATTACATTTATTCAAAGAAGAACAACTTCACCATGAAGATTTCACAATTATGAATATATTATGCACCAAACTCTGGTGCACCAAACTTATGAAGACAACTCTTCAGGACCACAAGGTACATATTAACCCCAGCACACTCATAGTAGGGTGACTTTAATTACCCCACTGAGCCCTTTAGAACAGGTCAACTGGACAAGAATAAACAGAGAGCCGTCTGAACGAATGATATGATACAAGACACAACGGACCTCACAAACACTATTGAATATCTCAATATCCACCCTAATACCAAGAATACGCTTTCTACTTTCCATCCTCAGTGCCCCATGGAAAATTCTCCAAAATCGACCACATACTGGGACAAAACAGAAGAACCTCCACAAAACAAATACATGATTTGAAAATAATTTCATGCATTCTAAGAATTCTAAGACACAATGCAATTAATCAACACCAGGGTAATGCCCTACTATCTTACAAATAATAACAGGAGATCCAATAAACAAACACACTCCATGAATATGAATGGGGTCAAAGAAGAGATAAAGGAAAGAAATAGAGAAGATTTCTGTTTTTTAGTTAAAAAAAATGAAGCTTCTATATTGGTAGTTTTTCCACATGGATTTTTCTAAAGGTGTTGGTGTTAGTTATCCCTTCTCACATTGCCTCATCTGCCCTGCCAAGTCCTCATTCCCCTAAAACCAT
>VZQC01003272.1:105129-217061 GCA_009823505.1 Rhizomys pruinosus
CTCTAGGACTTTTATACATAGAGGACAGAAAGCTAGCCACTTCATAAGAGGGGAGGTAGATAATGTAGTGGGCTATAGAAAGAAAGGAACGAATGAGAGCAATAGAGAATAGTGTAGGCGATGGGGTGGGGAATATGGGATGGTCAGTAGCAGTATGAGGCTAGATGGGGATGGGGAATGGAATGGCAAGAAAAGAGATGAAGGCAAGATATGGGGGTGGGCAATATAGGAGATGGCAAGGGCCGATTTGAAAAGTTGAAGATATGGAGTGGGGCAACAGGATGGCAGGGAAGATGAAGGCAGATGGGTAATAGACTTAAAGAATAATTAGTGCAAGGTGAAAAGGAGTGATCACATTTCATAGAGATTGATCATTGATATAACCCATTTAAAAGAACTGAAGCTAAAATATAAGAAAATTGTCTTCTATAAAACTCATGTTTAAAAGAAAGGAACATGGAACGGGAGTGGGAAAAGCCCTCACAGACAGTAATAACAAGCACAAGACTCTGTAGGCCAAAGCTTGCACAGGATCTGCAACCTGAGATCGACCCCAGGATTCCAAGTTGAGAGAACTCACTGCTAAAGATTGTCTTCTAGCTTCCACACCTGTGTCATGTCACACACATGCCCCCCCCACACCATATACACACTAAATAAAAATTTAAAAAATGGATCTGAACATTTCTTGATTTTTCTTTTGTGGCTCAAGATTCAAATAGCAAAGTATAATTTCTTTTTTTTAATATTTCTTTTTTTAATTTATTTTTTTTATGTGTATGAATGTGCTGTCTGCATGGAGGTTTGTGCACCCGTGTCGTGAAATGCCACAGAGGTCAGAAGAGGGTGTCAGATTCCCCTGGAACTGGAGTTAAAGACAATTCTCGGCCGCCATGTGGGTGCTGGGGATCGAACCCGGGTCCTCTGCAAGAGCAGTCGGTGCTCTTAACTGCTAGGCCATCTCTTCAGCCCAGAAAAGTATAATTTCTGCACAGAAAGTCATATCTAGAAAAGGGAATCCTGTAAATTTCAAAAATCCTAAGGCTTATAATCTTCATATACGCTGTACATGTTTACTGTAAATATAAATGATTTATTAAGAACACCTTGCTGGTTCACATCAATCAATGCATTAAAGGCATATAATAAAACTTGGGGGGCTGGAGAGATGGCCTGGAGGTTAAGAGCACCAACTGCTCTTGCAGAGGACCTGGGTTCAATCCCCAGCACCCACATGGCGGCTAAGAACTATCTTTGACTCCAGTTCCAGAGGAATCCAACACCCTCTTCTGCAAACCTGCATGAAGACAGTACATTCCTACACATTAAAAAATAAATAAAATTAAAAATAAATAAATAAAATTAAAAATAAAATTAAAAAAAACTTGGTAGATAACAGATGTAAAACTATGAATAAAAATACCAACTGAAATTGTTTTGAATCATTTATTTAGAAATAGTGTATTTGGAAACCAATGATTTTCAATGCCAGTTGTGTAGGAATGAAACTTTGCCTGGCTTGAGGTAAGAACTTGTAAGACCTGTCCAGTAAAACCTGTGAGATTTATCTGATATCTCTGTGGGCATTCAGTTGTCATTGTGAGTTATCTGTAGCTCCTGAAGGCCGGAATATTGCAGTGTTTTCTTGCCTCACCTATCTCTGCAAAGTTCCAGGACCAGATGGCCCCTTCCCTTGAGGCATTGAGCAAAATGATGCACCTCTAGTTTACTTGTTGCACAAACAGGAGCTCTGCAGCCCCCCCCCCATTAGAACCAAGGTGGCCCCCCCTCCCTTCTGCCTGCCCCCAATTTCCTTGCCCAGAGCACAGTAACTTTTGGTATATAAGCACACTGCTGGCATGAATAAAAAAGATAGTCTATTCTCTCAGACCTCGCCCTCTGAGTCCATGCCTGTATGTCTGTCTTTGGTTTTCCTTGTCTTTCTATTCCGTCGGGTAATCTCCCCACAGTCCCCCTCCCCTCTCCTTGCCAGAGCTAAGCCAAGAGATTATCTGCCTACAGGCAGGGGACAGCCTTGAAGCTTGCAGGGAGAGAAGAACAGCATGTGGATGTTGGCCAGGCATGTATAAAGGACTATTCAGATGACAATAAACTCAGACAGAATTGCACATAAAAAATCCTTTAGGTTTTGAGAAGTCCCATTTGTTGACCTTATTACCTGTGCAACTCTGTCTGATTTACAGTTTTTCCTATGCCTATGTTTTGTAGGTTGCTACCAACTTTTTCTTCTATCACCTTCAGGGTTTCAGATTTCATTTGAGATCTTTGATCCACTTGGAGTTTATTTTGGTACAGGGTCAGAGGTAGGGGTTTAATTTTTCTTCTACAAATGATGATCCAATTTTGCCAGCACCATTTACTGAAGATATTTTCCTTTCTCCATTGAGTTTTTTACCCCTTTATCAAATATGAGGTAGCTGAAATTGTATGAGCTCAAGTTTAGAGCTTCAATTTTGTTCCATTGTTCAATGGGTCCATTTTTGTACCAGTACCAGACTGTCTTTATGACTATGGCGATGTAATATAGTTTGAAGTCTGGTAGAGCAATCCCCCTGTATTGTATTTTTCAGTCAGGGTTGCTTTAGCTATTCGGGGTCTTTTGTTTTTCCATATGAATTTAAGGATTTTTTTTTCCACGTCTGTGAAGAAGCTCATGGGGATTTTGATTGGGATTGCATTGAATCTGTATATCAAACTGGGTAAAATGGACACTTTTACTATATTAATTTTCCCAATCCATGAGCATAGGAGGTCTTTCCATTTTTTTTATGATCTCCCTCATTTGTTGATGCTAACATCAATTCCCAGATGAAAGGCAAGCTGAACTACATTATTATTATATTTCTGTTTATCTGAAAGCAACTATGTTGTTATAATGTAAATCTCTCAGTGAGCTCTAGAATCCACCCAACCCTTATTTTCAGACTCTGTAATTACTGTATATGGGTGGAGAATGTGTATCCATATTTCAGAGTAATATACAATTAATGGAGGAAAATGTGAATTCCTAAACATAAAAAATGACTGAGAAAAAAGATGCAGGACAGTTATGACATAATGCATGATCTAGGATGGGTCAGGGAGTGTTAAGGGAAAAGGGAATATGCCTAAACTGAACCAAAAAATGATGTCTGAAATATACAAAACATCAATAAAAGCATAAAAAAATATCCTCTAGGTTCCTTATTGGAAGTACCAGCACCTGTGTTCTAACAATGCACAGTGTCAGAATATCTAACCTTACCTTATATACCTATGCACAATAGGGTGAAGTTGAATAACAGTAAAATAAAGCATATTATAGATATGCATACTTTAGAAGTTACCCTTTTAGGCTTTGGAATGTGATGTTTAGTATCCCAACTATATGTATGCTTCAAAACCTTAGATTTGCACATGCCTTTAATCCCAGCACTTGGGAGGCAGAAGCAGGCAGATCTCTGTGAGTTCAAGGCCAGCCTGGTCTACGTAGCAAGCTCCAAGCCAGCTTGGATTAAAGGGAGATCCTGTCTCAAAAAGACCAAAAATACCTCCTTAGATTTTAATGAAAATACACTTGAACAATCTGAAAATATTTTATAAATTTTGTTCCTAGAACTTATGTCATTTAAATATGGGCAGTGTGGTCTTCTGGGAAGGAAAAAAAAAAACACAAATATCAAAGGGGCTTACTTCCTCACTGATGATAGATTAATCATCAGCTTTTGGAGAGTGATATATGTTACGTAAGGTACTAATGAGAAACACAATATGTGCATCTTTCAAAACATAGGAAAATGTTTATCAATATAAACAGATCAATAAATCATGCTATAAAACAAGGAGTTGGATTGACAGTTTGAAATAACGCCTTTGGAATAGTTGGAATGATGCTTCAATGCAGCTGAAATAATGGCTCATATACTTCACTCTGTTTCAGTGCATGAGAAGTAACTATATATATGCTCAGCTTCCTTCGAGATTCCCTAGCAGAGTTACACCATGACAATTTGGATAAATTGGAAATTTGTTTTATAATCTTATATGGAATAAGGAAAAATCTATAGAATTAAATTAAGCACCACTTTAGAATCATGTTCTCCTTTATGATTTTTCTTTGCAAATTAGTAGACTTTAATGTTTGGAAGGATTAAACATCTCCCAATATCATGCCTAAACCCTGTGTAGAGATTCAAAGTTTATAATCACGAATTGTTCTACTGCATATTGCTTTTCCTGTCATTTCTGTTTAGTTTTGTTTTTGCTCTAAACTGACTATTGTTTATTTCCAAAGAGGGCCACAAATTTAACAAATAACATGGGGATACAGAAGTCATGTATAGCCTAATATCTAGAAAAAATAGTTAGGATGAAGATGACATAGAGTTTAAGACCTGGGGGGGGGGTGTAATAGGAAGAAGAGAAAGATGTGTGTGACTTCATACTGGACTTATTATTTGTTTTCAAATTTTTCCAAGAAATACACAAACATGTTAAAATGGATAATTGTATACTTTGTATTTTCACTGTACTTCCATAAGTGCCTTACATTTAAAGAGTATTTTATATAATCCTAAAACCATGTTTCAAATAAAAATAAAGGGGGAAAAACACTGAATAGTACAATTATAGCATTACAAAGAAATTTGCCAGTACATTGATTTTTATGTTCCTTAGAATTTATTAGTGCATATGTAATTCATATGGATAGTACGATTCCTCTTTTTCTATACAATTTATTTTTTGTTATATTGAATTCACTTTCGTGCTGACGTTTAGTGAAAATCAGTTCTAAAAGAATTTGACTGTCTCCTAACTTTCTCTGAGCTAATTTATTTTTCAGACAAAAAAAGGACAGAACTGTTTCTGTGATGGCCAGTTGAAACAAGAAATCCACTTCTGCCTTTCTAATTACGCATAAGACTGCGGGGTTTTAGTATGCCATCGTTATCAGTTCTCTCCAATGCACATTTAATTGGGTAACAAATGGATGGATATGACAGTTTCAATACTATAGTTCAGTCAATCTCTGTACTGGCATTAGTTGTTCTCTCCCAAATAGATAACTGAAGTCAGAAGCTAGCAATATGCTGTTCAGAAATATTTGATACTGCTGAAACTTCTAAAGGCACAAGCAATAAGAAATTCTTTAATAAATATTTTAGAATTATGATATTAAATATGCAATTCCAGAGAAGTAAAGTGAACTTTTAGGTAAAGACTTTTCAATAAATAATACAGGCATTTGGGTGAAATATGCTAGTACATTAAAAATTTTCAAATAGGAAAAATAATGAAATGTTTCATTAAATGTACGATACATACCAAAAAAACTATCTCTGGCCAGGTGTCATTCTTTGGTGTCCTAATATGCTACAACATTTTGAGAAGCTGTTGCTGGCATTTTGACAGTGACAGATTGGGCAAGGTGTGCTTTGTGTGAGCTACTAGCCATGACGGGCTGTCAGTGACCTTGATTCTCCTGCCATCATCCTCTAATGTGGTGATAGGTGCTTTATGCCAGCACTTGACATTTGCACATGGACATATTTAGTTACTCTGTCAAAGAGAGCAAAATAGAGAATTTGGTTTCTATGCTGTTCTATCTTCTGGAGCTCCAGTTCACTGCTGATTGATAGACTGAAGATCTTGATTCAGAGACACTAATACATAGGCTATATGGGGGACGGAGGGGGTTTAAAAAGAGAAAGTTAAGTGTAACACAGGGTGTTTCTGTGCAGCATTTGGAAAAGTGCAGAGAACAGAGTAAGTGCTTAACAGAGAACTAATAAACCATGCTGTTTCTGCTTGGTCTCTACAACAGGTTTGTTTTGATTGGTTTGAGATTTGCTCAGTTGATCAAATTCTTGATCTACACCACCCTTGTTCACTTTAACTAGCTTTTTCATTATTCATCATGAAATGAAGAGTACATTTCCAGGTAGAGGATTATATAAAAGTTTTTAATTTGGAGTTATGGAATGAGTTTGGATAAGGAACAAGAAAAAACATGAAGAACAGACAACCTAGATTCTTGGCCAATCAGAGGCCACTATTTCCAAGGATAAAGAATTTTGTCTAACTTTACCTAAAAGATTTTGTTATATTAAGTTGAGCTTTTCATATATAACAACAAATTCTTTTTTATTCATAGCTGAGGATGTTATTGTCCAAAATGATTATAAAACACCATATAGTCTATGATAATATAATATTTTCATTAATAATTTGAAATTAGAGATAATTTTGGCCATTGAACTTTAAAGTGTTTAGTCAGATATAATAGATTAAAACTCTGACTGATGGTGCTGGTGAGACAGTTAAGTGAGTGGAGGTATTTACTGCCAAGATGAATGATCTGAATTAAGTCCCTGAGAAGCACATGATGGGAAATGAGAACTGACTCTACCAAGCTGTCCTCTGATCTCTAAGTGTATACACATAATAGAAAATAAGTAGGTGGAAGATAGATAGATGATGATAGTTAGATTACAAATAAATTTAACAAAATAAAAGCATAAAACGAGATAATAATCTATAGAACAACTGAAAAGTGAAAAGAAATGCATTCCATAATATACTTTTACATTGTGCGCTTATTTTAAGAATAAATCCAGGGGCTGGAGAGATGGCCTAGTGGTTAAGAGCACCGACTGCTTTTGCAGAGGACCAGGTTTGATCCCCAGCACCCACACAGCGACTGAGAACCGTCTGTAGCTCCAATTCCAGGAGAACTCCAGTACCAGGGGAATCTGACGCCCTCTTCTGACCTCTGCGGCATTGCATGACACGGGTGCACAAACCTACATGCAGACAGTACATTCATACACATAAAAAAATAAATAAAAATTAAAAAAGAATAAATCCAATTAATACTTCCTTGTATTATTGTCCATGAGAAGCAACATGAAGAGCACTCTGACGCCATTATCTTAAAACTTATTTTCTGGGCTCTAGAGATGGTTCAGCAATTAAAAACACTGGCTGCTCTTGCAGAGGACCCAGGTTCAATTTACATCATCGACATGGCAGTTAACAACTGTCTGCATCTCCAGTTCCAGGGGATTCCTGTGTCTTCTTCTGACCTCCATGGACATTGCAGGACACATGTGAACTTACATATATGCAGGCAAATGCACTCTTAGATATAAAAATAAAAATAAATAAAATTTAAAAAAGAAAAATTTAAAATTTATTTTCTGTGGTCCAGGAGAAATGAAAGTCAGGCCTGACCATGACAATAGCAATTAGATGCAGAAAGGCAGCATGTTCAATCTGTACCTGGTGCACTTCATTATTTGTGCATGCCCCACTGCTTTATTTTTATTCCTTCTTAATACTGGAGCCATCAGAAAAATTTCATCCAACTATAGTATAATAATATTATACATAGAGTTTTTTTTTATATATAATGAGGCCTAAAGTTATTCTTATGGAGTGCCATTAATTACAGCTGTCACAATCATGTCTAGGAGAAAAAAATGAGTTTTTCTATGTATATCCAAATATTTGGAGACATTATCCAGGCTCTTTTATGCTCTATGGTTTCTTGAGATTGCTGAGATTTTAAGCTCTATGTTATTTAGAAAGTAAATCAAAATAATATCTGTAGGAGTGAGCTGCAGGTTTGGCCTCTCCATGACCCATCAACAACTGCACATTTAAGTTCCATGGTAACTGTGCTTTAAGCACAAAAGGATCCTGATGTTATTTGGCAATCTTGTTCTGACTCGATTGTGTCCAGTTTACCTTATTCCAAATCACTTTAATAGACACTTCAAAGCATGAGAGAACTTCTTTTTTTTCTAGCCTGGCGTGTAATTTTATTTTTTAAATGTGTGCTCAAATAGCACACACATTCTCTGTCAATAGGTTGGCATGTGGCCGTTTGTGGGAGGGAGGCCCGAGTATTACTTTGATAGAAGATAATTTATAGGGTATGAAAAAGTAGGGCAGCCATTGTAGCCATGCCTGGACTCATGGAGGCAGGTACAAGAGAAAGCACCTTTAAGTAATTGCTCTCCTACATAGTATATTCTGTTTTGTCTGCTAATAAGTCAGCACCCCTTGTTTTTTTTTTTTTAATACTTCCTCCAAACTATAGAAGTTTACTTCATGCAAATGTATTATTCTCCACGTTTTTTCTTATTTCTGCACTTTTATAATCCATACTGGTATTATTGATTTTGCACAGTATTTAGTGACTGAACAATAGTATTGCTTATAATATCTTTTTTTTTCTATCTTTTTGAGACAGGGTCTCCCTGTAGCCCCAGCTGTCCTAGAACTCACTAGACCAGGCTGGCCTTGAACTCACAAAGATCCGCCTGCCTCTGCCTCCCAAGTGCTAGGATTAAAGGCGTGAACCACCATACCCAGCTATAATATCTTCTTAATCTCCTATTCCCAGTATCTGGGATCTTCATATGAAAATAAATTAAGAGGTTTCAAAACTGGATCCTCCAGGCTGGAGAGATGCCTCAGTGGTAAAGAAACAGTACTGCCCTTGCAGAAGACCTGGATTCAGATACCAGCTTCCATGTCATATGAATCAACTGAATGTAACTCCTGCTCCAAAGATCTGATGTCTTCTTCTGCTCCCTGCAGGCAGCTTCGGTCCCACATGCACATTCCTCCACATAAACATGTATACATATAATTTTGTAAATGAATGAAAAATAAGAAAATGAACCTCTAAAAATGAATTCATGTAAATCTAAATGTAAATAGTTCTTAAAATGAAATCATTTGCATAGATACATGATTCAGCAATAGAGTATGTTTCACATCAAACTTGCATTTGATTTACAATTCTTGTTTTCATGTGAAAATCTGGGTATTGATTATATATCATACATGAGTTTGAGCTGCCACTAAATATTTGGAGAAGTTTCAAATGGACAATGTCAAATATTATTTAAATTACAGTTATATATGCATTATGAATTTTACACTAAGCATAATGTCCATTATTGCTTGTAGATGCAAAAATTGTATTGATTTACTATACTCATACATTTTCATTTGGCACCATTTTCCATATGAATTTGCACTTTTCACACATAATGTATTAAAGTAAACAATTTTGAAACTCACAAAATCTTCTTAATACTGAAGAGAATTTATTCCAATATGAACATATTCAAGTACTTACAGTTAACCACGTCTGAAAATTCATTTATTAATGAAAAATAACCTCCAGAAATACTTGAGCAAGGTGAAGAACTAGTGCTACATTAAATCACAGACTAATGTTAAAGGCTTATAAAATGTTGAAATTGAATTAGTGAGAGGAAAATATGTTGTGAATATGTTTAAACTCAATATTCATATTTGACAGAAGATAGAGAAATCATGAAGCAATAACTTTGCTTGAAAAGTAACAAAGATATGGGGCTGGAGAGATAGCCTAGCGGTTAAGAGCACCGACTGCTCTTGCAGAGGACCCGGGTTCGATCCCCAGCATCCACATGGTGGTTAAGAACCGTCTGTAACTCCAATTCCAAGAGAACTCCAGTTCCAGGGGAATCCGAGACCCTCTTCTGACCTCCGCGGCATTGCACCACACGGGTGCACAGACCTACATGCAGACAGTACATTCATACACGTACAAAAATAAAATAAAAATAAAATATTTTTAAAAAAAGTAACAAAGATAAATTTTCCTCTGTAGAATATGTTTTTTCTATTTTCTTTTTACTTTCATAATGTCAACAATATTTAGTAGGGAGAATATCCTGTAAGTGTGATAGCATGATAGCAGAAAATGCATTCATTTATTATATAATAAAAACCAATTAATACATTTTAAAAATTTCAAATACTTAATCTATAATAATTTAAGAACAGTTAGGATCAGGCATGATGGCACACGCCTTTAACCCCAGCACTCTGGAGGGAGAGGCAGGTAGTTGGATCTGTGTAACTTCAAGGCCAGCCTGCTGGTCTACAGAGTGAGTTCCAAGCCAGCTAGGGCTAAAGGGAGACCCTGTCTCAAAAAGAAGAAGAAGAACAACAACAACAAAAAGAATAGTTAGGAAGTTGTAAATTCAAATAATTTATAAAATAATACTTAGAATACAAGGTAAATAATTTGAACTTCAAATTATACTGTCCTAGACTTTTGTAGTAATATTTATCATTGATAACAATGACCCAAGTTATTTGCTTATTGTAATTTATTTGTACATCAATCTGTACTAGTTAGGTTTATCGTGTATAAAAACTTTATTCAATGTGAGGGAAAATTCATAAAAAGAGAAAGACAAAGTATATATTGGATTAATGAAGCTAAGCTTAGTTTCAAGAAACATGTGAACCACAGAGCTTGTGGAGACAACATGATGCTTTGAATACATGTCTGTATATTTGATGCATTGTAGTCTCAGAGACAGCCCCAATTTCACTTCCACAATAGCACACTAACTGGGTTAACTCCCAGGATTCAGATAGCTCATCTATTTTATAAAATGTGAGGATAGATGATTTTTTTTAATTCTGAGAGCTTTTTGAAGAATTCTTGGATATCTTACTAAACTAATTGTACGTAATGTTTTTAAAAAGAAATATAAACATGTTTTATACGCAGTGTTGGTCATTCAGGTTGTAGAAAACATTTGAATAGGGCATGAAATCAGTTTATGAAAAATTTCTGGGCTTGTACTTTTGAAGACATTTGACATTATAACAGTAATAGCACAGTCATACCTAATCAGTTCTAATATCTGAATTATACAAATGGTACATAGACAGCAAATGGAATTTGGGAACCTCTAGTTTTCAGCACATCTAAGAGCAGGATTTCTTACACATGCCCACAAAGCTCAAATATACATTCATATGCAGATACATCTGAGGAAGCTTCCAGAGTTTATCTGTGCTCAGAACTCACATAAACATACAAACTTGAGAAGGTATTTCCAAGACACATGCCTGCATATATTCTTTGTACAGAAACAACCACAGATTTATAATCTTCAGAATATGGATGACTCATAGTCATAGATGTTTTTCCAGGCAAAGAGATCAAGACTAGTCCAGATGATAACCACCTAACATCTGTTGCAATGGATAGTAGAAAATAACTCAATATTTCATAATACATTGTTTACACAGCAGTATTAATGGAGAAGTGTAAATTACTTCCAGTGTCATGCAGGGTAGATCTTGGCAAGATAATTCGTAGTGAGGCTTGGAATGTTTTGCAATTCTAAGGCAGTCTTGGGCTTCTCAAGACTGAGTTCAGCTTCAAGTAGTCAACATACTATTATTGCCTCAATGGTGGGTCTGTATCCAGGTATGGAGTGGTTCAATTTAACACAGACAAATACACACACACACACACACACACACACACATACACACAAACACCTTTTAAGTAGACTTATAAAATAGTATGATTCAATATGGCTTTTTTTGTCTTTTTGAGACAGGGTCTCCCTATAGCCCCACCTGTCCTGGAACTCACTCTGTAGACCAGGCTGGCATTGAACTGACAGAGATCCTCCTGCCTCTGACTGCCAAGTGCTAGGATTAAAGGCATGCAACACCACGCTTGGCTTAAAGAAGGTACTTACCCGCCATGTGAGTGCTGGGAATCGAACCCAGGTCCTCTGCAAATGCAGTCGGTACTCTTAACTGCTGAGTCATCTCTCCAGCCCCCACAATATGGCTTCTTAAAAAATCCTTATTATTATTTACCTCTTTATTCCCTCTTCCTTCTGTATTTCCCTTTCTAACCCCTCTGAAATTGAATTTCTCCTCCTTTTTATTCCACTTGCTCCTTCATAAATCCTGTGTCCTTTTAAACCCTTTTTCTAGAGCGACTACTTCCCATTCAGTCAGTGGTCCCTTTCTACTTTCTTGGACCTTCAATGTTTATTTCAGTTTATATACAGATGTCAAAGATTCACTCCTGAAGCAATTGTGAACTGGGACAGCCACTGTGGAAATCAGCATGGAAACATCTCAAAATGCTAAAAATATATTTGGCATATGACACAGTTATATGTCTCCTTGGCATATGCTCAAAGATCTTGATATGCTACTATAGCAAGGGTGCATTACCACCCTGTTAACAATACCTGGGGAATGGACACAACTTACAAGTCATTCACCTGATAAATAGATGATAAATGGATTTCTATTCAGTCTTAAAGAAATGAAATAGTGAATTTACAGTTAAATGGAGAGAACTAGAAAATATTGCATTGAGGTAAGCCAGACTCAGAAAAAAATACATGCTGCCTCTTATTTATGAATTTAAACTTTAAATAAACTCTTCTGAATAACAAATTAAAAATAATCTTCACTGGTATCAGATTTTAAAATTTAATCTAATTCTTATTGTATGGATGTAGTGTAATGCCTGTGGGGACAGAAGAGGGCATTGGTTCCCTGGAACTAGGAGTTATAGATAGTTGTTAGCCACCATGCATCATGACCTGGGTTCACATCTGGGTCCTCTGCAAGAGCAGCCCATGCTCTTAACCTCTGGGCCATCACTCCAGGTCCACATGATATCATATTTTAACATTATTCATAAAAATTACATTGCACTAATATCCATGGAAGCATTGTTAGGGTACATAGATAGTTGATAGACAAAAGCATCATTAAGAAAATATAAATCCATGAATTTGTCACCACAGATGTGTTTGACTTGGTACTTGACCAGATATAATCCATGAAGAAGTATTAACCAACTTGATTAGCAAAATTAATAACCATATGTTTGCTAATATATAATGTAAACAGAACATAGTGTTAAAATTTGAAACTATTTTAGGAACTGTGGCCTACATCAAAATTAGGTTTACCAGAAGTCAGTGAGTCTCCTTCATTTCTCTTTACTTACTTCCATACACTAAGGAACACTGTCATCCTGGTTTCTGACACTACAAATTACTTCCATTTGATTTTGATCTTCATTTTCATAGATCATAATGAATTTCTTAAACACCATATTTTGGATATCCATTCTTATTTTTCCCTTTAATTTATTCAAGCTGTGCCATAGTAATCAAGTCATCAACTTATGTCCACATTTATTAATAATTGATTGTAATGATGATATTTTTTCTAAATGGTATTACTGTCCAACTCATTGCTTATTCAGAGTGTTGTACTTTGAATTTCTCTGCGAGTCTTTAGGCACCTTCCTACTGATTGTATATTTGACTCAAAGGACATGTCTTTGTGTACTTACAGAGATATTTCCATAGGATTTTCTGAGAAAAAAAAACAATTACTTTACAGTGTGACCAACTTTTAATCTTTATAATCTTATAAACCACTAATAAAATACATAGTGATAAGCTCATGCTTTTTCAGATCCTTGATAAGAAAGTTCAATAGTTTCACTCTTTCTGGATGTTAAGGTATCCCATTATGTGTGTTTTTAAGATAGCTTTGGCTATTTTAAAATTGATTCATAGAATCTCTGTCTGTATTAAAGTTATTAGTCATTCATTGATCATATATACTGTGAATGTGTTAGCTACTGGTCATAAACAAAACCATATGATTAATGATTCTTTGAGGGAAAATTGTGTAAGGGTATTTTATTTCTATCTGAAAAATTAGTTTGATTCTTAATTAAATGTTAAGACTTCATAAATGAAGAATGAGCCAGATTAATCCTCTAATGTACTCTTTGATTTTTGGAAATGAAGCCTTTTGAGTCATTAAGGAATAGAAAGACTAGCTGTAAATGCTGGCCCATGCATTTAGTCCCAGTGCTTGGTAGGCAAAGACAGGTGGATCTCTGTGAGTTGAATAATATGTTCAGTCTTCATAGTCTGTTCCAGACTAGCTCAAGCTCCAGAGAGGGCCTGACTCAAAAATTAAAAAAGCAAAATACATGCATACATACACACATACACACATACATACATAAAAATAAAAATAATAGAAAGATTACTTCTGGACGAAAGGACAATTGTAATTAGTAGGGGATGTTTCAGGAAACTTAGGGCACAGTGTGCATAATAGTGTAAAGGGTAGAAATTAACTGATAACAACTTTGCCTGGGTGTAGGTCTGATAGTAAACTCCTTACCCTATTCTTTCATGGTTTAAATGTGTTATTTTTTGATACAACATGAGATATGGAAGACATTTTCTTAAATATTCAAATCTGCTTTGTGGTTGCCTGGGGATGGAACTATTTCTAGAAGAGAAAATGTAGCTCAAAATAAAGAGCCCAACTTCCTGTCCCAGGCATAACTCTTTTCCAAATGAATTAGATTATACTTACCAATAGTCCACTGTTTATCCTGAATAATCAATGCTGTGTATAATTATCACAAAGTTTCATTTTGTATAACCAAATGTAAATATGAAATACAATATTTTCTTTTTTAATATTTTCTTATCATTAATAAAATGTCTGTGTTAGATCTTCTTTGAAGTTCTGTCAGGATTTCTCATGAATCCAGGGAGGTTCCAATGTGGTAGTGTGTAATTGCACACTTACATGTGTATAGACAGCACCAATTGAACTTAGTAGATTAAAAAATAAACAAATAACAAAAGATTGGGGAAGGTCATGAAGTTGGGTGGGAGATGCAATCAAGGTTCCCAGGAGGATTTGGAGGAGGGGATTAAGGATTGGACATGATCAAGATACATTATGTGTGTATACATACATATATATATGTATGTATGAAATTTTCAATTAAAAATAAAATAATAAAATGAAAGGATATGTGAAAGAATGAGTTCTGTCTAAACGTTGGTGTTATCAGCAAATGTTATGAACAGTTGCTCCTACTTTCAACTATTTTCATGTGTAATAAAACTATGATGGTAAACAAGTAAAACTGGGGAAAGTATTAGCAGTTCTTCCTCTGGGCTATTCATTTATCTCATTGCTCAGATTTCCAACATGGACATTTATTATTGTTTTTATTAAAAAATGGCAGGTTGAACAAGAAAACATATTGCTACTCTCTGTTCTGTAGTAATATAACCAGCAAGTAGTAGATAGATGACAAGTCTTTCTCAAGGGAAATAGAAATAGTTATGTGTTCTTTGGAACTTAAAAATATTAAAAAAGCCTTCTCTTTGAGTTTTATCTAACATTATTAAGAATATTAAAGGTTTGTAGAATGTACATTTCAAATATAATATAATGCTGTAGATTTGAAATTTGATATAGTATTTGTGCAAGCACATATTACATTGAATTTTTGAGAATCAGGATATAATAATTATTTGTTTCTTATTCAAAAGTTACTAAAGCATAATCAGTCATTCAGATAAAATACATGTATAGGGTGATGACATTGGATACTGCTAAAGCACTTCCTTATAATGCATGAGAAGAGAGCTTTAATATTCACAAATGCAAAAAAAGAAAAACATAAATATTTATGTAAATAGTAATTGTACCCAAACTATTAAAAATCTGTGATGATACAAAATTATAAGAATTTGAAACCAATGCATAAGTGAATGCAGTGTATCCTCCTATATTTATAATTTTCTGAAGTATTATCCATTTTCCTTTAACATCTTTACTCAGTGTGAATATAAAATTTTTTTTTATTTAGTCATATTTTAGAAGATTTCTCAATTACATCATGTTGTAAAGGATAACCTTTTTCTGTTTTCATTTCTATTGATGGTACTCTTTTCTTTTTTCTTTTTATTTTTTTATATAAATTTTTTAATTGTTATTAAACTTTTTTCATAGGTCATACATCACTTCTCAATCAAATCTAGAATTGCTTCCCTTTCCATGTCCCCTACCCCACTCCAGTCCCTGCACTCTGCCATACATGTCCTGTATCTTTTTCTGAGTCTTTCCAGAGTTTTTTTTTTTTTTCAAGTTCTTTTGTTGTTGTTCTCTCCTACAGTATCATATATACATATATGAGAGAGTTTTATGTATATACATAATTATATACATATCTACATTACATACATACAAAATATACTTGAATTGGAGGATTTTTTTTTTTTTTTTCCGTAAAAGATGTCATGTTTTCCTTAAGGAAGTACTTAAAGGCTCCTCCTTGGCAATCCCACACAACTCTCATCGCTGCACTTTTGCCTCCACATTGGGTTTTTCCCTCCATGGTCCCCCAAANGCACTTGGCTGTTGGTGGGGCTGTGGTTTTGGGCGTGTTTGGTTAAGCTTGTTTGATATGTAGGAGTACTTGTCTGCCCCTGGACGGGGATTCGTGTGGGGAGATAGGAAGGACGATGGATAGTATAGAGAGGGCTAGAAGAGACAGTCCGGTATATATATCTATATGTGTGATAATAATAGTATATCGAGATAATATGATCATTAGAGATGTGCTATAGTAATGTACCAAGCGGCCACACAAAACATACTCTATTTTCTCCTTAAAATCTATGCTGTTACCTACAGTTGTTTTACCATCCATTCAGCTAACCTCCTGGCTAAAAGCGGAAACTGTGACAGAACACAAAGGTATCATGTATGTGGGATTCTTGCAAAGACAGAGCAAGAAGAACAATGTTTTCATCTTCCATCATATAGTAGGACCCTTTATTCCAGCTTTCAACAAACACCGGAGGCCGAGGATAGTATAAAGTAATGTATATATAATGTATATAGAATGTATATATTAAATATATATATATATATATATATATATATCAGGATGACCTGAGTACCCGCTAAAACTGTCCGTCCGCTGGTAAATAAGCCCAGGCTATGTAGATACTCCATACTACAAAGGTACACATGTTAAACAAGTAAATAAAAACATTATAACCTATTGCATAATATAATCTAATTGGCGAGCAATATATTGTTCAAAACTGAGAGTTGTACAGAAGCCTACAATAATAAAGGTGTGGTTGTGAAAACAGTGCCACATGTAGTAAGATGTGAAGTCAGTGTGTAAGGGGGTGGATTAAGTATGGACACAGACAGTTAAACATCATCCTAGGAAGTCCAGCTATAAATATATTCATCCAAAAAAGGACTAAATATATGCCATTTTACTTAATATATTTTTATTCAAATACTTCACTTTTATTAATAAACACCTTTTCTCTAATTACATTCATACCTGCTCAAGAAAGAGTGTACTTGAAACTGCATATTTTCCCAAGAAATTCAAGTGGCACTTTATATTATTTTTGCCATATTTATACTTTTGAGAGGATTTAAAAACTCTGTTTTAAGTTTTAAAGAAATATTTTTGGTATAAATTACCATGACAATCACAAATACATAATTCTACAGTATGCAGTTTATTACATATGTTAGTACTTCTTTTTTGTTGTTGTTTTGTTTATTTCAAGACAGGGATTCTCCCTGTAGCCAGCTGTTCTGGAACTCACTGGTAGCATCCAGGCTGGCCTTGAACTCACAGAAAGACTCCACCTGCCTCTACCTCCTGAGTGGAGTGCTAGGATTAAAGGTGTGTCCACCACCCCGTACTTCGGCTTTAGTACATTTTACAATCATATGTAAACCAGTTATTCAAGAACCCTTCGTTATGGTTTTCTGATTACCCTTAGGTCACTAACATTTTTATTTAATTGTCCATTATACCTCAGTAGATATTGGGAAAATATTCTACAACTATAGTTCATTCAAGAAATAGAGACATATTTATGAAGCATTCAGTTATTACTGAAAGCAAAATAAATCAATTCATTAAAAGTACTTTTTACACTCTGTATGAATATATACTATTCCCATGACAGTTTTGTTGAAATTCAACCATTGAAAAAGCAGAGTGACTTGGAAATCTGTTAATCACCATAAACCAAGTTCCTAAGTTTTGTCTCAATTTCTGAAAACTTTCCTAAATTCATTGGCATTTGGCTTGTGAAAGTTAATGTTAGTTGGTACCTTTAGGTGTACTCCATATTATCTGCTCACTTGGAGATTAATTTGCTTTGATATATGACATTTCATATTAACAGTAGCTTATTTCCACTTATTTTCTCTGTTATTTTACCATTATCCACATAATAGTTTTATATATGACTTTTTCTACCTTTAAAAAAAATTCTGTTCTGTCACTTTATTTATAACACCAGACTACAGAGTCAAACAAGCATATATATTTACCTTACTTACTCACAGGAAAATTTTCAGTTTATTTAATTTTTAGTGATTTTAATTTGTTAACCTATGGAATTTATGTTTTGCCTTTTCAAAAGTGATTGATTGTACTGGACTGATTCTTTAATGTGGGTAGTATGCCTGAGTGTATATATAAGCAGTAGCCTTTGTAGTCCCTTTGGAGTTAAGGGAGTGTTAGATCCCCAGGAACGCAGTTTCAGCTCTGGTTTACTGCCCATTTAGGTGCTGGCAACTTGACATGGGTCTTCTGAAAGAGTAGCAATACTCTTAATTACTGTTATCTCTCTAGCCTTAATGTGTGTTATTATTAATACATGTAAATTTATGGAATTAAGTCTATTACAAATATACATAAGAATTAGCAACTTTAGATGTGGGTAAGATTTTTGTTCTGATATTATTTCTTTTAATGCTTTTCCTCTCCATTAATTATGGATACTTGTAAGCAATTTTCTAATAAAATTCTACTTCAGAACAATTTACTTTCTTCAACAATAGGGCAGGTGTGGGAAGTGGTCTTTCTGCTCAAAAAGCTGTTGGAGTTCCTACTTCTCTAAATAATATATCTTGATTTCAAAGATTCCACAATGGTCACTTTGAATCTAAAACCTTTTACAATCAGAAACAAGCTGCACACAAAACATACTCTATTTCTCCTTAAATCTATGTCTGTTACCTACAGTTGTTTACATCCATTCAGCTAACCTCCTGGCTAAGGAACTGTGACAGACACAAAGGTATCATGATGTGGATTCTTGGGCAAGAACAATGTTTTCATTTCCCATATAGTAGGACCCTTTATTCCAGCTTTCAACAAACACCCAGGGAAATAGGAGGAAAATGTTAGTAATCAAGGACTGAATAAAGGAATACACCGTGGTAACGCTGATCCAGAACTGGACAATAGCTTCCATTCCTTTATACAGTGAAGGGATGCTGCTAAAGTAAGGCCGAAAAAGTGAGTGAACGTGGAATTTGCACTGTAATTACAGATTTTAACTTGTGCAAAAGACGAGATGGTGAGGGTGCTGATACTGATATCTTAGGGTGATTTCAGAAATTTAAATAAACTCCAAGAGACAATTAAAAACAGGGTGGCAAGCAGAAAAGATTGAGGGGCAAGAGAACTAGTGAGTTGTTAGGGATCATTATTGAAAAAGTAAAAAACAGAATTATTTGCTTCATTTTTTCAAGGTAAAGAGATAAAGGTTTCCCTTTTAAAATATTTTATATTAAATTTATTCATTGTATGCATGCCTACGTGTCAAGACACATGCAGCCATAGGTATGTGGAGGTCAGAGGAAAATCTCGAGAGTTATTCCCTACTTATACATCATGTGAGTCTCAGGGACAAACTTAGGTCGTCAGGCTTGGGGACTCAATCCCTCTACACATTGAGCCATCTGACTGGACATAAAATTGTTTTTTTTTTAATATGCCATTATTTATTGATTATTTGTTTTGTGTGTGAGTGGCTATGCTGCATGTATGTATGTAAGATGCACCCTTAGTCCTGAATGTCTTCTGTGAAGGACAGAGGAGAGCATTAGAACCCCCAGGATGCAGTTACAGGGTCTGTTAGATGCCATGGGGTGCTTAAAGATTCAACCTGTGTCTCCTCTGCAAGACTCTTCACCCTGAACCAGTTCTACTTTTTAACCTGGATAAATATATATTTTTTTTTCTTATGAAATATATATTATATATATACTATATATACATATAAAAATAATCGCGTAGTTTTGTTCACTATAGCCAAATTAAAATAAAACACATTTATATTTTGTAAATAGTGTAATTGTTCTGTGCAAGTAAATTCCTTCTTCATTTTTTTTTTTTTTTGTTTTTTTTTTTTTGGTCTTTTTGAGACAGGGTCTCTCGGTAGCCCGCGCTGTCCTGAAAATCAACTCTGTAGAATCAGGCTGGCCTTGAACTCAGAAAAAAAATCCACCTGCCTCTGCCTCCTGAGTGCTAAGATTAAAGGTTGTGTGCACCCCATGCCGGTGGCAGTAAATTCTTATATTAAAAAGCAAAAAGGCAGTAAATTACCAGTGGTAATAATACATTGTCTCTCTATTTTATTAGAGAACAACTTCAATAACTCTTAACTTCAAAAGAACAATAAATTTGATGGCATTTAAATTATTTGATATTTTAAAATGCCTTGTAATTTTTTAATAAAATTTAAGTAAATGGAATTTATTTACAGAGCAGGATAATTTAAACCCCGCAATTTTTCAAGAATGAAAATTTGAAAAGTGTGATGGAATTTTTCAGGATTTTCAATAATTTTATTTAAAATTGAAAAGAGATCTCATTTAGATTATTCTAAAAGGTATTTGAGAAATAATAAGTCAAAACTGCCATTTATCCGTGATCTTATTTTGGACCAAATATATTTTGGAGCTACTCAATTGGTAAAGACACATTTGTGTTCCATCTCTTGCATTTAAGGATGTGGAAATACACATACCCATGTCTATTTTGTGATCACACATACTTATCAATGTTCTTAGCAAAACATCCTGTAGTTAAGTTGATTGAATAAAATGGGACCATGTAAATAATTATAAAATCCATCTTACAGTGGTAGTGTGAACATAAGCAGTTTGATGTAATATCAGTTACATTTGTACTTGCCATGAAACAAATACTGTATTGACTGCTGTATTAGGTTAAATGAAAATTGCCTAATATATTGTATAAAATGAATAAATATTATAACTTTTATACCAATCCATACAAATACATAGCTTATGCTACCATATATAGAAATTGCTAATTATAAACACAATTGCCATCCATTGTCATGATAAACTTTAATTAATTGATTTAGAATCTATTAACTAGAGAAGTAAAGTAAATGATGACATTTTCTTCAGTTTGGTCTAGATTATACAAATTATTTTCAAATTCATAATGCATTCTGTTTGGGGTTGGAGAGATAGCTCAGGGTTAGAGTGCTTACTGCTACACTATATTGAGAGACCTGCTCTTAGTTCCCACACCAACCTAGAGACCTAATAACCTGTATAAACCAGTTCCAGGGTATCTGACACCCTTTCCTGCACTCTGTGAGCATTGCATGCATGTTTTTTTTGTTTTTTTTTTATCGTTTTTTTTTTTTAATTTTTGTTTTGTTCTTTTTTTTTTGTATTTTTGAGACACTTTCTCCCTTTAAGTCCCAGCTATCCTGGAACAACTCTGTAGATCAGTGGCCTCAAACTCACAGAGATGCTGGCCTGCCTCTGCCCCTTCCAATTGCTAGTATTAAGGGCATGCGCACATACCCCCGGTCTGCGCTGCTGCTGTGGTGTTTACCCCATATTTCCACAAAAACTCTCATATACATAATGAAAGTACTGAGAGGTGTAGTTAGAGAATAATGCAAAAATATAATACTCAGGTAAGAAATTCTCAACTAAAACAAAAATAAATCAAACAATTTTTAATTAATAAACTTTTGATTATTTCCAAAGTCCAGGACACACATATAGCTTGTTTTTAAGAAAGAGAAAAGAGAGTTGTGTGTGATGACACATGCTTTTAACTTCAGCACTCAGGAGGAAGAGGCAGTTCAGTCTCTGTGAGGTCGAGGCCTGGCTGGTTTACATAGTGAGTTGCAGGCCAGCGTAGGTTGGATTCCAGGGGAGACCCAATCTCAAATGGACCACTCCCCCCCGCAAAAAAAAAAAAAAAAAAAAAAAAAAAAAAAAAAAAAACTAAAAAAGAAAATCATCATAAGTGGATAATACATCATCTATGCTCTTAGAGAATCAATGACATTTTATCTACATACCTTGCAACTGAATTTTATTCTCAGGACTCTGAACCAAAACCGAACTGACAGAATTCAGGTTGTCGTAGTTACTGCAGCCAAGAGGACCCGTCCGTGTTTCCGTCACCTGATAAACAAATTACAACTTTATTATATGAGCCACACTTAAAAATTTTTTGTGCTCAGTGTGGTTTTCACACTAATAGCATATATTTGACAATAAACATCAAGAGAGAGGTTTTCTTATGCAGCAGATGGTGATTAACCCAGTGTGGTGGTTTGAATGAGTGTGTCCACCATAGGCTTTAAGTATTCAGACATTTTGTCTCCAGTTGGTGGCACTGTTCTGGGAGATCTTAGAAGGTGTCATCATGCTGGAGGAAGTATGTCATTGGGGGAGGGCTTAGTGAGTTATTTCAAGCCTTTTTGGGGTCTCCAGTCTCTCTCTTGATGGTAGATGTGAAACCATTGGGGCTTTCTGCTCAGCCCGGCCACCACTGCTCCCACCCCACCAGCATGGCTCTGATTGCCTGGAAACTGTCAATCCATCATAAGCTCCAAATAAAACTCTTCCTTTTAGTAAGTTTCCCTTGTCAGTGGTGGTTTATCACAGCAGAGAAAAGTGACTAATACATCCAGAAAGTACATTTGGCCAATATGCAGAGAACAAGAGCTATAGAGTGCTCATCTCTAAATAGGACATTTAATTCAAACTTCTTACGCCTAAGGCTCAGAGATCCTTGAGGAAGAGGTGACAGAAAAACTTTTAATGACCACAAGGAAACCATTTTCCAGAGAGCTAGTAAGTTACACATATGATCTCACAGCAATAGTGACAGTATGCCCATATCTCATGCAAGTTCAGACCAGATAAACTCCCAGCATAGCCTTTGGCAAGGAAGTAGGTAAGAAATCACAACTCAACCTAAGTAACTTTTGGCAAGTGATAGCGGCTGGGATAGGGGAAATAGTCTCTTACATGGATGGGACTATTGGTGAACTGACTAGACTCCAGTGGATACTCACACTAAGGTATATAAGGGGATTCAAATAAGATTCTATGGGCCAAAGCTTATATATATATATATATATATATATATATATTATATTATAATATATATATTATGTGTGTGTGTGTGTGTGTGTTGTCCGTGTGTGTGTGTGTCTGTGTTGTGTTGTGTTGTCGTGTGTCTGTGTGTGTCTGTGTGTCTGTGTGTACATAGTGGAGTGAGCTGAACTGGGTGGAGGGCAGTGGGGGGAGGTGCAGATGGAAGATGATCTAAATATAGCCAAATTATATTCTATGAAAGTCACAAAAATTCAATATTTTAAACCACTGCAAGGCTAGCTAACATATAATAGACAACAGAAAGAGGTGCTTCCAAACATTGAGATGAGCATGGAATCACTTCAAATTTTTTTTTTTTGGTCTTTTTGAGACAGGGTCTCCCTGTAGTCCCAGCTGTCCTGGAACTCACTCTGTAGACCAGGCTGGCCTTGAACTCACAAAGATTCACCTGCCTCTGCCTCCCAAGTGCTAGGATTAAAGGCGTGCGCCACCAAGCCCAGCTTCATCTCTTTTTTTAATAATCAAGAAAATGCCCCATAAACATGGCACAGACCAATCCATAGGAGTAAATTCCTCATTTGAGGTTGCCTCTACCCAGGTGTATCAAGTTGATATTTGAAGCTATCCAGCACAATTACAGTTGTTAAAAGCAGTTTAATAGCACAGAATAGAAAATAGTAATATCTCAAGGTCAGTTGAGGATCTGGTCCTCAGGGGTCTCTCATTTATTTGGGGGGGGAGTGGGAGCACCTTGCTCCTTTCAGCTTTTCATTTATCAGTTCCATCCCCTCGAGGACAAAATCAGGTCTGGCTAGACCAGGCTTCCTTTTCTGAAGCTGGGCTGTGTGGCCTTAAGCATCCAAAAGGAAAGTACAACTAGATATAAATAATCAGTAAGACTAGAGAGACTGTACTGTAGACATTGAACTTGAGATCTTAGTAAAAAGACAAAAAGAAAAAAGAGAGAGTAATGTTGTTTGGCCTGTCTTCAATTCTTACTGGCAAGTGCATCAACTCTGTGGCTCCCACCCAAAAGCAAGCCTCAAAGACATGAGACACAACTTTCTAACCTTCCAATATGATACTCAAGACTCATGTCTCCAAGAATCCTCCAAACCTTCAATGCCAGATGGGATACTGAGATACCCAGCTTTGGACCTAAACTAGCTATAGCGCATGTCAACCTCGTCAGAATATAGACTGCCATTGTTGGACTACCTGGGCTGTATCATGGAGGCCAGTGCAAGGGGAATGAGACAGTATATGTGCTTACTGGACTTCAATTTTGGGGGACCCATGGGGGTGAGAAAAAAAACCCAAGTGTGGAGGCACAAAGTTGGCCAGGATTGTTAGTTGTTTGGGATTGCCAAGGTGGAACCTTCAACATCTTCCTTAAGGAAAAACTGACCATCTTTTAGGAAAACAAAAATCCTCCAATTCAAGTGATATTTGTATGTATGTAATGTATGTATGTATATATATTTATTATTAACATAACTCTTCTCCTATATATGTATATATATATGTGATGAGAGAACACACAACAAAAGACCTGAAGATATATATATATATATATATATATATATTTCATAGAAAAAAAATATATATTTAGGTCCAGGGTTGGAGTGATGGTTCAGCGGTGAAGAGCTCTTGCAGAGGACACAGGTTTGAATCTTAGCACCCACATGGCAGCTAACAGCTGTAACTGCATC
This sequence comes from Rhizomys pruinosus, assembly GCA_009823505.1. Taxonomy (NCBI): domain Eukaryota; kingdom Metazoa; phylum Chordata; class Mammalia; order Rodentia; family Spalacidae; genus Rhizomys; species Rhizomys pruinosus. Next base: position 129,768 of record VZQC01003272.1, read on the forward strand.
CTGGGGGTTCTAATGCTCTCCTCTGTCCTCAGAAGACATTCCAGGACAAGGGTGCACTTACATACATACAGGCAGGCATAGCACTCACACACAAAACAATAAATCAATAAATAATGCATATTAAAAAAAACAAAATTTTATGTCCAGTCAGATGGCCCAATGTGTAGAGGGACTTGAGTCCAAGCCTGACGACCTAAGTTTGGTCCCTGAGACTCACATGATTATAAGTAGGGAATAACTCCTGCAGATTTTCCTCTGACCTCCACATACCTATGGCTGCATGTGTCTTGACACGTAGGCATGCATACAATGAATAAATTTAATATAAAATATTTTAAAAGGAAACCTTTATCTCTTTACCTTGAAAAAAATGAAGCAAATAATTCTTTTTTATACTTTTTCAATTAATGTCCCTAACAACTCACAGTTGTGCCCCTCAATCTTTTCTGCTTGCCACCCTGTTTTTAATTGTCTCTTGGAGTTTATTTAAATTTCTGAAATCACCCTAAGATATCAGTATCAGCACCCTCACCATCTCGTCTTTTGCACAAGTTAAAATCTATAATTACAGTGCAAATTCCACGTTCACTCACTTTTTCGGCCTTACTTTAGCAGCATCCCTTCACTGTATAAAGGAATGGAAGCTATTGTCCAGTTCTGGATCAGCGTTACCACGGTGTATTCCTTTATTCAGTCCTTGATTACTAACATTTTCCTCCTATTTCCCTGGGTGTTTGTTGAAAGCTGGAATAAAGGGTCCTACTATATGGGAAATGAAAACATTATTCTTGCCCAAGAATCCACATCATGATACCTTTGTGTCTGTCACAGTTCCTTAGCCAGGAGGTTAGCTGAATGGATGTAAACAACTGTAGGTAACAGACATAGATTTAAGGAGAAATAGAGTATGTTTTGTGTGCAGCTTGTTTCTATGTAAAAGGTTTTAGATTCAAAGTGAACCATTGTGGAATCTTTGAAATTCAGATATATTATTTAGAGAAGTACGGAACTCCAACAGCTTTTTGAGCAGAAAGACCACTTCCCACACCTGCCCTATTGTTGAAGAAAGTAAATTGTTCTGAAGTAGAATTTTATTAGAAAATTGCTTACAAGTATCCATAATTAATGGAGAGAAAAGCATTAAAGAAATAAATCAGAACAAAAATCTTACCCACATCTAAAGTTGCTAATTCTTATGTATATTTGTAATAGACTTAATTCCATAAATTTACATGTATTAATAATAACACACATTAAGGCTAGAGAGATAACAGTAATTAAGAGTATTGCTACTCTTTCAGAAGACCCATGTCCAGTTGCCAGCACCTAAATTGGGCAGTAACCAAGAGCTTGTAACTGCAGTTCCTGGGGATCTAACTCTCCCTTAACTCCAAAGGGACTACAAAGGCTACTGCTTATATATACACTCAGGCATACCCACATTAAATCAGTCAGACAATCAATCACTTTTGAAAAGGCAAAACATAAATTCCATAGGTTAACAAATTAAAATTCACTAAAAATAAATAAACTGAAATATTTTCTGTGAGTAAGTAAGGTAAATATATATGCTTGTTTGACTCTGTAGTCTGGTGTTATAAATAAAGTGACAGAACAGAAATTTTTTTAAAGGTAGAAAAGTCATATATAAAACTATTATTTGGATAATGGTAAAATAATCACGAGAAAATAGTGGAAATAAGCTACTGTTAATATGAATGTCATATATCAAGCAATTATCTCCAAGTGAGCAGATAATAGGAGTACCCTAAAGCATCTTAACTTCAGCCAATGAAATTTTAGTAAAGTTTTCAGAAATTGAGACAAACTTAGGCTTGTATGGCTGAGTTACAGATTTCCAAGTCACTGCTTTTCAATGTTGAATTTCAACAAAACTGTCATGGGAATAGTATATATTCATACAGAGTGTAAAAAGTACATTTTAATGATTGATTATTTTGCTTTCAGTAATAACTGAATGCTTCATAAATATGTCTCTATTTCTTGAATGAACTATAGTTGTAGAATATTTTCCCAATATCTACTGAGGTATAATGGACAATTAAATAAAAATGTTATTGACCTAAGGGTAATCAAGAAAACCTAACGAAGGGTTCTTGATAACTGGTTTACATATGATTTAAAATGTACTAATACCCGGCGTGGGGGAGCACACCTTTAATCCTAGCACTCCACTCAGGAGGTAGAGGCAGGTGGATCTTTGTGAGTTCAAGGCCAGCCTGGTCTACACAGTGAGTTCCAGAACAGCTGTGGCTACAGGGAGATCCTGTCTTGAAAAGAACAACAACAACAAAAAAAAAGTACTAAAATATGTAATAAACTGCATACTGTAGAATTATGTATTTGTGATTGTCATGGTAATTTATACCAAAAATATTTCTTTAACTTAAAGAGTTTTTATCCTCTCAAAAGTATATATGGCATAAAATAATATAATGTGCCACTTGAATTTCTTGGGAAAATATGCAGTTTCAAGTACACTCTTTCTTGAGCAGGTATGAATGTAATTAGAGAAAAGGTGTTTATTAATAAAAGTGAAGTATTTGAATAAAATATTTAGTAATAATGGAATATATTTAGTCTTTTTTGGAATATATTTATGACTTCTAGGATGATGTTTAATGTATGTGTACATATATACAAGCCACACACACTTCACATCTATGTGGATGCTAGTACCAACAACCCAGATATAAATATTTCTCATGGAGAGGGAGGCATAGTAAAAGAACAGAAAGACTGCATCAGAAAATGGACTGTAATGTGCATGTCTTTACACACATTTATTATTGCTGTACATAGCCTAGTTTTGAAAAATATATTAGATGCCAATTAGATTATATTATGCAAATAGGTTATAATGTTTTTATTTTTTAAAATGTGTATTTGTAGTATGGAGTAAATAACATAGCCTGGGCTTATTTAACAGAGGAGGAAGTTTTAGAGGGTAACTTCATCATGATATATATATATATATATATATATATATACATTCTATATACATTATATATACATATACTATTTCCATGGGTGTTTGTTGAAAGCTGGAATAAAGGGTCCTACTATATGGGAAATGAAAACATTGTTCTTGCCCAAGAATCCACATCATGATACCTTTGTGTCTGTCACAGTTCCTTAGCCAGGAGGTTAGCTGAATGGATGTAAACAACTGTAGGTAACAGACATAGATTTAAGGAGAAATAGAGTATGTTTTGTGTGCAGCTTGGTACATTATATATACATATATATATATATATAATATACATATATATTATATATATTATATACACATATATATTATATATACATATGTATATATACATATATATAACATTATTTATATATATTATACATAAGTACATCAGACGTACATTCATACATATAAAAAAATTTAAAAAAAAGAAAAAAAAAAAAGAAAGTGCCAGTTGGAAGAGGTCCATTTCTACCTAATAATAACCTAAATATATATATATATATATATATATATTATATATATATATATATTTTTTTGTTTTTTTTTTTTTTTCTTTTTTTTTTAGGAAAATACCCTCTTTATTGGCAGTAACTCCAGAAATGCCAAGGGGTTCAGACGTGGGCGGCTCACATGTGGGTTTCTGCCCAGGCCATTATCATCTGGCACTGGATACCTGGGAAGGCTGGCCGGGTTAAAGAGGGTATGGGTGTGAGCTGACTGCTCCCTGGAGCCATCCCTGCAGGACACATGGCCATCTTTCCAGACACACAGTGCTTCATATATATCTCCTGGAATCTCCAAGGGAGGCTCCAAGGCCTTTCAGTCCTGGTCCAGGTGTTCAAGGAGCCTCCTAGTGGGTGATGGCACAATGTGTATCCTATATATTAGGCTATTTTAGGTAGAACATGGACCTCTTCCAACTGGCACTTTTCTTTTTTTTTCTTTTTTTTAATTTTTTTATATGTATGAATGTACTGTCTGCATGTAGGTTGATGCACCCTTGTCATGCCGCAGAGTTCAGAAGAGGGAGTCAGATTCCCCTGGAACTGGAGTTAAAGACGGTTCTTAGCAGCCATGTGGGTGCTGGGAATCAAACCCGGTTTCTCTGAAAGAGCAGTTGGCATGCTCTTAACCCCCGAGCCATCTCTCCAGCGCCACCAAATGGCACTTTTCACTGATCTGCTTGTCTCAGGATTATGGATGCTCCACATGCAAAAAACTACTTATAAATTATTTGCTGCCCCTCATCAATTTTGTCAAATTATTTTTGTTTATTTACCAGATGTAAATGATATACATATCCCTGTTCTCTTTCGTAGCTCATATCATTTCACATTTCAGTATGCTTTCAATGAATTCTGACACATTTTAATTCATTAATTATCTCTTTGGCAATGACTACCCTGGTGTTAAATCCATTGGTGAATATTAAATCCAAATTCTTTATTTTTATTTCCAGATTATCCATTTGATTATTATATAGAATGTACAGATTTTTATATTGTTTCTTTTGTATTTTAACTTTTGAGCATCTAACAGGCATTAAATTAAACGTCTTATATGGATTCACTCTAAACTGCTTCTTTTCTTTATAGGTTTATATCGTTGTTGAATTCTTTTGCATTTAAATGCTTTTAAATTACACAGAAATATCAAAGATGTTACAATTCTTCAGAGGAAAGTTGCTTGTGTTTCAATAGTATCTTAATGTATTTTGAATTGAGCTGATTTGGTTTATTTTCCAGATCTGGTTTGGGTTTGTTTGCTTGTTTGGTGGCCTTGTTTCCTTCTTTTGTAGTATATAACCCACTCCCAGTGGATTTACAAGTCTCCTCTCAGATTCTTGACCTTTCAGATGGCTAACTCAAAGGGTCAAGTTATGCTTGCTTTCTGGGGATATCTAGGAGAAAAAAAAATCTGTTCAATACTAGACTCTCTTGCAGTTAGGACCAGAAACACTTCTTGCTTTGTTGTCTAATTTCATATTTTGAATGGTTTTAGTTATTTCCATTGAACTGTTTATGTTTTTATTGACCTAATTCTGCTGGTTTGTATTTATAATACACCAAACAACTTCTTTTCAAATAAAGTCATCAAAAATATTTGCATTTAAGTTGGAATACAAATTAGTAAAATAAAAATATGAAGATATAATTTTGTACCACAGTATTGCTGACTAATATATGGGAGACTTATTAATCTGATAGATATTATTCAATACATTTTTTTGGTGGTTTTGAGACAGGGTCTCCCTTTTGTCCCAGCCTGCCTGGAGCTCATTCTATAGAGCAGGCTGGCCTTGAACTCACAGAGATCCACTGCCTCTGCCTCCCAAGTGCTGGGATTAAAGGCATGTGCCACCACGACTGACTCAATGCATTTTTAAAGTGCATATTTTCCTAAATTAATGCATGATTTTTATTAAGTCAAGCTCCTATTTAAGAGTGAAAGGGAAGTAATTGATTGTCTTTTAGTGATTAAAGTATAAATTTTAACTCGGTAGTAAATGACTATTTAGTATTGATCCAGTTTTCCCTTAATTCTATACTTATTTTAGCCATTATTTCTTTTATTCTTTTATTTTCTTACTTTTTGTTCTTTTTAATATGTGCACATGTGGTTTGTATGGGTATATGTATCTTTCTTCATGTGTGTATAGGTATAAATGTAGAAAAGTGTGCATGAACTTCCATGTACTTAGTTTTTATCTTTATTTCTACCTTCCTTCCTTTCTTTATTTTTTTATTGCTGGACTTGGTCTCGAGTAGCTCATGCTGACATCAAATTTATTGTGTAATAAAAGACACACTTGAACTCCTCCTCCTCATTTCTTCTGCCTCTCAGGTGCTGAGATGACAGACATATGTCAGGCTTAATTAGCGTAGCATCATTTTGCTAAGTTTCCCTAGGTGTAAGAAATGCTGACAGTGAAACTATATTTTTCCTGAAACATATCAATTATAATATTTTAAATATTAATTAAAATTAATTTTCTTATATGAGGCTTTCCTTAAAATTTGATCTTATTAAAATTTCATCTATGAAAGTAATTACATTATTAGGGCTGTCTTGCACATGTCAAAGACATAGACTGTGAAGTAACTATGTCAGCTCATATGCTCCTCTGTAGTCAGCCATGGCACTTACTCTTAAAAGACAGAATTTTATATGGTAGGCAATGTTTATAACCTTTGTAGAGAGCTGCTCTTTTATCAACAGACCAAATTTCTTAGACCACAAATCATCATATTATGGTACCTGTGTTGATGCATTGCTGGTGTTCTGAATTTTTTAAAAAATGAAAATTATTTGAAACCAATATGAAGAAAAATGAGCATGTTTTCATTGATATAGGCTTTATGTAAATTATCTACATTAACCAAATCCTCAAATAAATTAAATCAAAGGTCCATGAAATTGTTATAAAAGGGTGAAGTACTAATAACCTGCCTAATTTTTGAGATTTCATATTTATGTAGTCAACATGTGTTAAAAAATATGATGGAAATTTTAGTTAATGCTAGTTTTAAATATGTCAAATTCATGGATAGTATACCAACACTTTGTCACTTTGTTGCTGCTGGATGTTGGAAATAGTTCTTTGCTTTTATCTTTGACACTGTAAACATGATTCTTGTGTTTGTTTTTCAAGGACTTCAAGTTCTCCTTCCTGACTATCTTCAGGAACGTTTTGTACAGGCAGCTTTGAGCTACATTGCCTGCAATTCGGAAGGAGAGTTCATTTGCAAGGACAATGACTGCTGGTGCCACTGTGGTCCAAAATTCCCAGAATGCAACTGCCCTTCCATGGACATTCAAGCCATGGAAGAGAATCTTCTTCGAATAACTGAGACATGGAAAGCCTACAACGGTGACTTTGAGGATTCTGGTAAGACAGAGATTTGCTATCAACCTCTTACATTTGGACTGTAATATATGTATGAACAATATATTTCAGAGTTGGAAAAGTTTCATTTTTTAAATTAATCTTTAACACAGACACTTGTATTTCATTTATTCCTTGTGCTCAGTCTTTTGCTAAGGATACTGCTGTTTTGCTTATATGTTATTCGTTGTGGAATCTAGCCTGTTTTTTGCTGACTAATAGGCTAGTCATTTATTAAAGTAGTTCTTGTCATCTCAGTTAATCAGTTTGCCATTTAATCCTTTCCATGTTTTTCTGGGCTTCTCTAGCAGCTCTTGAGTTTCACCTGTGAGGCAGATGTGGAGAACATTTGCTGTAAGCCTTCACATTCACACTGTTCTATTGAATGCTCTCCTTAACTTAGCCTCTTTTAAACATCATACTTAGAATAATTCTATTAATATTTTGTGTATTTTCTGTTATTATTTCTGAATTTTTAGGTTGGTTTATACAGGTTTTGTTTCTTAATATATTTAACTTTAATAAAGAACAATATTTCAGTTAGAGTTTATGAAACGCTTAACTGAAAGCAATGGAAGATTAAAAGATTCTTCAAAAGTTACAGGGAGACCCTGTCTCGAAAAGACCAAAAAAATAATAAATAATAAAAATAAAAATATAATATCATATATAATAATGTAACAGAGAGTAAAAATAATGAAATGTAAAGTATGATAAGGGTGGAATTTAGTCGAATAAACTTTTAGGTACATATAACTTTCAAATGAAAATCAAAGGGAACCATTACATTATATGAAAAAGGCTTGGGGCTGGAGAGATGGCCTAGCGGTTAAGAGCGCCTACCGCTCTTACAGAGGACCCGGGTTCGATCCCCAGCACCCACATGGCGGCTGAGAACCGTCTGAAGCTCCAATTCCAGGAGAACTCCAGTTCCAGGGGAATCCGAGACCCTCTTCTGACCTCCGCGGCGTTGCACGACACGGGTGCACAGACTTGCATGCAGACAGTACATTCATACACATACAAAAATAAATAAAATTAATAAAAAAAAATTTAAAAAAAAAAAGAAAAAGGCTAGTAAATAGATTCAGATAAAATTAATAGATTTAGGTTTATTGAAGATATACTTAACCAAAATGTAAATGAATACATAGAAGCAGTGTCTGGGTGGAGATGGTAATTTAACATGACAGTGTTCCAGTTAGGCACAAATAATATGTTTATTAACAATAATATGTTGTATGATCAAGTTACTGATACAAAATTCCATGTTTCACATCTAAATTCTCTAAATATTAGAGTTGATAGATAATTTGATCAGCCTTATTTATTCATTCCCTATTGGCTCCATGCATTTCTAACATTAAATTACATGCTATAAATACAAAAATGATAATTTTCCCATTTTCAGTAAATATAATTTAAAGGATAACTAAGATGTATTAGTGGAATATACTTGTCACCAATAAAGGTGAGGAGAGAAAATTCTAGAGAAAAAGAATAATCAAAACTGGGTTTCTGCAAGTATTTTCCTTGGGGTTCTTTTATTAACTTATGGGATATTTCACAGCTGAGAAGCTATTCCTAGCCCCTGGGAAGTTCTTCTACCCAAGGGCATGGACACCAGAGGGAACAATGGCAGCCATGTTATGGACACCAGAGGGAACAATGGCAGCCATGTTATGGACACCAGAGGGAACAATGGCAGCCATGTTAAATTAGTTAGAAGAATTATATTCAGGGCTTCACCTATACAGACAGTCTTTTCATTTTTGACATTTCTCTTAATTTGAATCTAGATATTCAAGTTACCTGCATGGTTAGATAGATAAACTAATAAAACCTGCCTTTTAGAATTTAATCTTCTGCAATGAGTGGTATGGCTAAATTTCAAATAGCAGGTTTGAAATTAAATGTGCCAAGGAACCATCTAAGAAGAGCAGAGAGAAACCAGAGCCTGAATATACTGCAAATACTGATCCTAGAGGTACTAAAACAATCAGCTTTTTATTATTATTGATAAAAGGACATATTAAATAATTAGGAGAGTGGCCTAGTGGGAATGAAAGCATTTTCTAGAAAACCAAAGGCTTTTAAATATATAATAGACATAACCACTATAGTCCCTTACTTAACTATGTAAAATCTTATGGACAATAGCTGAAACCATAGTTGAAAATCAGTTCCCTGGTTATATGACTTCACTTCTCAGCTCTCTTTTCTGTTCCATTAATCTATGTGTCTACTTTATGCTAATACAACACTATATTAGATATGACAGATGTCTAGTACGTTTTGAAGTCAGATAGAATCATGTCTCCTTTGTTCTTTTCTCTCAGTTTGCCTTAGGTATTCTGTTGGTGTCTGTGTGTTAGTGGAGGATTTCTGTCCCAATCTGAGGATATTTTTCACATTCTATGTAGAATGTCACTGTGTTTTGATAGCAATTGCATGAATATGTAGATTCCTTTGGGCAATATGGGTATTTTCATAATATTCTTACTTCCTCAAACCCTAGGGCATCTGATTTTTTTATAGTTTGGTCATCAGTGTTTTAGAATTTTCGTTATGAATACTTTTCAATTTTGGATTAAATTCATTGAAAGGTATTTTGTTTGTAGCTATTGAAAATTGGATTGTTTTCTTTATTTCTATTTGAGACAAAACCTGGGAATCTTCTATCATATACAATCATGTCATTGCAAATTGTCAAAATCCAATTTTGTCTTTTCAAATTGTTATGTGTGTTTTTACTTTCTCTTGCCTATTTGCTCTGATCTGTAGTATTATATTGAATGAAAGCAGTGAAAATAGAGATCTCTACCTTATCCAAACCTTAGTCTTAAATGCTTCATCTTTTCCCCATTCAGGATAAGATTAATTGTAGGCCTACTTATATAGGTCCCTTAGAATGAGGCACATGGTTTAACAATTTGTTTAGTGCCTTTACCATTAAGTAATTCTCAATTATATCAAATGAATTTTCTGGAAATATTAAATAATAATATGGATTTTTATATTACATTTACTTTATGGTTTATATCACAAATATGAGTTGGTGAAAAGACAATCTTTATATGTCATTATGGGAAAATTATATATTTACTTGAAAAAATAAATCTAGGTCCTTACCACTCACAATTTATAAAGATGAACTGGGCTGGGCAGATTGCCTAGTGAGTATAAGCCCTTGTACAGAAGCCAGGAAACCCAAGTCCAGAATCCCCAGAACCTACTAAAAAGCAGATGCAGTAGCACAAGTCTATGATGCGAGGGTACAACTATAAGAAAACCAGAAGCAAAGGGAGAAGACTCCTCAGATGTTCACAATCCAGCTGGTCTGGTGTATAACAGCAAAGAAAGCCTGTCTTAAACAAAGTAGGATTGTGAGAACCAAAGCTCCAAATTTAACCCCGAACTTCACATGGCATCATGACACATTTCACACAGGAACATACAAAGGTCCATTTGTGCATATAACCAACCAAACAAAAGAATCCCAAGCATATAAACATATTATATGTAAATCTGGAAAAAACAAACAAACAAGCGAACACAAACAAAACACATAAGGTCATGGTTTAGGACAGTGGAGTTTGAAAAGAAATAGCAACACCCCAATAGCCCAGAAAATAAAAGCCAATCAACACGTACAATAACATCAAAGTGAATATCTGCATTGCGAAGAAAACAAGAGATAGGAGAGATGCAACCTATAATATAGAGAAAAATACCAGAAAAACTATCTGAAGGGTTTAATACAATGAATTTTAAAACACCAAAGGTAAAAAGGAAAAAAAAAATCTTGAATTAAATTTCGGAAGTTGAGCTAAATTTTTCCCCAAAAAGACATTCAAATAACGAAAAAGAGTATTAAAAAATGAAGGAAATTCAAATGTAAACTTCAAGAAATAACTTAATCCAATAAAATGGCTGATATCAAAGCATTATAAAATACAAGCCCTAAGAATACAAGGAAACCTTTGTACATGATGCGGATATAAGTTGCCACAGTCACTATAGCAAATAAGTTGGTAACTCCTTAAAAGCCCCAAAGTAGAACTGCCATGTGTTACTGCGATCCTGCCTCCTCGAATATATGCAAAGAATATAAAATTAGTATATCAAAGAGACAGCTGCATCACCGTTTCTATAAATACATTCATAGTAGTCATGAAATAGAAACACCCTGTGTCCATCAACTGGATAATGAATAAAGAAACACATTACACAAATCAATGGAGTACTATTAAGATACATTAAATAATAAAATTTGTCACTTTCAAGATATGTAGAAATGGAGGTCTTTGCTTTGGATGAAATAACTTGAGCACAGAAAGACAACTACCAAATAATGTTATTCATAGATTAAATCTGAACAAAGTGAACTAAAGTAATTGGAAAGGAATAGGTGAGAGGAAAGGAAGCAGGCATCTTGGTCAGTGGATATTCAGAGGCAGATAGAAGTGGTATGCTGGTGCATCATGCAGTGAGCATAAATAACTGAAGAAAGGATTTTGAATGTTTTTATCTAAAGGAAACTATAAATTTTAGAAAGACATGTTTACTGTGAAGTGGATATCACACAAAGTATACAAGAACTGAAAGACTACCACACCTAAAAAATAAAAAGGCATGATCTTCCAGGTAACATGCATTTAGCAGATTGAAAATGGACAATAAAAGTGCTGATCTAGATAGCAGCATGAGCAGGAAAGATTTTTCACATATAAAGGAATAAAGGACAAGAAGCATAAGGGAATTGTAAGAGAGATTTTAAATAAATAATAAAGCTGGGTTAGTAACATTATGAAACATAGAAATACAATGTTTTAAACCAATAACTCAAGGTTTTATTCAATAGGTCTTTTGCCATAGGTGTCACAGATTGTGAAAACTCAATCACAGAATAATAGACTATACAGCAATGAAAACAAAGTAAGAATTATGATAGAGAAAGAAAGTAGCAGATAAATGCATGGGATGGGGGGCATGGAAAGGAGAATGCGTCTAAAACTGGACTGAGAAATGTTGTATGATTTGCCCAAACTTCAATAAAAAAGTTAAAAAAGAAAAAAAAAGAAAAATACATAATTAAAAAATACACACAAAAATAGCAGAGCAAATATTAATGTACTATGAAACATTAATCTATATTATATTATATATAGTAATATATAATAGTAATATAAGATAAAATAAATAAGATGTTCACATAGGAAAAAAAATTAAATGGAGTGGGAGAGATGGTTCACTGGGTAAGAGCATTGGGGCTTTTGCAGAAGACCAAGATTGTCCCATCATTCACATCGTAGCTAGTACTGAATCTAAGTTCCTGCCAAGACACAGAGAAGGGGAGAAAGAAGCATTGTCTCTTGCAATAATTGGATATTTTCTGGATAGCTCTCAGTTCTTTTAGAAATGGTCACCCAATTATGAAGATATACATGGGAAAGGACACAGAGAGATTTACAATTGGTGAATTCTCTAATGTTATTTTTAAAGAGAAGGAAATTCAAACATACATAGGTAGAAAGTTGTTCAAGTTTACTTGTCTCTCATAACAAATGATATAATGAGGTCTAATACAGGGAAGATTGGAATTTGAACAGAAAGTTGGCATTTAAACAAAGTAAACCATGACAATATTAACTAAAATATTTACACAATACATATTTCTCCAATAGTCATGAAATTTTAAATAAATGTTGGGCATCAAACTGTGTCTGGGTGTATTGGTAAGTATGGCATTATTTTGACAAGTGGATATCAATGATTTGAAGGGAAATGGGAAAAGGCCATTTTTCTGAAAATTAAATTGCAGGTTATACAGGAAGGAAGTGAGGAAAGAAACCAAGATTAGTGAGAACTTTCAATGACTGAAACTGTCACATGACAGATGTTTCCTCCTGGAAAAAAATATTGTGCCTTATATGCCAAAAATGACCTTCATTTCCCTTGAACTATCACTTTCGTTATTGGTTGAAAAACCAATAGAAATAGGTACATATTTTAAAGAATGAAAATGTACACATACATAATAAAAGTCCATACTGGCATTATTCTTAATGAAACTATAAGTGTACACAATAAAAATACATCCAAAAATCAATTATTTAACTTAGAAATACAGGTATATTTACATAAGGTATTCTGCAAAGCCAGTGAATTACAAATTTTCAAAATACTATATTGAATACAAGAAGTTAGACATTTAAATATGAATATATTTATCATTATTATGTTTATTTTTGTCTTTTTTAAAATTTTTATTTACTCTTGTATGTATATGAATGTCCTGTCTGCATGTAGGTTTGTGCGCCCATATTGTGCAATGCCTCAGAGGTCAGAAGAGGGTGTAGGATTCCCCTGTAACTGGAGTCAAAGACGGTTCTCAGTCACATGTGGGTGCTGGGGATTAAATCCCGGTCCTCTGCAAGAGCAGTTGGCACTCTTAACCACTAGGCCATCTCTCCAGCCCCTATCATTATTATATTTATAGTGAATGTTGGAAAAACAAAATCATTCATCCTACTACAAGCGAAGTAAATGGATCCTTTTCTGTAGCTCATGCAGGTGTGATAATGATCTAGGAGCCTTCTTTGCTGTTAAAAGTTCATTAGCATTTGGGAGGCAGAGGCAGGTGGATCTTTGTGAGTTCAAGGCCAGCCTGGTCTACAGAGTGAGTTCCAGGACAGCTGGGGTTACAGGGAGACCCTGTCTCGAAACAGACCAAAAAAAGAGAAAGTTTATTATTTTATCCACAGCCTAACTAAATGAATTTTTAAAGAAATTCCCCTAGTCAGATGCTTATAATATTAGCATTTTGTATTCCTGTAGCAGTTTCTTTAAAATTTAAAGATAGGAATACTTTTTGACAGAAAAATTACTTGAAAGACAAAATTCAGAATCATTGACTGAATTAACATATTTAAAGTTTATTTCTAATTTTATCATTAGATTGGCAAATTGGTAAGAAATTAATGACCAGAAATTGTGTAGTTTTTATTTAGAAGCTCGTTCTAGGTCACACTTTTAATCTTTCTCCTATATTTGTGTTGTTCATTTTATTACTGAAAGCTGCTAACATACTTGAATCAGTTGTGCTAATTTTGTAAAATTGATGGCTTATTTCCTGGAGTAATACATCTGAACTATTTTCAGTATTGTTATTTCCTCAGAAGTGCAGTTTCTTTTTTTAAAATATTTTTTAATTTTATTATTTTTTATGTGTATGAGTGTACTGTCTGCATGTAGGTTTGTGCGCCCGTGTCGTGCAATGCCGTGGAGGTCAGAAGAGGGTGTCGGATTCCCCTAGAACTGGAGTCAAAGACGGTTCTCAGCCGCCATGTGGGTGCTGGGAATCGAACCCGGGTCCTCTGCAAGAGTAGTCTGCACTCTTAACTGCTGAGCCATCTCTCCAGCGCAGAAGTGCAGTTTCTTTAGCTGACTGATATTTAAATGGAAGTGTTATCTTACTTTATTTTATTATTTTTTTTATTTTATGTGTATGAATGTATTGTCTGCATGTGTGAGAATGCATCCATGTTGAGCGATGCCTGTGGAAGTAAGACGATGGTGTTAGATACCTTTAGAACTGGAGTCACCGACAATTGCTAGCTGAGAGATGGATGCATAGAATCAAACCAGGGTCCTCTGAAAAAGCAGCCATTGTTCTTAACTCCTGAGCCATTTTCCCAGCCCCTATCATACTTGATTTTAAACTCTGTGTTCCATTGTGCATGATAAGTTTTGTTTCATTTACAAAATATAAATTATTTTATTTTTTAGATTTAGGAAAATTTTATTATAATTTAAGGAGAAAATCCCCAGAGCAGGCAAGACATAAATCTTAGCAGATGTCTTGAAGAGGAGAAAGGAGGGGAGAAGAAAACCAAAACAGTCATGAAAGTCTGTATTGACTCTCTTCTTTTTGGATTGAACACTGGTTCACCTCCATCTTGTGCTTTTTCCATGGCCTCTCTGAAGAAGACAACAGGTTACTCACTATGGTTACAGGACATTTCATGAGATGTCCCATAGTCCTCTTCAACCTAGTTGATCTTGCAAAACAGAAAAAATATTGTTTCTTTAAATCTTTCTGACCAAATTAGTATATGCCTTCTAGTATGGCTATCCTTGGAGAGGAGGTTATTTATAACAGTCTGGTACTTTTAACTACTGTATACTAATCAGATGAAGCTTTAGCAAAACCCAAATACTCTTAGTTAAACATTGGTTAGACATATATTTGTTCCTTAATCCAGCCTACATGAAGATAGGAGTGAATAATTATACTCGCTAATTAATATTAATAATTATAATTAATAATTATAATTATTAATCCAGCCTGTATCATTTTAACAAGTATAATTATTCACTCTTCCTAGTTTCATGTATTTTAAATTTTACTTTCTTAAATAAGTCACTTTCTGATTGTAGTTTTCTATATATTTATAGAAAATGATATTATCAGGGAAAAGAAGTATCCATAAATAAAATATTTAAACTTTAACATAGCACTTTGCAAATTATAAAGTTTAGTGAAAATCCCCTATTTTCTATTCCATCCTTAGTCTCCTTCCTGACAATAAATCATCTAGACTTTTCTTTAAGGACCCCCCATTCTCTGCTTAACAGTGCACAGTATGTGGTGTGAGCTCATGCTGACATCCATTATTGCTGCTGATCTAAGCCTGCTAACCCCAAGATTCCCTTTCCCTGGTTAGAATAATATTGAACACACATGAAAAACTAAGTTAACAATAAGTCCAGCTTTATAGCCCAAGATTATCCAAGGAGAGGAAATAGTTATATTTTTATCCCCTATTGACATGAAGTGCTATTGGGTTTTTTTTCTTAGATATGGAAAAACATAATCATGAAAGTATTAGTTATAAATGTTTCTTAGGGTTTTGAATACAGCTCCAAAGATAAAGTGTTTTCACAGAATGAAAGAAGCCTTAATCTTGACCCTCAGCATCACATAAACCAGTTATGGTAGTATATGCCTGTAATATCTCAGCTGGCAGGTAGAGGCTAGAAGATTAGTAGTCTATAGGAAATTTGTGGCCAGGTTGAATGACGTGACACCTTATTAAAAACAAACATATAACAAAACATCCAAAACAATATATACAAACAAAAATGATTTACTTAAGCCAAATAGCATAGAGCAAATCATACTTCAGATTTAGTAAAACACTGCATCACATTAGCCATGAATCTCTCTTTTCCCTTAGAGTATCAGTGCTGTGAGTTGATAAATTTCCTTTACTATAAAATCAGTTTTATATTTTCTGTTTACTTGAGTCAGTCTTCAAAATCCTGAATTGATGAACTGTAACAAGAAAGAAATAATGAAACAAAGGAATGAAAGAAAGAGGAAGGGAGGGAGCGAAAAGAGAGAGAAAAGGAGGAAGAGAAAGAAAATATGATGGAAGATGGAGATAGAGAAAGTAAAAGGGAGAGAAAAGAAAGATAGAAGAGAAGTTGGCTGTGGTGCATACATATAATTATTTTCACAGCACTCTTGTGAGCTGAGAAAAAGGACATCAGGGACTGGCTGGAATACATACTGAGAGTGTCTCCAGAAAAAAGAAAAAAAGCTCAACTTGTTTTCCAAAGAACATTAAAGCTTATTTTTCAATGCTTATTTACATCTTTGACTTAAAACTTTATTCTTGCTTGTTTGTTGCAAATTTCTGTGGGTTTTGTTTTATGTGCTTCTAAGATTCATAGTGACACAATTTCATATATTTTATGTTGGTATGGAATCACCATTCCATACAGGAAAAAGTCTAGCTAAACACATATATTAAATACTACTGCTTTGTCTAGAAAATTGCACATGATAAAATTGCTAAGAGTATATTGGAGAAATAAAATTAGGCCCATCTCAAATTTTTGTGAAAGACAGCCTGAATATACATGAAAAATTTCAATGACTTCAACAAGGTGTAAATTTTATTATCAGATATTCAGTTTATATATTTCCTCCCATGTAAAACATATTAAACTCTCAGCACCAAGGAAAACAAAACAGAATCCACATCTATTATGAAATTTAAAAAAAATGAACAAGACACACTGTCATCTGCACAATATTCAGACAGCAAGACATGAACCAAGAAGCCTGTTTCCTACACTGCATACAACCTACATATAATTACGGTAAATGCTCTCCATTCAAACCCAAGCAGGAACAACCTTAAATATGATTGAAAACATTTTGCTTGGTACCTCAGTCCAAAAATAATACCTTCCTTTAGATCTTCAAATTGTCTTCTCTAATGCTTTGCATGGACTGATGCTCCATCCAACATGTATACAATTTTCCTATTCCAGTAACTTTCTTTGTGAAATTTAAGGTGAGAATTATACAGTGTTCATGGGTGTGGCTTCCTCAGTCTTATTTCCACAAAAATAATGG
Source organism: Rhizomys pruinosus (assembly GCA_009823505.1). Lineage (NCBI taxonomy): Eukaryota > Metazoa > Chordata > Mammalia > Rodentia > Spalacidae > Rhizomys > Rhizomys pruinosus. The sequence continues at coordinate 147,081 of VZQC01003272.1, forward strand.
GAAACAAATCTCTTTTGTGTTTTCAAATTTTATAAGTTTAAATTATTTGATCATTATACTATATGAATTGTTAGCTCCTAGGCCAATCAGGACATCCACAGGGGTTTTTTGGACATTTTTGATATATTTGCTGTTTGTCTTCTGCTTTTTATCTCATCCCACCTTTATTTTTCTCTTGATTGAAATGTGGAATAAAAAAAACTTAAAAAAGATTTATTGACAGAAGTACTTACCAATAACAGAACTACAGAACTGGAAGATTACTGTGTGAACTAACTCAGATTCTAATGATACTATGTGCTAGGTATCAGACTAATTTATAGCTCATTCAAAAAGGAAGTTATTTAATTATTTATGGTTTATTTGTAGAAAACACTGAACCTGTGATCTTAGAAAGTAGAAAGAATTGTGGATTTTTTTTAACCAGACTCTCTTCCTTGTGAATTGGAGTCAATTTAAAGTATTTACAGGATACAGCTTTTTGTGGTTTATATTATAAACCAGGCTGATGCCCTCTGTGGTTTTGATAAAGTAAACAAATTCCATGGAAATATCTTTTGTTCTAGTCTAATGTATAATTAGGCTCTTATCTGAATGAGTTCCCTTAATATCAGGAGATGAGAAGTGAATATTGTTTCGTTTGTTCGTTTTGACAAAGTGTCCCCCTTTAGTCCCAGCTGGACTGGAGCTTGCTATGTAGACCAGGCAGGCTGGCCTTGAACTCACAGAGATCTGCCTTTCTCTGCCTCCTGAGTGCTGGGATTAAAGGCATGCACCACCACACCAGGCCCATGAATACTTTTTAAACTACTGATTCACAATCTGAATGTTACCTATTATTCAGGCTTTCATTCTTTTCTGAATTTGAAATTCTCATCTGAATTTGAGGAAGATGTCACACAGAAAATGGAGGAAATTCGAATGATACAAAATGACCATCGAACTTTGGGCCTGCAGCTTGCTTTGCCCCACATCACTTGCCCATTGTCCATTTGGCCATGGGAGCTCTGTGTCTTCTCACTGCAGGACATGGGCTAACAGTGCAATCAGCACCTGGAGTGATGTGTCACTATTACGGAGAATAATTCCATGCCACACTTTTCTAGAACATATTAGCAGAAATAGAACTGCTTCCTACTTTCCACCTGATTTTATTAAATATATCATCTTATTTTCTAGTTACTATAGGCAAAAGTTTTACCCACTGATTCACCAGTACTTAATGTGTATTTATTCCTATTCCAGCCACTCTATGTGACAGTAGGTCAATGCAAGTAGAGTAAGCTTTGCTTTGCCAGGTATTGTCTATCCTTCCACTTCTGCTTCGATTTGCTATGTGAATTAGAAGGTAAACAACACTATAATCTTAGACATAAACAAAGGTACTAGTCTATTCATTTGCATATCCAGGTTAGCTCAGAACTCCACATTCCGTTTTCCTCATTCCTGAACTCAGGCTTAAGTAAACACCACCATCTAGTGATTTTATTATGGAGGTATTGAGACAAAAACAATCAGTTTTTCACTGGCTTCTACATGAACTGATTATCACAGCATCTGTAAAAAAGTTTTATAGCCAAGCCTGATTTAAAAGGAAACAGTAAACACCATTTTTCCATGTGCATTGAGAATAGGAAATATAGAATATTTATCTGGAGCCAAAATGCTAGTCTTTGATAGTGTTTCTAATACAAGAAACAATGAAAAATATGATGCATCAAATCATATAATCTCATGTGGGGCTGCAGGTATTTTGCTTGTTCTAGTCAGCTTTACTTAATATTCTGTATTAGCAGGAAATGAGATGTATGTTTAAATGAACTTTATTGTATGTTTTCAACTACACATGTAACTTTATTCTAACTAAATAGATAAAGCAAAATAAACTTTTTCAGTTAACAAGCTAAGCAAACTTTAGTAAGTCACTTATTCTCTTAAATTCAGCAATTTCAGTCATTTGATAATTTTATTTAGACCAATGACCTAGAAAGAAAATTATTCTACTTAATTAAATATTAATACATTATTTTTCATCCATGAATTGAAGCTTTGAGGCAACGTTTTTTGTTTTTACATATTTTTAAAAATAATTTATAATTGGAATTTAATAGGGAAAAAAGCAAGTTTTTGTGACACCAAATTTCAGTTTAAATTTCCACAACAATGTGTTTCTAACTTATTGTGGTAATTTTCACATTGTTCTGTTATAATAGATAATTTTAGTACCAGGGATAGTTTCCAGATTCAGTCAAGACAGAAAAACATGAGTATGGTTTCCATGCTATTTTATTTGAGTGCTCATTGTTTGTCTGTGGTGGTCCTTGGCTGTAAAATATTTAATACATCCTGAACATCACCTCTGACATTACCAAATTTTATTTTGTACTTCAATTAATTTTTAGTTTCATCTAAAATAAGATGTCCATGCAGTACCAAGCAGGTGTTTTATGTAATGATTCCCAATTTAGAGCTGAGAGGCATTCTGCCAAATGCCTTCTACCCATTCCAGTTGGCCTGATGCCTGCCCATACCTAGATCAATAGCATCATTCCAGCAGTCTGGGAAGAATTTGATGTTTCTTTATGCTAAGAATAACATATTTCTTTATGTCATTATGCAAATGCAGTGTGCTACATTTGGTAGACACCTTATAGATCACAGTACATTTTGACTGCTTTATGGATCACAAATGTATGTGGGACCAAATATTGCTTTTGTAATTGATTTTATCTATTTAATTTTGTTTTCCAGTAATCTCAATTTTTTTTTCAGTAAGGATATCCTAAAAATAAATAATAAAATATAAATGATTAAAAATATAAATACAGAACAAAGGTGACAGTATGCAGAAGACCCATGCTGACTCAGTCTGACAAAAACCTGGCATAGAACTTGGGAAATGGGCCCCACAGACCCCAACCTTAGCAAGGAACTATTTGCAACTGATTACTGCAGGGTGGGTGAGGGAGAGTTGATATTCTTTAAGGAGTGACTTTAGATAGACTGTCTAAACACTAGTGGATGAACATGCAGTAGGGACATCTAGTTTAAAATGTTGGACTGGATAAGCTTTAACATATGATAAAATACATGAATTTTCTGGGGGAGACAATAAAGGAGCTATGGATGGGGTGGGGCTATAAATTTAATTAAGATCTACTATATGAATTTCACAAAACTCAATAAAATAAATTTAAAAAATTAAAAAACAATTACAATATATACATTTGTTATTTTGAGTGTTAAAAAGGGACTTTAAAGTTCCTTTAGGTCCTTTCTGTTTTGTGTTCTTTGCCATTCAAATATGAATCTCAGTATGAACACTGCTTTGGATTATTGCTAAGAATGAATTAAGGGAACATATAGATCCATCATAGAAAAAGAGACATAACAGTGTTTTGTACTGGTTTGCACTTCTTTCTCTTAAAAAAGTGTCTTTCCTTAAAACTGATAGGTGTTTATTGTACAGGTAACAAGATATACATTTATTTGTGGTCACAGTTTACATAAATAAACATTTTATCCAGAAACAACCACTCCAGGTTTTCAGGTAGTATCTTATAAACAAGATAAACCATGATCTACACAAGTACTTTATTGTTTATTTTTTCCCACTGGCACAGACTATGGTAGGAAAGAGTAACAAATAGCAGTGTCTTCCAAGAATTTCTACTTGTGACTCAGTGATCAGTTTTATTGAAGTATGTAGAATGGCATTTTTATAATTTATGCTTCCACTTGCCTGATTATTCATTTCAACTACACCCCCTTTGAAGCTATGTTAAAGCTGTTGGGACTTAGTGTATTCCTTGCTTTCATGATTCTCTCATAATGGCCACTTTGGTCTTATGAAAATCCTATAATGCAGTATAATTTGTACTGCATTAATTACCTGATCTATGATTTTTATGAATGTATATTTTAGACAATATCCTCTTAGGCTGACAAATAAATTCGACTTATTTGGGGGAAAATATTTTCATTTCTTTCAAATGTAAACATTTAACTAAAATGTACAGTGAGATTTTTATATAGATGTAGAGTGAATTGTATTATATTTTACAGAAATTGCATTGTTATATATTTCACTGAAAAAAAAGCATCAATATATGGAGTTTCAAGTTTTGGGGGGATGCATGTGTAATCACATGAAATTCAGGAACTATTGCCATATTGTGGTATATCACCAAAATATCATCAGATCTTTCAAAATATATATTTGAGTTTTACAGAAAAATGGTCAGGCTTGAAAAAAATGAAACTGATTTCCAAGATTTAAAAAGGTTATTGTTTTTACTCTTTACCAAAATAGGCATGTAGGATATTAAAATGGACTGTTCAGCGTCTTAGAGTTGACTAAAGAACTATAGGAGCCTGGTAATGCTGCATTTACATTATTTACAAAAACAACTGGTGGGCTTCTACATACTGAAGACTGCTTGTGTCCTTCCAGTAGCACAGTGGGGTGCTGTTCCTCAGCCATCTATAGATGGAGATAGGATGTGGGCTAAAACTCAGGATTTGGCTGTTGTTTAAACCTAAACTTATTTCTAGTCTATGATGCTTTGTACACAAGAAGATCATATATTGATAGCATTTTTGGAAGAGAGGAAGCTATACTTTGTTGGAGGAATTAAGTCACAGAAAGTATGTTATCGAAAGATAATTCTTTTTCAAGCCTAAATGGCTTTTTCTATGCTTCCTGGCTGTCATATGGTGAGCATCTTTGTTCTACCACTTGCTCACAGGGGACCAAAAGCAATAGAATCAGAAGGTCATGAACCAAGCCTCTGCAACCATAATAATAAAAACATTCTTAACAACCTTAAGTTTTAAATTTCAGGTATTTTGTTACATGGAAAGAAAGTTAAATTCAACAGTACTTGCTGAGAAGGTAAAAGTCTACAGATTAGTGTCTAGGAGCACAAAAATACAAAAACACAGAAGCACAATATGCTACTAACTATAAAAGTATTTATGTGATGGCAATGCAAAAATATGTATATTAACATAGATATGTTAAATATGCATGAAATAAACCATTAGTTACCAATCCATGCATGTTTAGGCACACTTAAATAGTGACAGTGGAATTTATATATCATCATTTGGTAATTGCTTTTTTTTTATTGATGCTTTGTGTATTTCATACATCATTTTCCAATTCAGTTTAGGCATATTTCCCTTTCCCTTCCCCCCATCCCACCCCACCCCATCCCAGATCATGCATTTTGCCATAACTGTCCTGAATCTTTCTCTCAGTTTTTTTTTCATTTTTTTTTTAGCAATAAGTGATAATTTATGTGTACAAGCATCCCTCATGTAAAACCAATTTGCAGGCTGTTGTGCCCAAACTCCCACAGCCCCACCATCCAGCAAAGGGGGGGGCTTATAAGTTGATCAAATGAGTGTCCAGACCATATTGCTGTAGTTTCACCATTCACCCCAATCGTAGCCCTTACATTCTACCATGCCCCCTCTTCCGCAGTTGTGGAACTCTGTGGTAGGCTCCATCTTTTGCAACAATGAGCTTCTTTGATGAATGGTGTATGGTATACTTATCTGTAAATATAAGGACCTATATTTAACATATGGTAAGAAATTTCATGTGTCTAGAGATATTATTTTTTAAAATATGCATATATGAGTGTATATTTGTCCAGGTGAATGCAGTTCACTCAGTGGCCAGCAGAAGGAATATCTCCTAGAATGGAGTTACTGGTTATTGGGTACTTAGCATGGGTTCTGGGATTTGAAATCCAGACCTCAGTAAGAGAAATCCATGCACACCCATATCTTCTAAGAATTCTCTGTAGCACTGATTGCTTTTTGCTTCAATTACTATGCATAGCTCCTCCCAGCACTATGAAAACTAGCCAGTAGTGAGAAAGCTTTGAGATCAGTACTGGCTCAAATTTTTCATCTTCTAGATCTCAAGTATATGGTGTCTTCAGGAATAAGATCACAACTCCAAATACTCCAGGGTAACCAAGAGCCATTGTAATAGTTTGTAATGTTTAGGAGTCTATGAGGACCTACTGAACAACAAATATGAAGGAGGTAATTCATCCCTGGCTCTTGGGATTTTATTTGAAAGCCTATGCTGTCTAGGAGAGGCATGCTCAACCTGTTATAGGGTAATTTCATTTAAACTATTTTATATATTTGAATTTATATATCTTAGTAAGCTTCTATAGTAACAGATTTCCATTTGGCCTTTTCAAACTTTGTTATTATTTGCTATGCCTCTCTGTACTCACTCTCTCCTCTACCCTCCTCCCTCATCTCTGCCCTCCTTAACCACCTTGGCTCCATTCCTTTGGAATCCTTTGTCGTACCCCACGATTCCATCTCACTCCTCTTATACTGCCCCACATGTCCCCATATCATTTCTTGTCCCCTATCTGTCATCCAATTAGACACACATGTCTAAATATTCAAAGCTAGCATGTAAATATGAGAGAAAATGTGCAGTATTTGCCTTTCCACTCAAGGCTCAGAGATTACCATGGAACATGGGAAGAAATATTTTAAGAGCTAGTGTCAGGAGAAAACTATAGGGAAACAGGATTTCCTGGATACAGTAAGGAAGTGGCACATATGAACTAACAGCAGCTGTGACTGAATCCAAAAGGCATGCATATCTGTGCAACACCAATCCAGATTCAATCTCGTCATCAAGAGAGGAGGTGCTCAGGAATCCCACTCCTGGCTGAGGAGCTATTGGCAGTAGATAGATGCTGTGAGAGGGAGCAATAATTCTCTTCAGAGTTGTGTCCTCTGAGATATTACCCATGTTCTGGATGAGCATATCCTCATCCACATACTGTGAACACTAAGTACACCCTATGAGGGTTTCTTAAAAGAGGAGAAAACAGGGGCTGGAGAGATGGCCTAGCGGTTAAGAGCACCGACTGCTCTTGCAGAGGACCCAGGTTCGATCCCCAGCACCCACATGGCGGCTGAGAACCGTCCGTAACTCCAATTCCAGGAGAACTCCAGTTCCAGGGGAATCCGACACCGTCTTCTGACCTCCGCAGCATTGCACGACACGGGTGCCCAAACCTACATGCAGACAGTACATCCATACACATTAATAAGTAAATAAAATTTTAAAAAATATAAAAAATGAGGAAAAAACACATGAAAATTGGGAGGTAAGTACTTGTAATGGGAATAGGGGAGGAATTGTAGGGAAGAAAATGATGTTTGTATTGACCAAAACCCATAGAGAATTCTCAGTATTTATAGCCAAGTATACATTCCCTTACCACCCATCGGAGAAGCTACTTTTACAATAGAAGGAGATTATTGTAGAATGCCACAACAGGTCAAATGCACAGAATAAGTGTTATCAAAGCTCGCAGTCATAAGTGACATATTTACAATGCAACCTCTACACTTAAGACTCAGAGAACATAGCAGAACAGTAGGCAGAGAGAATACTAATGCACCTCTCAACTCTCAACAGCAACAATTACTCATGCAACAAATGGTGATTAACAAAGAAAGCCACAATGTCCAAGATATAGAGAATAAGAGACTTCGGAGTGTGTGTCCTGGGAAAGGACTCCTCTACTAAATCTCTGCCTTCAGGGACAATTTCAAAAGAGGGGGTAGAAAGACTGTAAGATCCAGGGGTTGTGGACCATAAGGAAACAGAGTTTGCCAGGTGTAGGGGAACTTCCCATATGAACTTACAACAATGGTGACAGCATGCACCAGACACATGCAAACTCAAACCAGCCAATAACCCAGCATAAAATAGGGGAAACGAGGAAGAAGCCCCAATCTTAGCTGAGGACCTATTGATATCTATCTGATCACTGCTTGGACAGGGGAAATTGTTCTTCTTGAAGAGAGTGACGATAGACGGAGTGACCAGGTTCCAGTAGATGAACTCACACCCAAGGACACCTGAGGGCACAGACTTGATAGGCCATAACTTTATGCGACAAAATACATGAAATCAAGTGAGAGGGCTATGGGGAAGCAGACAGAGAATTGAGTATAAAATATATGATTAAGATATATTGTATTAAATATAGAAAAATCCAGTTAAATTATAAAATATGAAAAAATTTCAAAAAGATATTTTCATTCAGGAAATTCGTAGTTCTAAGGTACTTCTACAAATGGTAACATTTTAAATACCACAGTGTGCATAATACTCTGATTTCTGTAATGTTCGTTTTCCTTTTATTACCATAATTCAACATTTTATATGCAATGGTAACCATACATTTGTGGAACATCATCAGACTACTCCTACCAGGCACTCATTTGTGAAATATATTTACTTTTGAGTTGGAGAACGTTGCTGTATTCTCATACAGTGACATCTATATGGCATGCACACAGCATCTGCCACACAGCGAAATGGCCTGTCATTGAAAGTCCCATTTAATTTTTGTTATCTTGCTAGCAAAATCTTAACAGCTAGCTTTAAAGAAGAAATAATCCTTCTATTCGCAAAAGCTAGTGCTGCATTTAAAGAGTTGACAAAGTGTTAGTGCAAAGATCTTGAAGTTAATTGGCAGCAAAACAAATGTTTGGTGTTATGTACTGTTGTCAGGAAGCTGCATTGTGTGAACTCTGATCAAGTATCATCCTACAAAGGTTGACTAAATTTGTCACCTTGGCTATTCAAGACAACACAGAATAACAAGATAAATTTTCCCAAGCAACACTGAAGCATGAAGTCATGCCTCAACTCTTAAAAGTGACAAGGCTTCTAGTCCCCAGCTTGTCAGAACTTCTACCTGTTAAAGAATGCTCTATTTCATACAGATTAGTATTGATTGTTTGCCTTCTGCCCCAGTGATGGTGAGCTTAGTGAACCACCAAGCTAAAGAGTATGAAATTGAAGATGTGTAAATGACTGTTCTCACTTATTTTGAAGCAAAATTCTTAGATATTTCCCTCCCTCCTACACTCTTAATAACATGCTACCATCTTGTGCAGATATACACATACCTGCAACTTCTGCCCACTAGATTTATACTTGCTCTGGGAAATGGCACACACTACTACCTACCTTTCCTGCATAGGGCAGGCTTCAGCTACCTGCACACATCCGTTATATTTTTTGTATATTTTTTCTTAAAAATTTAATTTTCCCACTTTTTCTGACTATTCTCTTTCACAAATTCTCAAAACTATCAATGATTCTTTCTTTGCAGGAAGGAATATAAATATGTCAGTGGAATTCAGGGACCAGAAATTCATAAGCCAGAACAGAAAGACTATTTATATTTTATACTTCATGTATATTGCAGGTCAACTCTGCTTGACCTTTTAAAATTCAGAGAACGAAGTTAAAAGGAACAATCTCTCACTTGAACATAAGAACATTTCCAGTTGTGGCCGGTGGAAAACAGAATGAGATGAACTGAACACTACCTCATAGAGCAACTGCTCAGAAGTTGTGAGTGTTATTTTGGCTCAGAGTTCTTTTTCAAAGTCCATGATGTTATCAATATGGAAGGAACATATTATACTTCTGTACAGAACCATGACAAAGACAGGACCAACTATGAATGAACACTCTGTAAACTTGATTACACTTCCTACCTTAAAAATTGATTCACTAAATTCAGCTTGTCTTTTAAAAAAGAAAAATAATCAAATTGAAGCAGTCTATACTTAGAATATAATGATTTAAGTCTCGTTTTTCATTGCCAGATTTATTTTCAGACTGACATTTCCTGGTGGTATCACAGCATTTTAATGTTAAAAATACATTAATCCTTAAATGGCCTGTCCTAACAGCCCAACATTTGAATGCTCCCTAAATAAATCCTGTATCATCAGTATTCTATGCATGATCTCTCTTCTCTCTCTCTCTCTTTCTCTCTCTCTCTCTCTCTCCTCCTTCCCTCCCTCCCACCCTCCCTCCCTCCCTCTCTCCCTCCCTCCCTCCCTCCCAATGTGCAGGGAATAAGATTCTGCAGAGTATTTATCTCTGAATAGATATCTATATCAAACTTCTAGCTCTCAAGGCTCAGAGATCATTTTGGAGGGGGGAAGGCAGAAATATTGTAACAGCCAGAGGTCTTGGATGCTCAAAAGGAAACATTCCAGACAACTGCACAGTTGCTTATATGAACTCATATCAATAGTGACAGCATGTACAAGTCCCACATAAGCTCAAGATAGAATGGAACTGGGAGATGTTAAGAGGCCCCAGCCCTAGCTGAAAACTATTGGCAGCTGGTGACTACTGGAAGAGGGAGAATCCTTTTATTTGAAATGGTCTCCCTAGTCTCAGCCTGCCAGGAAGTCACTTTGCAGACAGGATGGCCTTGATCTCACAGAGATTCGCCTGCCTCTGCCTCCAGAGGGCTGGAATTGATTGAAGGTGTGTAGGAAAATAATTCTTTAGAATGTGACAGGGGATAACTTGACTTTCAAGGTTTTTTTTTTTAAGTTTTTGCATTTATTTGTAACCATAGCGTCTCATTTTTGCAAACAAGCCAACTATTCCTTTTTATTGGAATTTTATGCCCATTATCTGAATTCAGATACCTGTATTATCCTGACAACATCTATTTACAATTTTCTCCTTTAAGTTTGTTCACAGACAATCCAAATACAAATGACACTATATAGAAATGAGCAAAATCAGGTCAGATCTTAAAGTATTCTACAACGATTACCCTGGCTGGACAAAATGTAATAATTTCTTTTTTTATTAAGCTAAAATTCATGCAGCATTTGTTCAGGATAAACACATTTTTAATAATTTTCAATTTATTTTTGACTAATGGTAAACACACAATGATATCTCTATACTCAAGAATTTTAGTAATATAAATTGAGTAATTTAAATCAATGATTTGTACCTTGTGATATAATTAGCCATTGTAAATATCCTCAAGTCAAGTATATATTGGAACTGTAAATCAACATCATAGTATGATTTTTCTGATAGGATCTTTTTAATTTCTAAATCTATTCACAAAGATTCTGGTTTGAAATATATTTAAATTTCTTCAATAAGAACAGTAGCAGATAAAATGGTAACATTCACTGAGTTTGATCTCTGTTTTATTTCCCAGCATCTTGCTTTCTGCTAAAATATATACTTATATTTTTGAAGTTCTCAGATGAAAAATAAGGTATTTTTTTATCAAGAAAATCTCCCAGGGAGACCTACATCTGTTCAACAATCTTTAAAACAATGCCTGAACTTCTCAACATTTTAAAATTCAGAGCCAGCTTTGATGATAACATTCTGAGATTTGAAAAACCTTCCCTAGAGGGAAGAGGGTTGTAGAGGCATCTATTTTGTTAGAGTTACAAGAAATACATTTCTTCTTGAAAAGCAAAGCACGTTTGTAATTCATGTCCTTTTAAATATTATTTGTTCTCCTTTCTATCCAAATTTATGTGATGTTCTTTTTTTAAAGAATTAAATGGATTTTTAAAATAAATAAGTATTGAACAGATTTGTATTATAGTTATCTGAATTTTAGAGTAAAAAGAACAATATCCTCCTGTAACATGACAATTGTAGCATATCTCACATCAAAGTCTATATATGTTTGATAATATTTGGTGAATAAGCATAATACATAAAATTGCCTTAGGATCTTATAGAAATAAGATCTACAGACTAGAAGATGGTATGCCAGTCAATCCAGTACCATGCCTCTCAGAAAGCAATCCATAACAAAATCGCTGCTCCTTTCTTGTTTTCCGTTATAATATCCTAAGTGGCCTGGAACTACTGGAATCGGCCCATGCACTCAGTAAGCAGTACTTTTGCCATAGAAATGGCCCTTGTGGTTAATCAATGCTTTCTTCTATTGTCAGACTTTCAGTTGAGCAACATTTTTAGGTATTAGGATTTGGAAACTGTATCTGTATTGTAGGAGACACATGTTATTTTCTAAAATTCCTAAGTAATAGTAAATGTTTCATGAAATCCTGCATGCCTCCAGAAAGTTTCTGTACCATTTTCCCACTTGAGTACTGTGCTTTCTAGAGGTGGAGAATAAAATTTAGACTTTATTTCATCTAAGTATGTTTTTGCGATATTTTATCCCATACAAATTCTAAATTTCTTTCATGACTAAAATTATCTTAAGATAGAGTTAATAGTGCCCCCACACAGATACCCAGGAACCTTTGCAGGAGGTGGATACCCGATCAAACAGATGTACTGAGTAGGCATAAGTGATTCAGAAAATGAACTGTGTCCTTGAAGAAGTGAAAGTCTGTCTGGGAAGCTAAATTTTAATAGCTTATGTAAATTGAGAAAAGTCACTCTGGATGCTGGATGGGAGAAAACTGAAGTTTGGTGTATGGATGAGAAGCAACGAAGAAATCTGGGCATGGGGTGATAAGGGTGTAGATAGGGGAGGAGTCTTAAATATGAGCAAGATGTATTGCATGAAATTCTCTAAAATAATAAAAATGAAAAGTAAAACTTCTAAGAACTTCAATGTCAGCTCTGTGGTGACTAAGATATTTTTTTCAGAGGTATTATTCAATGCATTATGCTTCCAGTTGAAATGGAGTGCTAGAAGAAAACCAGTATACCATAGGGACAAATAGATACTTTTTTGATAATATAAATTTTATAATTCTGTATATTATGACAATGGACCTATATTAACTTCAACTTCAACTTTACCTGACTGGATAAGCAATTTAGGGTCTAATGTGTCTGTGGCTTTCCCAGTTGTTGCTTATACACCGTTCATTGAAGACCAGGTTAAATGAGTCCACAATGGCTGTAAGAATTATGCTTTAAAAAAAAGTTGTCAGGCATAATGGCACAGGCCTTTAATCCTGGCACTAAGGAGGCAGAGACAAGCAGACCTCTGTAAATTCAAGGCCAGCTGAGTCTACAGGGAGGCCTTGTCTCAAGAGACCAAAATTAACTTATTTTTATGAAAATTTTATAATGGTTTAGAGTCCTCCAGAACATAAACAATCTAACACAAATTACTGCTATCCAACACATAAAGCAACAATTAAAGAGTGGCCATTACCATGTTTACTGATGACATCAGTGTTTCCATATGTGCTTTTCTGTTGGGGTTTTTGCTCAAAAAACTATTACAGCAGCCTATTTTAAAATTAAAAGATACATATACAGAGTTTGAAAGAGTAGTACAACACAGAGTACTATATCCCCACAAAATATCACATGAAATATCCAGAATGTTCCTAAAGTTCACAATATGGCAGCTAGCTTGTGCTAGAGGAGGAATTCACCTATTTGATTCATAGCACCTGAAAGATCTATACACATTGATTGTAGCTGTTGACATGCCTCACAGAAGACGGAATACTTGTAGGAGCAGATGGGTTGCTACAGGAGGGAGAATTGAAGTGTAGTGATATTAAAGGGAAAATACTGTTTATAAAAGCATGGCTGAAACTTGGAAGTCAATGACAAGGTCCTCTATCAGTAATTGGTGGTGGTGTCTGCTATACAGGGACTAAAACTGTAACACTCACAAATTGGGAGTTTAAAAATCATATAGTAGCACTAATAAATGTTTCAAAACCAATAGTTGTACAGGAATTCCTAGCTAAACTCAGTGGATCACAAAACAAAGCAAAATAAGATAGAAAAGTGGGAAATGGATTCATAGGGATGATAAGCAAATGCTGGCAGGGGTAGGAAGGAGATGAAAGAGGATTGGTGTGTGACAATGATCAGAATGCATTATATACATGATTGACACTGTCAAAGTACAAGCTTAATTAATACAAACATCATATATCACAGTTATCAGAGAGAAACAAAAGCTTCTGTCAAGTCTGTCAGAAAGTTCATACTTTCAACTTAGCAACTGACAAGTTACTTGACTTGCACAATTTAAGACAGAGAAATGTTACAGATGAAATATTTGAAGAATGTAACTGCACATGAGATTAGGAATAATTGAGTAGAAAAAAAAAAACGGAGGAAAAAATTTGGAAAAATATTTAATTGTGAAAAAGTAAATAGTACTATCCAGAGGAAATATAGTACTTAGAAAAGATTGAACAGGAAATCAGTAAGCATAGTATAACAATAACAAGAGGAAATCAATGAAGAAAAAAATGCTAGTTTAGTTAGGTAAGAGAGAGGATACTAGTATTATAGGGATTTGTAGTGTTGGCAAATAGAGACATGCCTATATGTGCATCTTTAACTTTATATTTATATGTGTTTCTATGAAGAAAAAATGATTTCCTGATGTTCTGGGAATTGAACCCAGAGCGTTAAACATACAAGGAATGTGCTTTCCCATTGAGCCACAGCAATAACATCAAATAACTCCATCACACACATACTGGAAATTCACAATAGAGAAATCTATTAGTTTTAAAAGTTTTCCAGGGGCTTGATTGAACATACAAGCCCCCCCTTTCAGGATGGTGGGACCCATGAGCTGTGTGGGTTTGGGCACAACTGCTTGCAAATTGGTTTAACATGAAGGATGCTTGTACTCACAAATTATCACCTATTGTTAAAAAAAAATGAAAACAAAACGAAACAAAAAAGCAGAGAAAGATGCAGAAAACTTATGGCAGAATGCACGATCTGCGATGGGTAGGGGTGGGGTGGGCGGAAAGGAAGGGGATATATACCTGAACTGAATTGGAAAATGATGTATGAAATACACAAAGCATCAATAAAAATAAATTAAAAAAAGAAAAGGGCTGGAAAATGGTAGGAAATCTGGGATGGACCAGGAAGGGCAGGGTGTACCACAGCCTTACTGCCTGCCTGCTGCTTAGAGAATTAAAGATTTGGTACCTTTTGAGTGTAACTGTGAGGAGGTGGGTGTGGCCAGCTCAACTACTGATTTATAATTATGTGCAAACTTGTTAAATATTATTAAAGGATTTTCTGGAAAAAAAAAGTTTTCCAGGGGCTGGAGAGATGGCCTAGTGGTTAAGAGCACTGACTGCTCTTGCAGAGGACCAGGGTTTGATACCCTGCACCCACATGCGGCTGAGAACCGTCTGTAACTCCAATTCCAGGAGTACTCCAGTTCCAGGGGAATCCGACACCCTCTTCTGACCTCTGCAGCATTGCAGGACATGGGTGCACAAACCTACATGCAGACAGTACATTCATACAAATTAATTAAAAAGTTTTCCAGTATACTTTGATTTCTCTTAAAATCACATAAAAATCTTTCCAGGAGTTAAAAGTATCGGATTACTTGTGAAAAGATATATAAAAATGTTGCTGTAAAATCTATACACAGTACCATTCTAAAAACTACTGGGCTAGTATTATATTTTTGTATTCTTGAGGGCCGAATTTCAGAGTCTTTTTCTATACCTGTATCAAATGAAATGTACAGTGTAGAAACATATTTGTAAACTATAAGATGCTGTGGGAAAACTAGTTTTATTTTGTAGGTGTATCCTTCCTTTCTGTGAAATAAGTGAAAACTTACACATCTTTGGTAGAATTTTTATTGCTGCCCTCCCTGGATATACCTCATCATGATTGTGCCTACAAAGCACACTCAGGTCTTTATAAGATGTGTGTCATATTATGACAGCTATTGACTTTAGAACACCAGCACTCAAATCATTAAAAGCTTCACTTTAAAACTGCCTGTTGAATGCAAAGAAGAGGAAATGAAAGGAAATTGTTTTGTTTACTGAAAGTTTCAAGCAACCTTGTAAACATTATTCATGATATTTTTTTTCTCCCTAAAGAAGTGACTAGGAAGCTCCTTTGAATTATTTATGCTAACCATCTGTTCCTGGCTTTTCCTATCTTCCAAAACAGACAAGTCTCATGGCCTTCAGACTTTAGCTACTACTACTTGGAGATGAGCAGCTGCTTTCTTATCAAAAATCCATACTGAAGCTGTTTATCCTAAATTGGGGAATTCCATTATTATCTCCAGGGTGCTGGCTGAATTAATCTATTTAAACTGCATCTTTCTTAAAAACAGGTGTTTAAGTGGCTTATCTAAATTCTATCATTTTAACAATAGTACTCAGAAAAAAAAAAAAAAGAACATCACATTTCTTCTGCCAGAACAAAATAATATGATTGCATCACATTAGATTACTTTTGTTCTGGAAACAATACATGGCAGTCAACATATGGCTCTCGGATTAGGCCATATTAAAGATAGAGAAATCTCTACTTAGAATGTTCAGTAGGAGTTACAATTCTTAAACAGTTAATAGAAATGTCATCTGGTGACTGTATGTGTAATCAGTTATCACAGTATTGGTGGCTTGGGACTATAGAAATTTATCCTTTGACAATTATAGAATAAAATATTCAAAACTAATATGCCCAGGATAGTCTGGTCACATTTCCTTGTTCATCCACCAGCTGGTAGCTGTCTACATTAAGAAACTTGGGCCACATCGTCCCAATTTCCACCCCTTGTCCCTCTGCTTCCACCTGTTCTCTGTGCACATTATTCTTTCATCTTGTTCTTAGAAGATGATTAGGGCAGGTTGTAGGGACCAATAACATCACTGAGATTAACAATCCATGTTAGTTGATCTCAGCCCTGACATTGTAGCTAACAACCAGCTCTAACTCCAGTTACAGGAGATCCAGTGGTCTCCTCTGTTTCTGTGGGCATTGCATTCCTGAGTATACTTACATATATAAACACTCATACATACAAAATATGATAAATGATAGATGAATTCAAATGGAAAAAGAGTTTATTTTAACCAAGAAGAGAGGGATCACAGATACTTTCAATTGATGGTGTGATATTTTTTTATTTTTTATTTATTTTTTAATTCCAAAGTACATTTATGAGTCACCTTTTACACCAGTAAAGTTGCATGCAGGTAAAAAGCAAAGCTGTTACATTCTCTCTTTTTTTCTAGACATATGAATATTAGTATTCTATAGGAGGAACACACATAGGATTACATAAGGATAAACTTTGATGGTTGTAGCATGTATCAATAAAAAGAGAAAATAATTTTACAAAATTTTTCTTTTTTTATAATTTTTTTTATTTTTTAAGGGATTCTACAATATAATACCAGTTGTTTGCAGATAAACATTGATGTTACTCGTATGTCATACACATTAGGTAATTGGTGCATTTTGCAAGTATCTATGTCCAAATTTGAACAACCAAGGTTCCCATAGTCCATTGAGAGAAGCTGTATGCACAGGCAGTTGATCAGTAAGGAATCCAGGCTTATTCCTGTAGTCCACGATTCACCCCTTATCTCTCTGCAGCCCTTAAATCTACCATCCCTCCTCTTCCGCAGTTTGTTCCCTGGGGTTTGGGAAAGGGGCACAAGTGGGTGAAAAGAAACAGTCTAATTTACTTTGGTTGTCATTTTGGACTCCAGTCTGTTCAGGTTGTTTCCCTTTATGGGTTGACAGCTTTTCTCAGTATATACCTTTTTAGTCATGCTAACAAAGCACAAGCATATTGGATGTAAAGGCATTAAGCAAGTACTAATTATTATGTCAAGCTAAGCTGTGAGCAATAGACACAGATGCATTGAATGATTGCTAATCCGCAAACTGTGGTTTCTCTAAAGGGTGACAAGTTCTATTGTGGCTTATAACTCTCCTACCATTAGAGGACATAAGCTGTGGCATCCGCTGTAGTTATTCCTCCAAGAGAGACCTAATAGCCAAATAGATGAATGAATGTATATTTTTAAACATTGTGATGAACTACTGGAAAAATACTAGAGGAAGGGTCAGAGAAAGTGTGGTCACCATTATTAATCTATTTGTCTTTGGTAATTGGTACCCTTCCACAATGACTCAGGCATTGAGTCTTTCACTGTTAATTATTCAATTAATAAGATGCCTTTCAGGCCTTTGAGAAAGCATCTCTTAGGTTATAAAACTGTCCAAAGCCTAGGAGATATAGGAAAAAGATTTGGTAAAGGAATTTAAAATTCTAAGTTTTCTAAAATAAACGAATTACGTAATGGGAAATCTGTGACCAGAGTTGGGAGTACAACTGTATATGGAGTAGTCAAGTTTATGAGAACACAAAAATTTGCTGGGATCATTTCTACATCAATAAAATCCTCATGTCTGCAAAAAGAATATTTTTCTAATAAAGGTAACAGTTCAAGTGTCTGAGGATAAGTAACTATCTATGTAGAGATATCCATAGTATATAGTTTTTCACACACACACACACACACACACACACACACAAGAAAGATTGTTGTAAATTGATATTCTGCTTTTGCGCAGATCCTAGGTCAGTTTTCAAGTATCCACAAGGGGCAGCTCACAACCACCTGTTACTCTGGGGAATCTGATGCCTCCTCTGGCCTCCACAGGAAGTGTGCTCACATAAACTACAGATACACATACCCATAATTAAAGACCTCTAAATCAGACAGCAGCTGCACAAGAAATAGAAGCGACAATTGACAAATGGACCTCATTAAACTCAAAGAGCTTCTGTACATCAAAGGAAGCAATAAAGGAGTGGAGAAGACCCACAGAGTGGGAGGAAACCTTCACAGCAGATACATCTGACAAACCTTAATTTCCAGAGTAAAGACTACTCAAAAACAAAGAAGAAAGAAAAACAAATGAATCATTTTCAAAGATGGAGCAAGATCTGAAATAGAGACTTCACAGAGGAGGATTTAGAGATGGCCGAGAAACATCTTAAGAAGTGTTCAACATCTCTGATAATAAGGACATGCAAATTAAAACCACTCTGAGATATCACCTTACTCCAATAAGACACTGGGCTAGGATCAGAAACAAACGGAATACCAAGTGCTGGAGAGTTGTGGGGAAAGGGGAACACTCATCCATTGTCTGGTGGGAATGTAACTTGTACAGCCATTGTGGAAAGGCAGTGTGGAGAACCCTTAGAAGACTCAAAATGAGCCTTCCATTTGACCCAGTCATACCACTCCTGGGTATATACCCACAAGACACACTTACTGCAAAGATACATTGCACAGCTTTGTTTATTGCAGCTGTTCACAATAGCAAAAAGCTGGAACAACCAGCCCAGGTGCCTTCAACTGATGAGTAGAGAAAAATGGGTACATGCATACACATGGAATACTATGCAGCAGTAAAGAGGGACAACACCATGAATTTTGCAGGTAAATGGATGGAGCTGGAAGACATTAGTTTAAGTGAAGTAACACAGTCCCAGAAAAACAACGACAAATTGTGTCCCTCTTATGTGGAGCTAGTACCAACAACCCAGATATAAATATTTCTCATGGAGAGGGATGCATAGTAAAAGAACAACAGAAGCCTGCATCAGAAAATGGACTGAAATGGTAATTGGGACGGGGGGATGGGTGGGAGAGGGACACGGTGTATGTTTCGTTTAGGCATATTTAATTGACGTGAGCTCGCAAGTACCCCAGTTTCGCCTAGACACGGTCTTACAGGACACATGGTGTTTTTAGGACTTAGTAAAAGTAAACATGTGTATATTAAACAAATTGGTTTACAGAATCTGATAAAAAGGTAATGCACCTGAATTAAATGGAGATATAACCGCTGTTCCACATTTGCTTTTACTAAAATCTGTAGAGCAGAACTTTGGGATTGACACATACAAATGTTTTCTTATAATTTCTCTGTTGTACAAGTATCACCTTGTATCATTCTCTTTAAGATGATTAACGTAAAAATTAAGTTTGCTTCCCAAGTTAATCATATTAGTCACCCAAAACAATATGGTGAATTTGATGAAATCTGTGCCTTGGACTCCACCCTATAGTATGTATAATACAAACTTCTTTGGAGACTAATAGTAAAAAAAGGGGGGGGGATACAGAAAGACATGGAAATTTTCATCAAACCCTTGCAATTCAAATCTTAAAAACTAACTATGGGAAAAGATTTGTTGTTCCAACAGGACAAAACGTCACCAACTTAACGGTGAGAAAGAAAAGATACAGCTTTGCATTGAGTAGATGGTACCAAAAAGTGGCAAACGGAAAGGCTGACCCGTCTGAACATTCAAAGAAGAAAAAGCCTCAGATTGCCATAAACATCGAACCCCTCTGGGGATCCTACATTATAACAACTATTATAATGAGTCCTAATGAAACTTACTTTCTAGTTGCCACAAAGGTTCTGATATGAGAGACTTTTTGCCTTCCCCCCATAGAACAGGAAGAAATATGATGAGATGAGGTCTCCCAACTGTAAATTGAAGACAATATTGTAGAGGGTAATCTCTTACACCCGGTAAAAACTGCTTTCTTTAATTGACTACTAGACTGGGAACTGTGGAAGGGATTACTCCTGTTCAGAAACCAAATATAATACTAAGTCCTAGGGCTATGCACTCAGGCAAAAATATATTAATACAGGAGCTCTGACATCAGCAATGGATTGTTCTACCAGGTGGATGTTGGCCAGGGGATCCAAGGCCCCAAAAGTAAGGGCTCCTTGCCTCTAAGTTGGGATACCTACAGGAGGAGAGACAATAAGACCCTGCGCCGAAGACCTGAGTTAACATGGGAGGGATTTATTGAGACCACACATCAATTGTACAGATGGCCTCTGGATCAAGGAGAGAGTGTAACCAAAGGCACTAAACCAATAAAGCAAATATGGGTCTCCCTGAGTCACGCAAGACTCCACCGTCAGCACCAGTACAACCTCACCTGCCGGGCAATACTGTGCAGCAGAGGCAGCCATGTGCCTGTATATCCCAATCCAATTGCTATTAGCTCTCTCCTTAGAGAATAACCCATGGCTAGATCCCACAACTTACATCTCTACAGGTTAGGATATGTTATATAAGCCACAGTAAGACCCTGTCATATTAACAGGGGGAAAAATTGTAATTCGCATGGATTACAATATCCAAACATGTGTCTATGCTAAAGTAACCTACTAACTATTATGGCTGCTTAAATACCTATATATCTAATGTGCTGTCTTCATTAGTAGGATCGAAAGGTTATTCCTGGACAAACTGTCGCCCATGAAAGGAAACAGCCAGAATTGACCAGAGTCCAAGTCAACAGCTCCAGAGAGAGTGGAACTGTTTTACCTCTCATCCACCTGTGCCCCTTTTCTAAGCCTAGGGAACAACCTGCGGAAGAGGGGGCGTTGGTAGAATGTAAGGACGGGCGATTGGGGTGGAATGGTGAAACTACAGCAATATAGCTGGACACTCATTTGACAACTTGATTGAACAAACAACTGGTCACCCCCCCTGATGGTGGGGCTGTAAGGTGTTTATGGCAAAACAGCCTGCAGATAGGTTTTGCATGAAGGATGCTTTTTGTATCATGGATATCACTTATACGAAAAATGAAAAAAAAAAAAAACGTGAGAGAAAGATGCAGGACAGTATGGAGAATGCAATGCTGGGATGGGGTGGGGGGTGGGGGTGGGAAGGGAAAGGGAAATAAGCCTGAACTGAATTGGAAAAAATGTATGAAATGCACAAAGCATCAATAAAAACTAATTAAAAAAAAAAAGAATGAAATAAATCGGGGCTGGAGAGATGGCCTAGCAGTTAGGAGCACCGACTGCTCTTACAGAGGACCCGGGTTCGATCCCCAGCACCCACAGGGCGGCTAAGAACCGTCTGTAACTCCAATTCCAGGAGAACTCCAGTTCCAGGGGAATCCAAGACCCTCTTCTGACCTCTGAGGCATTGCATGACACGGGTGCGCAAACTTACATGCAGACAGTACACTCATACACATACAAAAAAAAAATAAAAATTAAAAAAAAGAATGAAATAAATCTTGTTAAAAAATCTTTCAAGTGTCATTCTGAATATTAAGTGTACCTTTTAAAAGCAAAAACAAAAAATACAGAAAATGGTCCTTTATTCCTGAAAGCATACTTACAGGTACTTGCCATTAAGTACCTAGTAGCAGACTGAATAGAGAAAACATTCGAGCCCATATTTTTGGAACTAAGTTTCTGAATATATTTTCAATAACTACTGAATATAAATAAAACTTAAGACAATTTGAATGATATTTTTAATAATAAATTTAGATAAATTTTGAGTACACCATTCCATGTAAATAATATCATTTATCATGCTCCTCAATATTTAGTTTTATTTTGTTCTTTTCAAATGATGCAACTAAATTACTCTAAGAAGTAAAGTAAAGTAATTCTAAAAAACTACAAAGTAATATATTGTCCTTAATAGAGTATACTGAATATTATGGGGCTGGAGAGATGGCCTAGCTGTTAAGAGTGCTGACTGCACTTGCAGAGAACCCAGGTTCAATTTCCAGCACCCACATGGCAGCTAAGAACTATCTTTGACTCAAGTTCAAGGGGAAATCAGATGCCCTCTTCTGACCTCCGAGGCATTGCATGACACGGGTGCACCAACCAACATGCAGACAATACACTCATACACATAAAAATTAAAAAATAGTGTATACTGAATATTTAATGTAAACCACACGGTAAGATATCACTTTTCAAACTGATCCATTTGTATTTCTTGAACTCCTTAAAAATACTGATGTTTGTGTCCACTCCTATATAATGCGATTTAATCCTGCATGTTGGAGCTTTGACATCAGGTATTGCTAATATATAGCTAACTTTGCGTGAGTACCCCTACTCCTTGGAATTATTGCATGTCACTGGGGCCCAGTGTGGATTTCTAAGCTCTGGAGTGAGATTGTATTGTGCATGCCAGGTTATAAATGTAGTTTAATTCTGTGACTTGAAAATGGGTCCATTATCTCTCCATAAATAATATTCATTCATAAGCCAGGCATGGTGGCACACACCTTTAATCCTAGCACTTGGGAGACAGAGGCAGGCAGATCTTTGTGAGTTCAAAGCCAGCCTGTTCTACAGAGTGAGGTCCAGGACAGCTGGAGCTACAGGGAGACCCTGTCTTGAAAAGACCAAGAAAAAAAATATTCATTCATAATACCTACAATGACCCTTGTTTTTATTAAAATATTTTCTCAAATTGTAATATTTAGAAGGGTAGACAATCGTGCTTTCTCTGCTCATGAGAAGAGATGAGAAGAGAGAATTGCAGGAAGTGAAGGATACTATGTGATGGTAAATTGTTCTATAAGGCACATTAAATTATTTGGAGGACTTTTTTAATCTTGCTAAACTAAATATAAATATTTAAACTACAGAAAGTAACCCTAAAATTTCTGTTTTATAGTGTATTTTAAAAGCTGAGTGTGATGACACACACCTTTAGTCCCAACACTCAGGAGGCATAGGCAAAGAGATCACTGTAAGATTGAGGCTATATAACAATTACTAGGCCAGCTGGGCCTACAGAAAGACCCATACCAGAACCTAAACATGCCAAACAAAACAACAACAAAATTTTCCTTAAATTTAATTTTTCATGATTCAAATGGTCATCATAATCATGAAAGACAAATTTGTTTTGCACTGCAATAGTAATACATAGTCACCAGGAGATTATGGTGCTTGCTGCCAAGAGTTCATTAAGTAAGGTAGACCAAGATGGTGGTATAAATCTCTTCAGCAGTTGTCCCCTACAAAAGCAACCCATTGAGCAAAGAAGCATGTTTTGCAAGAAATAAAAAAGTCAAGTGAGACTAAGAATGAAAATTAAAGAAAAAATTGCAACAAATGAAAACAAGTCCTAAAATCTATAGATTCCACTCTCTTTCTGTAACAAAACACCATGAACTAAAGCAACTTAGGAAAGAAGGATTTATTTGAGCTTATAATTCCCAGCTCATAACCTATCATTGACTGAAGTCAGGGCAGGAAACTGGAGGCAGTGATTGGACCACAGACCATGGAGCAATGCTGCTTACCAGCTTATTTTCTCTGTCTTGCACAGTGAATTTCCTCATACCATCCAGATCAACCTTCCCTTGGATTGCAGTGAGCACAGTGAGCTGAGCCCTCCTTCATCAATAAAGTACTCAAGAAAATATACCACAAACAAGCCGACAGAGCAGTCTGATGGATCCCTCCATTCCTCAGTTGAGGTTTTCTCTTTCCAAGTATATTAAGTTGAAAATTAAAATTAGGTGTCACAGATATTCACAGGTGCAAAAGTAGTCTGTCAAGAACAAAATACAACACTAAAGAGCTACATCCAAAAGAAAAGGGGACTAGAAAGATGGGTTGTTGGGCAAAAGTTCTTACATTGCAAGCCTCATGACCTGAGCTTGGATCCCTTGAAACCTATGTAAAAGAATTGGATGTGGTGACTTGCAGATGTAATCCCAGCACCCCTATAGCAAGATAGAGAATAAACATGAAAATCACCAGGGAGCTCATGGCCTGAGTAGTTTAGGATAGCGATGAAACTCCAGAAATAATGGATATGCTGCCTGAAAATCAGGAATGCAAGAATTAACTCCTTAAAGTTGTCATCTGGCCACTCACTACATGAATAGACTCACACGCGAAAACCATACCCACATGTTCACAAACCATACATCCATAAACACTGATTTAAACAAAAAAGATCTAAAATAACCACACTGACATTGTTCATCAGGATGCAGTAAAATGGCAAATGAAATCAAAGAAATATTAAAGAACAAGACAGAATTAAATGAAATATGAACACATACATGAAGCATGAGCAGAACAAAGGTATAGTCATAGATAAATATACTCAATACTGATCAACTTCATCTTATTTATGTCATGGAAGATTTTTCTCTCTCCTTCAACTATAATTGACATTTTTGTTGGGTATAGTAACTTGGGTTGGCATCTATAATCCTCCGTGCAATAAAGCTCAATATCAATACCAGGATAAGCCCTACAAGAACAACCTTCAAGAACACATGGAGAATAAACAACACTCTCCTGAATAATCAATGGGTCAAAGAAGAAATAAATAAAGAAATAAAAGCATTCCTGGAATTGAATGACAATGATAATACAACACAACAAAACCTATGGGACAGTATAAAAGCAGTCCTAAGAGGGAAGTTTATAGCCCTGAGTGCCTACATCAAAAAAACAGAAAGAGCACAAGTGAACAATCTAACACTGCAGCTAAAAACACTTGAGAGACAACCACGAATGAACCCTAAACACAGCAGACAGGAAGAAATAACAAAAAACAGAGCAGAAATCAATGAAATAGAAACAAAGAAAATCATACAAAAAATCAATGAGTTCAAAAGTTGGTTCTTTGAGAGAATAAGCAAGATAGACAGGCCTCTAGCCCAGCTAACCAAAACAAAGAAGGAACAATTCCAAATCAATAGAATCTGTGATGAAAGGGGAAATATCACAATAGACAATGAAAAGATCCAGACAATCATATGGGAATACTTAAAAACCCTTTACTCTACTAAGTTTGAAAACCTAAAAGAAATGGGTGAATATCTGAAATCCTGGGAATCAACAAAGCTCAACCAAGAAGAGATCGACAGCTTAAATAGACCCATAATATATGAAGAAATTGAAGATGAAATAAGAAACTTCCCAACTAAACAAAAGCCCAGGCCCAGATGGTTTCACGGCAGAATTCTATAAAACACTTCAAAAAAACTTACAACCATTACTACTCAAATTGTTTAGAAGGTTACAGAGGGAATTCTCCCAAATTCCTTCTATGAAGCCAGCATCACTCTAATACCTAAACCAGGCAAAGATACAACCAAAAAGGAGAACTATAGACCCATCTCACTAATGAACACAGATACCAACATTCTAAACAGGATACTGGCAAATCGCATACAGACCCACGTCAAGAAGATCATCCATCATGACCAAGTTGGATTCATACAGAAGAAGGGATGGTTCAACATTGGAAAATCAATAAATATCATCAAGCATGTAAATTTGACTGAAGACAAAAACCACACCATCATCTCAATTGATGTGGAAAAAGACTTTGACAAATCCAGCATCCATTCATGCTAAATCTAGAGGAATGGGATTGGAGGGATCATTTCTCAATGTAATAAAGCCATATACAAGAACCCACAACAATATCTCCTAAATGGGAAACAACAGAAGCATTCCCTTTAAAGGTAGGAACTCGGCAAAGCTGCCCCCTGTCACACCACTCATCTTCAATATCTTCTTGAAATACTTGCTAGGGCATAAGGTAAAAAAGGGAAATTAAAGAGTTTTCTAACTGTAAAAGAGGAAGTTAAGCTATCCCTTTTTGCTGATGAGTATGATTGTTTACTTAAGGGATGCTAAAAACTCCACCGAAAACTCCTAGGAATGATTAAGAGCTTCAGTAAAGTGGCAAGATACAAAATTAACCTAGAAAAAACAGTAGCCTTTCTTTTCACCAACAATAAGCAACTGAATAAGGAATACAAGGAGACCTTTCCACTCACAATAGCCTCAAAAACAATAAAATACCTAGGAACAAACCTAACCAAAGAAACCAAAGATCTCTACAACAAAATAATTAAACCCCTGAAGAAGGAAATTGAAGAAGACATCAGAAGATGGACAAACCTCCCATGCTCAAGGACTGGGAAAATTAATATAGTAAAAATGTCCATTGTACTTAAACTCTCGTACAGTTTTAATGCAATCCCAATTAAAATCCAAGAGTTTCTCACAGGTTGAAAAAGAGTCCTTAATTGATTCGGAAAACAAAATGACCCCGAATAGCCAAAGCAACCCGAGCAAAAAGAGCAAACATAAGGAGTAATCTCTTACCATTTTATTTTTTTTAAATTTTTTTAGAATTTTATTTATTTTTGTATTGAGGAGTGTACTGTCTGCAGGTAGGTCTGTGCACCCGTTTACTGCAATCCACGGAGGTCAGAGAGGGTCTCGGATTCCCCTGGAACGGGAGTTCTCCTGGAATTGGAGTTTCAACGGTTCTCGGCCACCATGTGAGTGCTGGGGATCGAACCCGGGTCCTCTGTAAGAGCAGTCGGTGCTCTTAACCGCTAGGCCATCACTCCAGCCCTCTATAACAGATTTTAAACTATACTACAGTGCTATAGTCATAAAAATAGCTTGGTACTGGCACAGAAACAAACCCGTTGACCAATGGGACAAAACTGAAGATCCAAACTTGAGCACATAAAATTTTGGCCACCTCATATTTGACGTGGCGGGGGGGGGGCAAGAAGACACATGTAGGAAAGACAGCATCTTCAGCTAGTGGTGCTGGCAAAACTGGATCACCACTTGTGAAAGAATGAAATTAAGCCCCTACCTCTCACCCTGTACAAAAGTCAACTCCAGATGGATCAAAGACCTCAACATTAAACTCTAAACTCTGAAGATGATAGAAGAAAAAGTTGGCAGCACACTACAAGACAATAGGCATAGGAAAAGACTTCCTAAATCAGACAGCAGCTGGGCAAGAAGGTTGAAAATGGAGAAACGGGACGTCATTAAACTTAAAAGCTTCTGTACATAAAAAAAAAAAAAGAAAAAAAAAGAAAGAAAAAAAAAGAATCAAGGAAGTGAAGAGAAAACCCAGAGAGTGGGAGGAAGCCTTCACCAGTGATACATCTGACAAAGCATTGACTTACAGAGTATATAAACTACTCAGAAAAAACAAAGAAGAAAGAAAACAAATGAATCACTCAAAAGATGGAGCAAATAGCTGAACAGAGATTTCACAAGAGAGGAATTAGAGATGGCTGAGAAACATCATAAGAAGGGTTCAATGTCCCTAATAATTAAGGAAATGCAAATGAAAACCACTTTAAGATATCATTTCACTCTGATAAAACTGGCTAGGATCAAGAAAACAAATGATACCAAGTACTGTATAGGTTGTGGGGAAAGAGGAACACTCATCCATTGCTGGTGGGAATGTAAATTTGTACAGCCACTATGGAAATCAGTGTGGAGAACCCTTGGATGACTCAAAATTAGCTTACCACCTGACCCAGTCATACCACTCCTGGGTATATATACCCAAAAGACTCTTTTTACCTCAGAGATATAGGCACAGCTATGTTTAGTACAGCTCTGTTCACAATAGCAAAAAGTTGGAACCAAACCAAATGCCCCTCAACTGACGAGTGGATAGAGAAAATGTCCTACATCTACACAATGGAGTTCTATGCAGCAGTAAAAAAGACAACATCATGAACTTTGAAGGTAAATGAATGGAACTAGAAGATATTATGTTAAGTGAAGTAACACAGTCCCAGAAAGACAAATGACAAATGGTACCCCTCATCTGTGGATGCTATCTAGCGTCAATAACCTAGTTGTAAATATTTCTTGTTGGGAGTGATGCATATTGGAAAGAACAACAACACCAACACCAGAAAAGACTGAGTCAAAGAACTGACTGAAGCGGTGAACTTCTGTTTGAAACAGTAAACTTCTGCATTGAGAATTTTGAGAGAGACTGAGAAAAAGATGAAAAACATGTTTGGCAGAATGCATGAGCGCTGGTGGGGTGGGGGGGTTGGGAGGGGAACACAGGTCTAGATTTGATTTGTAACATAATCTTGTACAAAAATATGTATAAAACAATAAATTAAAAAACTGAAAAAATACTGTCAAGTTCAAGCTGGACTGAGAAACAGAGACAATATTTAAAAAGCAATTAAAAAGTAGAGACATTAGAAATGATATACCAGGAATCAAAGACTATTGTGAAAAGTCTTTGATAACCAAATGGGAACCAAAAAGATTATTGTGAATAGTGATATGCCAACAAATTGTATAATCTAAGAAAAACATGTAAATTACTTGATAAGCCAATCTGATTGAATAGCAAAGAAACAGGAACTTTTTAGAATCAAATATTATAGAGAATATTATGGTAAAATAATTTCTACAATGATAATTCAGGTTTGGCTATTGAATTCAAGCAGAGTCAATGAAAATAATAGTTACAACTATTTCCAAACATTTAAAACACTTAAGAGAATTAGATACTTCTAAAATCATTATATATGAAGTAAAAGTTACTCTTATATCAAATTTAAGCAGATAGCTGAAAAGAAAAACAATAAAGCAAAGGGAGAAGTAAAGACCACTATTAACCAGCATCCCAGATGAACGTATAATGAAAATCCATTCGATAGTGCTCAGCAAAATACAACCTGAACTAAGTAGCACAGTGGAAAGACCCCTTACCATAGTCAAGTGTACTTCATCCAAAGATGAATTTAACACGTGCAAATGACTAGCCCCATCACATTAACATCATGAAACACTAAAGGAATAATTTAAATAGGCACAGAAAAAGCAATTGACAAGATTTAACATTTCACTATAAAAAATCTCTCAAGAAAAGTAGTACAGAACATGCGCTAATGAAATGAACACCAAATCTGAAAGTTTTGCAGCTAGCATTCCACTGCATGGTGAAATACTGTTAACATTTTTCTCAGACCTGGAGCATGGCCAGGGAGCCAATTCTTGCCACTTCTCTTCAGTACAGGACTGAAAGTCATATCCAAAGAAACTGGGCAAAGAAGACAATTAAATCAGTGGAAAGGAAGAAAGAAGTTTACTTGACCCTGATTGCAGAAAACACGATCTGTATTAAAAATAACTAAAGGATTCACCAAAAATCTCTTAGAAAATAATGAATCCAAGGCTGGGGTATAGCACAGCGGTTAAACCCTGAGGATAAGAACCCTGCAAAAAAAAGAAAATAATGAATCCAGTAATATTATAGGATTAAAAATTAATGTACAGGGCCAGGTATTATAACATATTTCTTTATTCCCAACACTTGGAGCCAGAAGCAGGTAGATTTCTTTCCATTCCAGGTTGGCCAGTGTCACCTACTGAGACCTTGTCTCAAACAAAACAAACAAAACAAAACAAAAACAATTAAGTACAAAAAAGCACGAAACCATGGTCACTCTAGGAGCATGCTTTACTTCCATGTGGGACTGCCAGCGTGAGCCGCCTGCAGACACGTGGTGGGACCGGACAGCATGGCAGGGGGCGGTGGGGGGGTGATGGGGACAGAGAGAGAGGGACACAGAGAGAGAGGCACAGAGAGAGTTATGGCGCCTGGGGTCCACCCTTTATACCCATGGGGCGGGGCCTCAGGTAAGTGGGAAGGGGTCAGAGGATTGGCAGCTTCTGGAGGAAGTGAGCACCTGTGTGCCCCTTAGGATTCTGAGGAGCCTGGACCTAACAAAAACAAAAACAAAAAACAAAACAAAATAACAAAACAGGGACTGAGGAAATGGCTCAGTGATTAAAAGCATTGACTACTCTCAAAAGAGAACCTGAGTTCTGTTTCGAGCAACCACATGGCATCTAATAACTGTCCCCAAGATCCTTCTGAGTTCTGCAGGCATCGCAGTACACAGATTCATTTACAGCAATGTGTGCATGTAAAACATTCATACATATAAAAAGAAAAATAAATTGCAAGTCATGGTGGCACATGCCTTTAATCCCAGAACTCAGCAGGCAAATCTCTGTGAGTTCAAGCCCAGCCTGGTCTACAGAGCAAGTTCCAGGCCAGCTGAGGTTGCATGGAGACCCTATCAAAAGGAGACCCTATCAAAAAGACAAAAATAAATAAATAAATAAATAAATAAATAAATAAATATCAAAACAATACAAAAATATATAATATTCACACTGACAGAAAATTCTCTGAAAAATTAATATCTAAGTCAATTTCACATAGACTTGTCACAGTAAAATAATATGGTCTGGAGAGATGAGTCAGTGTTTAGAAGCACGGGCTGCTCTTGCAGTGGACCTGGGCTCAATTCCCAGCATCTACTTGTTAAAAACAGAGCATAACTCTAGTTCCATGGACTCTAACACCCTCTTCTTTCCTCATGTGGCTTTGCATAACATGGGTACGCTTACACACAGGAAGGCAATACACTCATGTGCATAAAATAAAACAGTGTATTTAAAGTTAGAAAATAATATGGAAAATTTTCTTCTCTGCATTCAGGTATATTTTTTTCAAAGTTTCAACATCTGATTAAAAGCAATGTGTGTCCTTATGTGCTTAAATTATTTGACTTAATGTGATGTCTGTTAGTTCCATTAATTTTCCTGAAAATTTCATGATTTCATTATTTTTAAAGGACCAATAATGTTCCATTTCCCTTAATAGCACATTCTTCTTTCCTTCATTGGTGGTCTTACTTACCTAGGGTGATTTTCAGCCTTGACTACTGTAAAAACTTCTCCAATAAACGTGGGCATATAAGTATCTCTTTATTGAACTGATATTTGCATCAGATATACCAAAATTAATGTTTGGCATTTCAGTTTTAATTATTTTAGTGTTTTGATGCAGGTTCCTAATGTTTCCTATAGTGACATTACTAAATTGCATTTCTTGCTAACAATGTATAAGGGTCATTTTTCTCCATGTTACAGTAAGCTTTTGTGGTTTGGTGGTGTTTGGTGGAATATTTTTATTTTGATGTTGTGGTTTTCTTATTTATTTTTGTTGTTGCTCTTGCTATTGTTTTGGTTTTGGTTTGTTTCTATGGTGACCACCTTTCTGACTAGAGTTAGAGGGACTCTCAGTGCAGTTTTACTTTGCATTTCGTGACAGCAACATATATGAATTATTCTTCAGATATTCATTTGTTATCTGTATATCTTTTGAGAACTTCCTGTTAAGGTCATTTGCCCTTTTTATACTGAATTACTTATTCTTTGTAAGTTTGAGTTCTTTTTATATGTATTAATATTCTATCAGATGAGTTGTTTGCCAAGATTTTATACTTTTTTAAGTTATTTATTTAATTTTATCATATATTATTTGGTAATATTATATATGAATTTAATACATTTAGATAATATATACTTCTCGCAACTCCTCCTGAACTGCCCTCCGTCCTCCTCCCAAATTCCTCTCCTCTGCCTCCTCCTCTTCTTTCTCTTCCACCTCCTCTTATTCTTCCCCTTCCACCTCTACCTCCTCCTCCAACACATTTCCCTCATCCTCTTTTTACATAATTCACTGAACCAAGTTATTTCTGTCCATATGCTTGGGTTGTTTCTTTACAATATATTTATTACTGTTTTTGTGTATGATGTGTGTACTCTGTGTGTGGGGTGGGGGGGCACTCATGCCACAGCACACATGTGGAGGTCAGAGGATATTTTTGCCAAGTCATCTCTTTCACTTTTGTCTGTGTTCCCAGGATCAGACTCCTCAGGCTTGCAGAGCAAGCTCCTTTCCTGCCAAGTCCCCTTGGAGACCCTTATTTCCTCGCATTTTGTAGATTTTCACTTTCCTTACTTCATTGTTTCATGTACCTTTGTTGTGCTTTAATATTGGTTTGCTTAATTCTTGCTAAGAGCAAAATTTCATATTAATCGTTCTTACCATGAATATATTTAAATCAAGAAAAAATAGCAATGCTTTATTACTGCTTCTAAGAAAGTTTTGTATTAAGCCGGGCGTGGTGGCGCATGCCTTTAGTCCTAGCACTCAGGAGGCAGAGGCAGGTGAATCTTTGTGAGTTCAAGGCCAGCCTGGTCTACAGAGCGAGTTCCAGGACAGCTGGGGATACAGGGAGACCCTGTCTCAAAAAGACAAAAAAAAAAAAGTTTTGTATTTATTTTTAGATGATATTATACATAAAACCAACATAAACCTAGAGTGTTTAAAGATACTACATTGGCTAGACACCAAAACTTGAGAAATATTGTAAGCCTGAGTTCTCTGCAGTCTTATCTCTGTCTCCATCTCTCCTTCTTCTTCCTTCTCTTCCTCCCTTTCTTCATCAGTTCTTCCCTTCCTCTGTTACACCCTCTCTCCCTTCATTTTCTCCCTTTCTTTGTTCCTCCATCTTTTCTTTCTTTCCTCCTCCCTTCCTGTTCTTTCCCTTTCTCTCCCTCNCTCCCCTTGGGCATCACTTCCAAGGTAAGAGATGGACAGAATCCAGGCTCCCCAATTGATTTTCTATTACACTCCCTTAGTCCCTTAGTCACCTTCTGCAAGCATCTGATAACAACTTGGAAAGGCTCCCAGTTTGACTTTTGATGATATGGGTAGGCTAGGTTTTAATTTTCTATGAGGTATTTAGTAGGATCAGAGAAGATACTGTCTAAATGCTTCCTGTATTTATATTTCTCTGGTTCTCGATTCTATTTAGAGAAATAAGACTTCTAATTCCTGCTCTAGAGATTATCAAGTTTCTAAAGATTCTACTATCTGACCAGTGATGAAGGAAGGAAGGAAAGGAGGGAGGGAGGGAGGGAGGGAGGGAGGGAAGGAGGGAAAGGGAAGGCCAGATCAAATGAACACACAAAAAGACAGAAGAAATGGGAAAAAGAAGGGGTTTAGAAAGTGAGGGAGAGAAAGGGAAAGAACAGGAAGGGAGGAGGAAAGAAAGAAAAGATGGAGGAACAAAGAAAGGGAGAAAATGAAGGGAGAGAGGGTGTAACAGAGGAAGGGAAGAACTGATGAAGAAAGGGAGGAAGAGAAGGAAGAAGAAGGAGAGATGGAGACAGAGATAAGACTGCAGAGAACTCAGGCTTACAATATTTCTCAAGTTTTGGTGTCTAGCCAATGTAGTATCTTTAAACACTCTAGGTTTATGTTGGTTTTATGTATAATATCATCTAAAAATAAATACAAAACTTTTTTTTTTTTGTCTTTTTGAGACAGGGTCTCCCTGTATCCCCAGCTGTCCTGGAACTCGCTCTGTAGACCAGGCTGGCCTTGAACTCACAAAGATTCACCTGCCTCTGCCTCCTGAGTGCTAGGACTAAAGGCATGCGCCACCACGCCCGGCTTAATACAAAACTTTCTTAGAAGCAGTAATAAAGCATTGCTATTTTTTCTTGATTTAAATATATTCATGGTAAGAACGATTAATATGAAATTTTGCTCTTAGCAAGAATTAAGCAAACCAATATTAAAGCACAACAAAGGTACATGAAACAATGAAGTAAGGAAAGTGAAAATCTACAAAATGCGAGGAAATAAGGGTCTCCAAGGGGACTTGGCAGGAAAGGAGCTTGCTCTGCAAGCCTGAGGAGTCTGATCCTGGGAACACAGACAAAAGTGAAAGAGATGACTTGGCAAAAATATCCTCTGACTGACCTCCACATGTGTGCTGTGGCATGAGTGCCCCCCCACCCCACACACAGAGTACACACATCATACACAAAAACAGTAATAAATATATTGTAAAGAAACAACCCAAGCATATGAATTATGTAAAAAGAGGATGAGGGAAATGTGTTGGAGGAGGAGGTAGAGGTGGAAGGGGAAGAATAAGAGGAGGTGGAAGAGAAAGAAGAGGAGGAGGCAGAGGAGAGGAATTTGGGAGGAGGACGGAGGGCAGTTCAGGAGGAGTTGCGAGAAGTATATATTATCTAAATGTATTAAATTCATATATAATATTACCAAATAATATATGATAAAATTAAATAAATAACTTAAAAAAGTATAAAATCTTGGCAAACAACTCATCTGATAGAATATTAATACATATAAAAAGAACTCAAACTTACAAAGAATAAGTAATTCAGTATAAAAAGGGCAAATGACCTTAACAGGAAGTTCTCAAAAGATATACAGATAACAAATGAATATCTGAAGAATAATTCATATATGTTGCTGTCACGAAATGCAAAGTAAAACTGCACTGAGAGTCCCTCTAACTCTAGTCAGAAAGGTGGTCACCATAGAAACAAACCAAAACCAAAACAACAATAGCAAGAGCAACAACAAAAATAAATAAGAAAACCACAGCATCAAAATAAAAATATTCCACCAAACACCACCAAACCACAAAAGCTTACTGTAACATGGAGAAAAATGACCCTTATACATTGTTAGCAAGAAATGCAATTTAGTAATGTCACTATAGGAAACATTAGGAACCTGCATCAAAACACTAAAATAATTAAAACTGAAATGCCAAACATTAATTTTGGTATATCTGATGCAAATATCAGTTCAATAAAGAGATACTTATATGCCCACGTTTATTGGAGAAGTTTTTACAGTAGTCAAGGCTGAAAATCAGCCTAGGTAAGTAAGACCACCAATGAAGGAAAGAAGAATGTGCTATTAAGGGAAATGGAACATTATTGGTTGTTATCAGATGCTTGCAGAAGGTGACTAAGGGACTAAGGGAGTGTAATAGAAAATCAATTGGGGAGCCTGGATTCTGTCCATCTCTTACCTTGGAAGTGATGCCCAAGGGGAGTCAGTTCTATCATCAAAGAAGTAACTGACTTTGGCCCTCACCTTCTTGGTGAACTCTGCATTGTGACCAGTAGTTAGTTATCCATCTTCATCTAACAAAAGATCATCAACTGACATCTTTATAAGAAACTGGGACCTTCCAATCATTAAAAGCAATAATGAAGAGCTTTATATTTTAAAGGGTTTTGGTAGAAGACAATCTATCAAGTTAAACCTTTACACTAGATTGATGCTGACCAGGTGGTAATCTTTCCCTGACTGGGTGATATCAAATGTTACCTGTAAAAACACATTAAAACTAAACAAAACAAAACAACAAAAATCTAACAGTCCCTACCTCCCTACCATAGTACCCCAAATATACAACTTTCAATAACAACAGTGGCAACAAAATACATATATGAAAAGTACTAGGAGAATCTCATCTTGAATGATGAAAGACTATCTTTAAAGAACAATAGAAAAATTATATAGCATTTAAACTTACCTGATCAGGATGGTAAAAACAACTCTCTCTCTCTCTCTCTCTCTCTCTCTCTCTCTCTCTCTCTCTCTCTCTCTCTCACACACACACACACACACACACACACACATGCCACAACTACACAACTTATCCCAATAAGAATTGTAAAAGGCTCCTACAATATGGGGAAAAGTAGAACTGCCAATGTGTAAGTTAGGCTAGCTCTTCTATTAGAGAAAACACAGATTTTTAACAATCAGGAAAACACTGCCCTTGTCTAACACCAATTTCATGTTTCCAAGTTTCTCATTGATAAGGACTCAGATTTCAATGAGATCTATTTGTTCACAATCACAATTTATTACAAGACATGCACATATATTAACTCAGCTAAGCCATATCCCAGTCTAATATCTAAAAGCAAATTAGTGGAGAATGGTTTATAAAATATTATGAAAAAAGAAGTGATATAGTTTTCAAATAATGATGGAAAAGATCTGTCAGCTAGTTTTAATAAAATATAAAACTGTTCTAAAACAAAAGTGATTTTAAGACATTTTAATTTTTAAAAGAAGCTAAGAAAATTTGTCACCCATAACTTACCATGAAATATGGATGGTAAAAATAGATGATAAAAGAAAATATTAGGGAAGCAAGAGGGAAGAAAAGCAACAAGAAAAATGTAGAAAAATATGACTATGTACAATTCTTGAGCTTTCTCAAATATGATCAAATTTTTTAATATATATTTTGTACAAGATTATCAAATCTAGAAGGATAAAAATTTTTAAGCTACAAAGTAAAATTTAATATTTTAATAATATTATGATCTAACATAATATTATTTATTGGTACAGAAACTACTAAACCAGATTGTAATTATAAATAAAAATAGGAATAAGACTTCAAAGCAAACCAAGTTTGTATACTACCCAAATTAAAAATATCAATATTAATATATTATGATAAGGTATGGACAAATAATAATTAGAACCCATTTCAAGCAAAATTTTTATGAAGAGAAGCAGTTTAAACAACTACCAGTAAATAGAATAGGATTGTAGAAAAGTTCATGTCATGCCCGCAAGCATAAAAGGGAAACCACAAAATAAAAATAAGCAACAGAATGAAAGCACAAAACAACGTGTCAGAATGAAGTCACCACATCAACAATTATGTGAACAGGTTTACTTTATATTTGTAAACACTGTAAACAACCTAAATACACTCCATTGAGGAAGCCCTTAACCAGACACTACTCATCAATAACGGAATTATCTCAAGATGGATCACACAGCAGTTTTGACAAATCACAAGTTTCATGTTTAGTAAAAGAGAGCATTAATATTGTTTAATATTTGTCTTTCTTTGTTAAACATATTCAAATTTAAAAGATTATAAATATATAAGGATATTATTTTCAAAAATTTCAGAGGCAGGAATTGATATTAATGCCATCAGTATATCTGAAGAGATGGAATAGTGCTAGATCTTGATTATGGTGGTATGAATCTATATGCTCATAACAGAATACATATACATGCATTATACCTATGTCAATTTCTTTCTTATATATTGTGATGTACTTATTAAAATTAAGAACACATAGTAATATAGTTTACAAGTTTACATGAATTCTGTGTGCACAGGCCCCTCTCTACTTTTAATCTTTCTCTTAATTTTTAATATTTTAAAATACAATGTAAAGAAAAGCAGCTTAACATTGACTATTAGTAAAAAAATAATTATTATATATTTAGTACTTCTATTTTGAAGCACTTTTAAGAGCTAGATTTAGATTTCATAGTGGTTTTGAATAGCTAATTCTTACTAATTTAGCAATTTTATGTATTATGTAAACCTCACTTTTAGTACTTGTGATAATATGTACTCGGCATGGGTTTATTGGTTTCTCTGTAAAAGTTTTGATCTGAATACCTTTATAGGACTATAAATGTTAGACCTATAGAAATATTTCCTAATGTAAGAACTACTTGTTTTGATGTGAAAGAATAACAAACTTTGTCAGTCACAAAGTTTAAATGGTTATGGTTTGCACTAACATTCTTAATTTTGTTGCATAGTAACAGGAGGAAATGTAACTGTGTCCACAGATATGCATGTTCCAAGACAAAAAGGGATGCAAAGATTTATTTGGATGCCAGAGAGAATGTTATTCAGAGACTGAAGTGTTGAAGTTAGGATTCAGGCCAGATAGTTTCTCGGGTACACTCCTTCAAGAAGAAAGGGGGATAGTTGCCTTTTTCCCATTTTTAAGCTGAAAATTATTTTCTCAGCTAGAAAATTGGGTGAGTTATTTTTGGAGAAAGGGAGAGCATCATTTCTCTTTATGTCACTTTATGGTGGAAATGAGCAATGTAGAGAGGCACACTCTTTGCTATGAAGAGTTTAACAAGATTCTGAACCAGATTTTCTCATGTGCTATTTAGGACAGGATTACTAACAGAAACAGCAAAAACCCAACAGCCTCTACTTAACAAATCCCAGAATGTAGTTTCCTGATAGTGTAAATAACCTTCCTAAAGGTTGTACGATTTCTGGGCGACATTGTGGAAACAGGCGTTTAAGTTCCCTGGCTCCAGAGTGCATTCACTGAACTGCTGTCCTCTAATAGGGAAGGAGGAAAAACTAGCAAGGTCACAGCTGATACTGAAGCACCCTGACTCAATCATTTTAAGTGTATTTTACCTGGAAAAAAAAAGTATTTTTACAGGCAAAGCAAATTTTATCTGCTTTCATTTAAAGTTTCCATGGAAGAATATATAATTAGATTAATGGATACTTTTATAATTTAAAATAAGGAAATAGATCATTTAAATAATTATTGTTTTTTTCACAGATAGGGACTAGGTTTACAAAAGGAGAAGACTGGGGTTGAGAGTATATATGTATATAAAGACACCTGGGGATATCACATTTAAGATTTCAGACTCTAGGGTTTCCCAATATAATTATATTTTCTTCATTATTTTTGCAAGTGTGTTAATTGCCTGCTAGCAGTTAACTTCCCCTGTGACTGTCAAGAAATGTAATCAATAGTAAGAGCAGAGGGACCAAGCTGTTGTGGTTTCTGGGACCGATATCCTTTTCTCACCCCTGGCAAGGTGTGTTTCTGTTTTAATAAAACGAACAGGTGCAAATGTACAGAGCTTCTTCAGAAAGCCACCAGCTAAATCAGTACATCTGATGGTTTCTCAAATTAAAATGTAGCCAATCAGAACCTTGAAATATAATTGCCTCATTTTCAAACTTAAATACATTATAGGCCTCCTGCTAGTAGTGCACCTGGCAAATCTACTTATTAAACTTATAAAGGGAAGAGTTTGTTGATACATTTTAAATATTATGCTGACATTGTAATAAAAGAAAAAGAGAACAGTAGGCGTGATCTAATTCTACTGATGTCTGCTTGGATTAGTATATACTATTATTCCTACAGAGATGATAATCAAATTTCATTCATGGAAATACTTCAAATAAATTTGCACAAAGTAAAATCCACTAAATTTAAGTACATCACATCACTGAGAGTTCAGTTTTTCTTAACTATTTTATTACACAGGTATTTTTTCTTCTGTATTTAACTCTCTCAGTATGTTAATATTACTTGTGTAGTATATGATTCTACACTATCTTGGTAGTTTCTTATAAAAATATTCATAAATTGTGCTATGTAAACAGTTTTAGAATCCATAAAAAATTCCATCCTCATCACTGTGGTGGCAAAGTAATATGTTTTTGTGATATAATCAATATTTATAGGCAAACAATAGTGATATAAAACTAGGATTCAAATTTTATTTTAAACAGTTTATCTATTTTCCTTACCATTTCTTACATGGCACAGCTAATAATAATATATTGGTACTGGCATATTGGTGCTATGACTGTCCACATACAATGCAATTACACTGGTAAGCAACTTTAAATTGTAGTTGGTTATAATCTTAAAAATGCCACAACCTCTGCAAGAGCCCCCCCCAGCACCTACGCGGCGACTGAGACCCGCCTGTAACTCCAATACCAGGGGAACTCCAGTTCCAGGGGAATCTGATGCCCTCTTCTGACTTCTACGGCATTGCACGACACAGGTGCACAAACCTACACGCAGACAATACATTCATACACATAAATAAACAAAAAATAAAATAAAAATGCCACAACCTATAGTAATATTCACAAAGAAAATGAGTAAATAATTGGTTGTGTAGAAAGTCACAAATCTAAATAAAATAAATATGAGTCATATTGTGTTCCAGTGTGTTATATACAGACAAATACATAGAGCACCCCCACTGATGTGTATGATTTAAGAGTTAGAGATGCATAGTGTTATTTCCAAATATTTGTACAATCTGACAATGAATGTATAATACTCTAGCTTTTAGAAAAGTAATTGAATAAAAATATTGCCTAATATTCAAAGTTACCTAAACTACTTCATATCTTATCTTGAATAATAAGTTTCCAAAAGTATTTGAATAAAATCAGGCTTATTTTAAACTTGTTACAAATTGTATTTCATTGTTTAGTCCATTTGAAATCAAAGTATTGTGAATATTGACTTCAGCATTTACTGTTAAAACATTTTGTCTTACTGTTTCTTTTCAGTAATGTTGGCTTCCTCTGTGTTGTGAGGTTTCCACCTCCCAGGTCACCAGCCTTGTCACCTGAGGTATGGCGGTCATGGTCATTCCTGGCAATGGCTGGACTGCCGGGGTGTAAAGAGGGAAGTGGGAGGGAGCAGAGCAGTCTCGAAGATGGTGGTAAACCCAAACAGGTCCAAAGAAAGAGACCTGGGAGTTGCATCAGCCAGCAAAACTCATTTATTGCAGGGGTTTAAGCACGTATATACTTTTTATTGGGCTCTTTGACCAGGAGGTGGGCGGGACAGAAGAGAAGTGTATGTGCATTCTGCAATGGCTAAGTTTTATGGCAGGCAGGAAAACCACTGTAGCCCCCATATAAGCTTAAGGCCTGTGCCACTTGCCTCTGTAGGGATAAAACTTTGGAATGTTACTCTTCAAGCTACATTCCCCTGGGGGCTGGGCTGCAGATGTCTGATGTTCACTATGAGTGTTGTAGGGCAGTGGAGTTGTAGGTGTCCGCACGCACATGGGTCACTGGCCTCTTGGCACACATAATGCCATTTCACTCACATGGGAGTTCAGGCAAACCTGGCGGGTAAAAGAGACTTGGGAGCCACTCTCAAGGGATCAAATAACTAATTTGCAGGAGATTGGGGTCTTATATAGTCACAGTTGGTGGGCTTCTGGTGAGGATGGGATGGGGATGGGGGTACAGGGAAATTTACAGTGCACTTTTTACAAAAGCCTTGTTTATGCTAGCTGGCAGAGAGGCTCCAGTTGGTTCCAGAAATCAAGATGTGTTCTTTAGAAATGGGTTCAGGAATGTGACACCTTCTATGGGAACCCCCAAGGGGAGTGGGAGTTGACTGTCCATTGGTGAGCAGAGGCAAGCCTGCCTCCCCAGCCTTTGCAGGTAATTGGGGCAAAAGCTTTCTCTCTATTGCCAAGCCAAATAGAATACTGGGCCCCACAGAGTGGGAGGGGCTCTCATCTCCTGCCAGCCTTTTTGGTTTCTGGGGTGAAATCTAGTAGAAGGTTTTTGGCGTGGAGGATGGGGAGAAGAAGCCAGCTCTCTTATACTCAGCCAAAATGGATTCATCTGGCCCCACACAGTAAGATATTACATTTTCAAGTAACAACCAAGTCAAATAGATCAAGATGTTGCTGGGTTTCATATCACTACACAACCTTGTCTTCATTGTTGCTAGTGAAATTTTACACTCAGATTCATCTATTTACATGACAATCAATGATTTGGGTCTAGTGGCCAGTCACTAGAGTAGCAGGGAAAGATGTCAGTTCACATTATCTTTGGTTATTGCTGTCATTTGTAATTATTTATAAGGAAGGACAATTGTCACATCTGATTTTAGCTCTTTAGCTTGTGTTGATGACTAATGGCCTGGCTTAGCAACATGTTTAAGAAGCATATCCACTCTCTTTAGGACACTAAAGGGCCAAAGAGCAGAAATTTCAAATCTCCACACTTAAAATAACTTAACCTGTATATTTGTATTGACTCTAAGCAAGAGTAAGTATAAGTATGAGGGAAAAAAAAAGAAAAGGAATGGTGTTTTTTCTTTAAAATTTTGGTAGCTTTGAGGGAGCCCACCCCCTTTAAATCTGAGGTTAGATCTTAAAAAGTAAAGAAACACAGACCATTTGGGAACGATCTCTGGAGAACAGTGAGTGAGATTATTAGAACATCTAGAATAAAAAATTGGGTCCTGAGCAAGGGTCACTCTGCACATCCCAGCTAAACAATCCCTGCTGTGTGTGCATAGAGGGAATGAGGAGGGACAGTGGTATCTCTTTCTTTCTCTTGTCCTTCACAGGCATTATTGTTTACTGTGGCTCCTGAGTCCCTCTTTTGTCTTTGTTGCTGGATATTGGAAGAACCTAATTCATCTTTTCAGTTTGTTGATTGCTATGCAACAGGAGCTGTATCTGATCTAAATTTACAGAATACCCCCCTATCTCTCATCACACTTGACCTTTGTTGCTTGGTAGAGTGATAGGGCACTTGAACCCTCTCCCTCAGGGAGAACTAACTATGATATATAAATGAGAAATACAGAGAAAGGATAAGCTATAGGTTAGCAGACTGACTGCAAAACAGGAGCATTCACAAAATGTCCATTTGTTCCCCTGTGGTTTTCTTACTATTATTGTAGCTTCATGGCACAGGTACTGCTAGTTCTTTTCTTAATGTGTAGAATTTATGATCCAAAGAAGGTAACCAACAGAAACAACACAGGAAACTGTCCTGACCTGCTTTGGAAGCCAGAAAGGCCTTAGGATTCAGGGTGCTGAGTCTGATGATAATTATCTGCCAGTTTTCCAAGAAACCCATAGAGAGAAAAAGAAAAACACAAATGTTTTCTGAGGCATTAAGACTGTGGATAGTTTGTTATAGTTGCTAAATACAGCATCTCCTAAAATTATAAGGCCTGTATGGGTATTAAACAACCCACAGACAAGCAGAAAGATAAGCAAACATAGATAAGGTTAAACAGATACATAGAGGGATTTGCTTCTTACCAACTCTTGTTCTAAGAGAAGAAAACTGGATAGCAACCAATTATTTTTTCTTAATGTAGAGTGAGAAAGCTATAAGAAAACATCTTTCTTGATCCTGTTTGTTTTTATGCTCAAACATTTCTGACTAAGGTCTGACATTTCTAAGAGTTCAATACAGAAGAAAGCCAAATTCCTTAAAGAAGAGAGTCCGAATTTTAGGATGAGTCAAGAAATATACTGTGAACTAAAATCCCACTAAACATAAGAATGAATGTATTTTCATTTTAGTTCTTTGTGTTTTGTACCAGCATATAAAAGATGGTAGGATTTTTTTAAGTACTATATCTTTGGTAAATCACTACCTTAATGCCTTCACAGCAATGAAGCATCATTTTATTGAACATTTATTTGGGAGTTTGAGATATTGCTACTATTGTAGATCAATCCCTCTGACAACACTTTCACTAGCTTTGCAATTTGCCATTTCAATTTAATTCTGCAATGGTGTCAGACCTGCTATTACTTTTATTGCTTAGATTACTATTGAAAATATTGTTGGGAGAAAGAAGTAATATTGTCATGATTTTATTATTAGACCACTTTTCTTATTCACGATGCCAGGACTCCACAAAAGCATCAGGTTTCCAGGCTGTATGGTGCCATTTATATCTTTATGACAGGCTCTCAGGGCCCTCCACTAAGAAGTAATATTCGTTTTTCAGAGCTGTGGTCAGAGTAGCTCACTGCTGCCACACGTAGCAAAAACATGAAGTTTTAAAATCTGGAGGGATGTATCAGAGGAGATAAAACAACAAATAATTGTGAAAATTTTGTTTCACTGTCCTATGAAATGAAATTCTAAGAACCAGCTAACATATAATTGGTACTTTTATCATGATGATTAAAAGATTTTTATTTTGAAATTAAATTACTTGGGAATTATCAGAGAATTTCTTTACTTCAAACACTAATATACTAAGGATACTTTAAAATTAGGTCAGCTTGTTAGTATATACATAAGTTTACCATATGAAGCTTATATAGCTATAGCTATTTTATATATTAAATATATATTATATACATTTGCTGCATATTATATAAGCTTTGGTTTTATAGTCTATCTGTATAAATCTCTATATAAATTATTCATGATATAAATATGTAACCAGTTTACATTTATATGTATATGAATCTATATATATTTACCTATTTATATGAATATATTTTATTTTAAATACTTTATCTCCCCTCAATATTATCTTCCTCAAAGGAGAATTATTTCAGCAGAGTTAGCAATGCAAGTGTCACTGACACTAAAACACACTCTTGCTTCCAATAGGATAAAAAATAGCTTCTTCTAGAGCCAAATATGACTGAGCATGACCCCCAACACGCGGATTTAGGTCATCCCAAATTCAACATTCCAATGTGGAAGCAATTTCATGAAGTTTTTATAGTAACAGAATAAAGAATGTTCATTTGTGGAAACATTAAGTAAGTAGTTACGGCAAAGTGGAGAAATCTCAGCTACAGTCTTCAGATGCTATCTGATGACACTCTTATTCTTTTGGTAAGTGGAAACTAAGGTTTTACTAAGTTAATACATTCCAAAGGTTTTATAGTCAGGTATAGAATGGGACAAGAAATGGCTACTTAGGGGGCTAAAGATAGCCAAAGAAAAATTGTGAATAGGTTCTAGACTGGCAACATTCCAAACTCTCCAAAAACTCCACATTCAGCCTTGCAGAATATTCATTCTGAACATACCAGGTTTTTACTGAGAACCTTAGTTCACAGTATCAACTTTGCTACTGGAAAAAAATAATCCCCACTCTGATGGTGATTATTCTTAATTATAATAGTGTCAAGAGCTAAATTTATTTACATAGAATATCAAAGGAATTAAAATATAAATTATAATGCACTTTAAAAATACATGATCGTGAGGTTATTTCTCAAAGTACAGCCATCTTGAGCTTTTTGTTCCTGAGACACCACGAGGAGTCCAGAGAGAAAGTTATC
Organism: Rhizomys pruinosus; assembly: GCA_009823505.1. Lineage (NCBI taxonomy): Eukaryota > Metazoa > Chordata > Mammalia > Rodentia > Spalacidae > Rhizomys > Rhizomys pruinosus. The sequence goes on from VZQC01003272.1 coordinate 191,702, forward strand.
AATAATAAAATCAAGATGGTTAAACATCTTGTTTTTCATACTCTCTTATGAGTCTGCAGTAGAAATTTGTAGAGATTACATGGTATGTGATATAACAAACAAATCGAAGACAAAATAACCACCATATGTTTCCTCAAATCAGACATTAAGGGGTTTGTCAACTCTGTGAAGAAGGAACTCAAGAGAAAGAGGGTAATAAGAGACAGGTATTAGCAAGGGGAAAATGGTGGTACTTAAACTGGGCAGGGAGGTGGGGGGGTTAGAGAGGGAGCAATAAATAGGAGAGAAATAAAGCTTAGGTGGTGTATAAAACTCAGAGGGAAATATATTAACTCAATTCCTCCCAAAAAATACAGATACAATATAGGAACATGAGGGCATGTAAATATCTGAAGGCTGAACAACAAGAAACTGGGTGCCGGACAGAAGAAACTTCCCTTTGATTTGTTGGTCAGGTTAGACTAAGAGACTTTCAGAATAACATAAGCTAATATCAGAGCCTCTGATTACCTCACAAAACTTGAAGGTTAGATCCTATTGCTGAGGACAGGGTATACTTCAGACACAAAATGTGGAGGAATGGAGCTGGAAATGACCTGGAAACCTTCTCTCTGTTCTAGGAGATACTATGCAAGCTGCTAATCAGTCAATGGTCCAACATAGCTGTAAAGCCTAATAACCACACTCTTGGCAAAGCAAACTATCTCTATTGGTGCAGCAGTTGTACTTTTATCTAGGGGTTTATCAACATATATCTAATTGGACTTAAAGCCTTCTCAACAGGAAGGAACTCATGGGTGGTACTGTAAATGCAACCAAATATACATGGGTGGAGAGGTCATAGATTCCCACAGAAAACCCTATCTCTCATATCTCTAGATAAATTAACTTTCATACTGTATGCTAAATATGTATCCTTATATTTACAAACAAGTATACTGTACACTTCTCATCAAAGAAGAATCATTTCTCAACAGACAGCAGCTATAACAGTTACTTCTACAACAAACTGGTCATACACAGAGAATATATGTTTGAGAGCTACCCAGCCCTAAATGACACATCTACAGTGGAATGTCTATATCTAAAGCTCATGAAACACAGCAGAACAGGGTTTAGAGAGAATGCTATTGTATCTCTCAACTTTCAAAAATGAAGATTCATCATACAACAGAGTGCAGTGCATACAGGAGGTCACAACTGGCTACATTTTAGAGAATAAAAGACTGTAGATTCTGTGTGCCTAGATAGGACTCCCAAACTAAACCTCACTCACCTCCCCTGTGGCTCAGGGACCACTGCAGAAGAGGATCAAAGTTTAACAAACAGAGTTAGTGCATGAACATAAGGAAATAGAGGTTGTGACGTCTCTGTCTCTGTGAACTTCCTCATAACTTTGGAATGATGGTGACAGCCTGCACATGCCAGTTCAATCAGACAAAAACCCACCAAAGACCAGGGTAAATGAGCAAAAGCCCCAAACTAGCGAAGGAACCATTGGCAAATAATTACTGTGAGAGAGAGTAGTACTTGAAGTTAGTGACTCTAGATAGACTGGCTAGACTCCAGTGCATAAACTTGTACCAAGGGATATTAAGATACAAATGTTTGACTGGATAGGAGATAGCAAATATGACAGAATACCTGAAGCAATATTTATATCATGAGATGTGTTTTGGTCTATGAAATATAATTATTTTATAAAATTGTTTTGTATAAAGGGTTTATAATATTTTACTTCACATTTACTAATAAACATAAATTGAATTTAATATAAAATTATCTATAAAGTTCTGGAGTAAAATCTCAATCACATCCTCAGTATTTTGTTTTGATTTTTATTTTTTATTTTTATTTTTATTTTGAGATAGCATTTCTCCACAGCCCCAGCAAGTCTGAAACTTGTTTCCCAGATCAAACTTTCCTTGATTTCACAGAAATCCACCTGCCTCTGCCTCTCAAGTGCTGAGATTAAAAGCTTCCTCCATCGCCAGCTAAATAACACCTAAAAGTATTCAGAGGTCCTGTGCTATGGAGTTTAGGTGCCACTGTTCTCTTTCAAGGATGGTGATCTGTATTCACAGCACTGAGGGTGAAGTGTAAGTTCTTTAGGATTTGAGAGAGTTAGAGACCAAGATGTTTCCATTTTTCTTCCAGTATGGCTGGCTTTCATAGCTTGGGGTCAGCATGTCTGTAGGGAAGATTAAGAAAGGCCAGTAAAAAGGAAATTTTCAAGTTTAAAAATCAAAATTGAGGGGCTGGAGACATGGCTTAGCAGTTAAGAGCGCTGACCGCTCTTACAGAGGACCCAGGTTCTATCCCCAGCACCCACATGGCAGCCGAGAACCGTCCGAAACTCCAATTCTAGGAGAACTCCAGTTCCAGGGGAATCTGAGACCCTCTTCTGACCTCTGTGGCATTGCACGACACGGGTGCACAGACTTGCATGCAGACAGTACATTCATACACATACAGAAATAAATAATAAAAAAATCAAAATTGAGGACAATGCACTGAGATTTCATCTGAACTTAAGCAGAGATTGTTACTTAAGTGATATTGTTCAGAATGTTGTCACATAAAACCAAAGACAATGATTGATAGTCTACCTGGATCTATTGCTATATTAAAGAAGTTAATGCTATTATTGTAAAAAATAGAATAATGGGGGCTGGAGAGATGTCTCAGTAGTTAAGAGTACTGGCTGCCTTTGCAGAGTACCCAGGTTCAATTCCCAGTACACACATGGTGGTTACTAACCACCTGTAACTCCAGTTCTAGGGAATCTGATGCCGTCTTCTGACCACTTTGGTCACTGCAGGACATGGGTACACTTACATACAGGCAGATGATACACTCATACAAATTAATAATAATAATAATAATAATAATAATAATAAATATCTTTAAAAAGAGAATAATGGAAATGACAACAACCTAGTCAGAGTTACATTACCTCCTCAAATCTTTAACAGGAAAACAAAGTCATAGCAAGTGTTAAAGAAAAGGATATGTTAACAATACTGTATTATTTTTATTTTATGTGTATGAATGTTTTGCTTGCATGTGTGTAAGTGCACCCAAGTCATACCTGTGGAAATCAGAACAGAGTGTCAAATTCCCTGAAACTGGAGTTACGAATGGTTTTTAGCTACTATGTGGATGTTGAGAATCAAACCCAGGTCCTCTGTAAGAGGAAGCAGTACTCAGAACCACTGAGTCATTTTACCCAAGGTTGCATCTTTATAGCCCTGGAAGAAAAGAGTTTTTATTACCAAATTTGATTTTTTAAAAATAAATATTGGTATTAACATTTTGAAAATCTAACGAAATGTATTCTGATCATATTCACCCCCAAATCCTTGGCAGAACTCATCTCAGAGCTGCCAACTCCCTGTGTATCCCAATTTCATTTTTTTTATTTTTTTATTATTTTTGTTGGGGGGTCTTTTTCAAGACAGGGTCTCCCTGTAGCCCCAGCTGTGCTGGAACTCACTCTGTAGACCAGGCTGGCCTTGAACTCACAAATATCCACCTGCCTCTGCCTCCCGAAATTTCATTTTTTTTTAATTTAATAACCTATCAAAATAGATGGACAGCCACACACTGAAGCTACTGGGAGCCAGTGTTAAAGAAAACTGGCACTCCCTTGAGAAGCCATCTACTGTCCATCACTCCTCGGTTCGAGGTCAATTCCATGAAGCGTTTCCCACTCCAACCAGAATGCTGAGTGGATGGTCCTTGGTCTTATGTAGATAAGCATAGCTACCATGAGTTCATGGTTATAGTATGTTATGTATAGAATACACTCTTTTCTGATCCTCCCTGACTTCTGGCTCTTACATATGTTTCTACACTCTCTCCTTCAAAGATCCTTAAGTCTTGGGGTCAGGTGATAGAGCTATCTCATTTGTGATTGAGCATTTCACTGATACTTATTCTCTGCACTTTGACCAGTCATGAGTTCATACATTAACCACCACAAATGAACTTCTCCTATGAGATCTTCGTGCTCCACTCATCTTTGGGTTGAGAGGTATGAATTAAAAGGTCAGTTTTATTCTATATCTACTTAGCAAACCAATACTGGGTCCTTTGTGATTCCCCAAACATTTGTTCATGGACATATTTGCAGTACCAGACATATGTTTCCTCCTATGGAGTGGACCTTTGAATCAGAAACTTGTTGGTTACCCTCAATACTTTCTGCCACCTATTACAGATAGAGTCATACTTACCATGCCCATGATTACTGCAGCTCACAGTTCGTGGGTGGTGAAGACCAATGGTAATTGTTTCTCTGCAGCAGGCTGCATAGATTCTTCCAGTATTATGAAACCTAGCCAACAGGGATGAATCCTCTGGGTCAGTACCTTGATTTCTCCATGCCTTGAGATCAATGTGAGGTTGTAACTCTTAACAGTAGGGCCTTACCATCAAGTTCCTATGGGCAACCAAGAGCATTGGCAATAGCCTGATGTGTTTTAAGGGGTTCTGGGACATCTCCAACCAAGAACATGGAGTGAATTATTCCATACCTGACACTGAGCTTCTCATTCGGCAGACTATGAGTTCTGAGATGAGCATAATTCCCTGAGTAGGGTAATTCTGATTAAACTCTTTTATGTGAAAAATATGTATATGGTTTATAAAATAGGTTTCCATCCCAAGAGTTAGTTATCTTTCTCTTAACACGCTTGCGTGTCCAACTCTACCTTCCCTCTCCCCACTTAAAAATTCCACCCCTATTCTGACAGAGATTTTGATACTTTTATTTTTTTAATCAAGTTATGCATATTGATCTCATACATTACCATTTTATGGTGAAATACTCAAAACCATGCTTTCTAATTTTTTGAAATACAAAATGTACCATACTGAGTTATTGTACTGCCTGTCATTGGGCAGCCTTCTCCACCACATGTCCCAACTTCCCAGCTACTCTCTCCAGCTACATGCAGTCATCATTTGTTCTGAATGAGATCACATAATATTTATGTGTGATTTTAACATTTAATATAATTTCCTCTAGATTCACTGACCTTATATCAAATGTCATATTTTTTTTCCTCTCTGTGACTAAGCCGTATTTCACTCTGCATATGTGCCACATTGTTTGAAAAATCCATTCATCTGTTGATAGAAAATTAAGTTGTTTCATGCCTATTATGAATAATGCTGTGATAATCATGAACATTCAGTTGCTTCACATACTGATTTATCTCCTTCAGGCATGGATGGACAGACAGATAGATATAGAGACAGACATCTAGTAGAGTTAGAGCACACAAAAAAGTCAAGAAATGAAAATAAATCAATGTAACATGGGCATATCAAATCTGAAGTGGCCTACCTTCTCTTTGGATTAGTTTTGATGCACAGTATAAACACAGCCTCATGTTTTGTCTCTCCTCATTTTAATCTATGGTTTCACATGGTATTCTAAATTTTAAAAACAGAAACTTATGTTCCTTCTTCCTCCCTTGACATGACTGTGGAACGCTTGCTTGAAGCTTATTTGAGAAAGAGAGACAGAAAGAGATTGGGAGATAGATAGATGATAGATCGATCGATAGATAGATAGATGCTCTCCTCCTAATGCTATAACAGAACGGCATGAGTTTCTGAGGACATAGACTCTACCAGGCACTGACACCATGGTAATTCTTTGGTAATTACTTCCAATCTACTAAGATTTTTTTTTTCCATCCATTAATGGGGGTATTGTCATGTTTGTTATTTGGTTTTCTTTGGTGTTTGTTGTTATGATTTGTTTTTCAGTTAGAGGTGGTAGGTAGCAGAATTTCCAGGTGGCAGTAATGATGGGATTGCTACCTTATGTTATAGTTTCATTATTTTTGGCCAAACCAGGGGCTTTGCAAATGGTGTGTAAATGAGCAGGTGTTCTGCCGCTGAGCTCCTTCTCCAGGTCCATGGCTTCAGTCCTTTGAGGAGCCTCCCTATGGTTTTCTCAAGTAGTGCTATTATTTGCTTTCTCACAAGCAGTTTGCAAGGTTGCTCTTCTCTCTCCACATACTTGCTAAATTTTCTCATTCCCTCTATTAGATGATCTTTGTTAATCTGGCAGGAGCAAGACAATAACTACTAGTGGATTTACCTTGAATTACCCTAAAGATTAGTGTTATTTAGGCATTTTTTATATATAGTCGATAATTTGTATGTTTTATTTTGAGAGATGTCTGTTTAAATCAATGGCTTACTTTGAAGTGGGTTATTTTTTCTCTGCCATGAGATTTTTTTTTCCTAGTATATGCTGGATGCAACTTCTTTTCCTGATTGATTACCTTCTCTTGATAATTCAGAAGCTTTTCACTTTTATGTAATCTCATTTGTCTGATTTTGGTTACGTTTATATTTGTTTGAGAACTTTTTCCAATTTTTTAATTTATTTTTATGTGTACGAATGTACTGTCTGCATGTAGGTTTGTGCACCCGTGTTGTGCAATGCTGCAGAGGTCAGAAGAGGGTGTCGGATTCTCCTGGAACTGGAGTTAAAGACAGTTCTCAGCCACCATGTTTGTGCTGGGGATCCAACCCCCGTCCTCTGCAAGAGCAGTGAGTGCTCTTAATTGCTAGGCCATCTCTCCAGCCCCAGAGAACTTTTTTAAGAAAAAAAGAAAGAAAGAAAGAAAAAAAGAAAGAAAGAAAGAAGGAAGGAAGGAAGGAAGGAAGGAAGGAAGGAAGGAAAGAAAGAAAGAAAGAAAAAGAAAGAAAGAAAGAAAGAAAGAAAGAAAGAAAGAAAGAAAGAAAGAAAGAAAGAAAGAAAGAAAGAAAGATTGCCCTTTTCAATATCCTGTTACCTCTCTCATTTTCTTCTATTTGTTTCACATATCAGGTTTTACACAAAATTTGTCAATCTTTTTTGAGTTGATTTTATGTTTAGCCAGGAATAATAAGGCTTTCATTTCATTCAGCTGAATGTTGATATCCCATTTTTCCTGACATAGTTTGTTATCTTTTCTCCAATGTATGTTTCTAGAAACTTTAATGTCAAGAATTTACTTCTAGGCTTTCTATCTTGTTCCACTGGTTTCTGCATCTGTTTTTATGCCAATACCATGGAGTTTGATTGATTCAACTTTATAATTTTCTTTGAAGTCAGGCAGTGTGGTGACTTTGCTCTTTTGGCTCATGATTGCTTTGGGTCATCAGGGATTAATGAGGTTTGAGATGGAAAATAATCACTTACAGTGAGAGAGGAAATAGAGAACTAGAGAAATAGCTCCACTCACCAGGGTGGAGGCATACACGTGGCCACACAGAAGTGCAGCCAGCCAGGGGAGATGACTTTGGCCTTATCTGCCTCTGGATGTGTTCTTCCCCTTGGAAAACTGCTTTACAGCAAAGGGCACCATGCAAAACATTTTTGGAAAATGGCACCTTACTGTTAAATGTTCAAAGTCATAAAATTTCCGAGAATGATGGCTTCAACTTCATGTCTGGCTTCCTCAACCAACTTGGGTTTCTCCCATGGCCTCACTCTTGGAACTGTCTAAGGAAGATTTGTAGAACATTTCCAATTTTAGGCAGTTTTAAGTGACAGTGATGCCAACTTTAAAACAAACAACTTAGAAGAGCTGCCAGCAGTGTGTAGAGTATACACAAAAGAGTATGTGTTGTTTCTTTGAGATAAATAGACTAAACAAGATCAATCAGAAGCATCCCATGTTGTTTCTATTTTATAAATGTGGCGAGTTCCTGACAAATTTAACTTATGTGAAGAATGTGCTGGAGAAATATAATGCATGAATATTTGGCTAAATATAAAGATAGAAAGTTTTTGAAAATTATGAAATAAGAGTAATCCTCTGTAATGAAAACAGAGCATATCTCTTAATCAAACAAAATACCAATATTTAAATATTTTCCAAGGAATTATCATGTTTAAGCAGTTTGGGCATCTGCTTGTCACTGTAGGCACTGAATCTGTCCTGTTGAAAATTTCATCATCCTGTATTATGGTAGGTATTTCTACTTACATAAACCTCTCAAGAGAAGGACAGAAACAGTTAAGACATGGGTCATAGTGACTGGCTCCCAGCTCTTTGTTCTTCCCAGTAGTGTGAGGGATCTTTGATAAGGCTGTAACAGACTGTCTCAGCTAAACCTGGTTTCCCTGTTGTTTATATGCAGGATTTAAATTTTGTTTGTTTTCTCAAATGTTATACTATTTGAAAGGAAACTCAACTTTTACTCAAAATGGTCTTATGTACTCTAAAATAATTTTTTACGTATCATCAAAATGATCAATGAATCTGGTAATTCTTTACCTCCTGAAAATTGTCAATGCACTTAAAAATATCATTGAAATAAATTATGTTGCAGTAGCAAAATAATATTCTTTGTGCTTGTTCCTTATTACAGATTTGCCAGTATCAACATTTAAAAGTTGTTGATTTGAGGTCTGGAGAGATGGCTCAGCAGTTAAGAGCACTGATTACTCTTGCAACGAAACCTGTATTAGAATCTCAGAACCCACATGTTGGCTAACACTTCTCTGTAACTCTAGTTCCAGGGGATACAAAATCCTCTTCTGAACTCCATGGAAAATAAATGATAGGGGTGCACTTATATAAACTCAGGCAATATACTCATACACATAAAATAAAAATTAAAAAGTTGATGATTTAATTATATTGTGTTCCAAACTTCTGGTTTAGAACCTAAAGTTGAGTTATTTGTTAATTAGTATTATTTTAATGATTATTGCTGTATGCTTTCATGAGTGCATATCACTCTTAACATCACCCTTTAAAATAACATGCAAATTAGAGATAAAATGTTTTAGTTTGGGCTGGGTGTGGTGGTGCACGCCTTTAATCCCAGCACTTGGGAGGCAAAGGCAGGCAGATCTCTGTGAGCTCAGGGCCAGCCTNCCCCAGTTCCGGGCTTCAAAGCTACTGCCACCGTCCCCAACCCAAGGCCCTGAACTTCTGAACTTTTCATGCTCCTGAGTTCCTGGGTCCTTTTTTGTTTTTTCTTTTTGAGACAGGGTCTCCCTGTAGCCCCAGCTGACCTGGAACTCACTCTGTAGACCAGGCTGGCCTTGAACTCACAGAGATCCACCTGCCTCTGCCTCCTAAGTGCTAGGATAAAAGGCGTGCACCACCACGCCCAGCCCTGAGTCCTATTCTATCTTGCCCATTCCCTGTTGAACTCCTGGCTCCACATCAAGGCCATTAATAGGTCCACCTTAGAAAAGACCCAGAGGTTCAGTAGCTGGACATGGTCCCCTTTGGAAAGGTGACCCCGGGCAGACCCCAGAGGGCTTAGGGCTCAAACTGTGTGACCTGAGCCCAAAGCCAATGTGTTACCTGTTTCAGCTTAGGTGTCTGAGCTTGTGTGTGTGATTCTCTGTGCAGCGCTTCATCCAGGGTTTGATCTGCTTGATTTAGGAGTTTTACTCTTAAGATAATCAAAGGCACAGAGAAGATGCAGGAGCTGCCCCGCGTTCACAGAAGGGGAGAAGAACAAGTTTGAGACAGCAAAGCAAAATGACGAGACTCCACATGTCAAAGTATAACATTTAGAAATCGAGGGTGATCACACTACAAGTAGAAAACAAGGAAAGGAAAGGCCAACTTCAGCACCAGCTTGGGACAAGCCTTCAGAGTGACAGGCATGTCACCCTGGCCTTCCTGTTCTGTCTTCCCTGCTATCCTGTTCATGTGTGGCAAGCAGTCAGCATCTCCAGCAGCCCCTCTGTGCTATCAAGGAATTCATGGTCATGGAGAAACTTAGTTTTCAGCTATGGTGGTTTGAATGAGAAGTATCCCCCATAGGCTCAAGTATTTGAACACTTAGTCACTTTGTGATGTTGTTTGGGAAAGGTCATGGAACCTTCAGAAGGTGTGGCCTAGCTTGAGGAAGCATGTCACTGGGGGGCAGGCTTTGAGAGTGCATAGCCTTGCCCCCAGCTGCTCCTTCTGCTTCCTGCGAGGGCTGAAAAATGTGAGCACTCAGCTTTCTGCTCCAGCTGTCTCCTGCCACACCTCCCCAGCCATGATGGACTCTTACCCCTCTGGAACTGTGAGCCCAAAATAAGGCCTTCCTTCTATAAGTTGTCTTGGTCATGGTGTTTTGTCACAGTAGCAGCAAAGTAACTAATACGTCAGCCTTCTTTAGGAACTCCTTTTATTTTGCAAAACAGGAAAGTTCTCCTAAGTGGAAAAGATCTACCCATTATATTCCTAGAGAACACATTCAGAAATTGTTCAATCATAAAATATTACAGGTTCAGTATAAAGGTAGAAAATATATCCAAGTGTTGTAGTAATTGCTCACTCATTTCTACCTCCAACAAATACCAGCTTTGTTTGTTACCTTTCCTTGCAGGTCCATGTTCTCTAGAGACAGACCAAGGAGAGAAAACTGTTCAGGTTTTTATATTCTATTTCTTGTTTTGGAGATAGGGTCTCACCATGTAGCCCAGGCTATCCTTGAACTGTCATTCCCTATGCTTCAGCTTCTTGAGTTCTGGGGCTCCAGGCAGATATCACTACACCTAGCTAAGATGTTTTACTTTTAAAAATAAAAATTAGCATCATATTCCATTGACTTAAATGTATCCTCTCTCAAATTTATGTTGAAACTTAACACCCCTCCCCCCAAGAATATTAAGATGTGGGGGTTTTAGCCAGGCACTGTGGCCCCCCACCCCGTCTATCTGCAATCCCAGCACTTAAAAGGCAATAGCTACAGAGTGAGACCTTATATCAAACAAAGTGGAATCTTTGAGGACATAATTAAATCATAGGGGCTCATCCTTATTAAAGAGGTGGGGGGGCTGGAGAGATGGTCTAGCAGTTAAGCTTGCCGACTGCTCTTTAAAACCCTACTGGTAAAAAAATTTTGCCTCAATTTTCAGTGAAAAAGGCAAGTGAAAGTAAAGGAAGGACACAAAACTGTAGCAAAAAAGTAACAGTTGGCTTAGAGAGGTAAAGGGATTGCTGGAAGATTTCCTCCTAGTAAAGGGGATCTGTTTGAGCATTGCTTGCTATAATATTTAAAGAGTGTGAAGATCTCTCTATTTTTTCCATTTTTCCCTCACTGCCAAATGCCTAATCCTGGATTCTCCTTTATTATACCTACATGGTTTTCAGAGAGTTGGATCTCAAAGGCAGATTCTGCATTTCTCCTGTATTCAGCAATTGCTCTGTAGACATTTCTAAGGATATTGCACACCTGAAGAAACTTACTCAAAATATCTTAGTCATAGTTATGACATCTATGAAGTGGATATTAGAGCAAACACAATGTAGAATTAGGACAGTAAATACTTAGAATAAGGTTTGATATTTAGAAGTTAATGTAAATATTCTTTAAACAACCATTGATATCTCTTTCTCTCTTTAACTCTTCTCATCAATAATTACATCTCTGTGGTATATTTAGATTAATCATCAAATGGAAATCTCTATAAAATTTGATTGTCTTAAATTCATTCAACATTTTCCTATCAGTAACTTGAAATATTGCCTTGAGCTTTTATCTTGTAATTTGGCTTTGAGCCTCTATTCCATTTTTCCTATATTACTATAACTTAGAACTATTGGGCTGGAGAGATGGCCTAGAGGTTAAGAGCGCCGACCACTCTCACAGAGGACCCGAGTTCTATCCCCAGCACCCACATGGCGGCCGAGAACCGTCTGAAACTCCAATTCTAGGAGAACTCCAGTTCCAGGGGAATCCAACACCCTCTTCTGACCTCCGCGGCACTGCACGACACGGGTGCACAAACTTGCATGCAGACAGTACATTCATACACGTACAGAAATAAATAATAAAAAAAGAACTATTGTACACCTTACCTTATTTCTTAATGATGGGTCACTTCTATCATGCTTTATATCACAATGCTCAAGAAAACTCTTCTGACAAACTAATTAGCCATGTGTTTATACTTAATTTCCACCATTTAATTACTTCTACATCCTGCAATCAGTTGTCATATAAACACAAAATTAACTCATAGAATAATAATGGGTTATATTCTGGTAAATGACCAAAGGAAAAATAAGACACTATCTTCATCTTTGGCAAATATAAAACAATGTCTCTTTTTCTTCTATTTCATTGGGCCAATTATTTCCCTAATTTTTCTATAAGTTGACTGGATGAAATACAATCTATTATTGACCTTAATTTGTATTGCTTTCCACCAAAACAGAGTGACCAACTCCATGATTTTTAAGTGATTCATTGAGGTAATATTTGTGGGAAGTCTACTAGGTAAAAGTACTCTATAAATATAAGAGATAATTTAATTTTTGTAAATTCGTTCAGTATTTCTGCTTATTAAGAACTGAGGTTTTTTTTTTCAGAGTTTGTTCTATTCTTTAATTATTAACAGTATCATTTGAATAGGAAACTTGATAATGCATATTTCCTCATCACAAAATTTAAGATTATAATAGTCCTATCTCCTAAAACTTCTGCAAGGATTAAACAAGGTCACTCACATAAATTCCTCATAACAGTATGAAAAATAACAGTGAATAAATTGTTCTAAGAAAAAAATATAGATTACATTTTTACCAATCATGTAAGGAATTTTATTATTTTCATAGGAAATATCTAATTTAATCAGCATAGATAACTTATATTATTATAGCTATAATCCTAATTGTTATTGAATTTCAAATTCTTAACAAGCACAGTGACTGGCACACAGTAGACACTAAATAAATATTTGTTAAACTCTTATTGAACTGTAGAATATAATTACCCTTGAGATCTCAATTAGCTGTACCAGTCAGCTTTCTTATTAGAATAGAATATGACTGCAGCAGAAATGGAATGTATTTAAAGACACTGGGTTGGAAAGTTCTGAGTATCAGCAAGAGGATTGGAAATGCTGGCTCAGGGGCTATGGCAGGCACAATCCGGAACTCACACAGCAGAAGCGATCTCTTGAGGACACAGGGGAGCACAAAACCTGCAGCTGGCACATCTGCCACCCAAATACAGATCATTGAAGTCATCATTATCAATAATGGTAACAGATAATTCACTTGATGCAACTCCTGAGGATTTTTTCATCTTCCTAATTAAAGAGTGATAAGGAAATACTTCTTGATCTTCATTTTGACAGGATAGCAAATATACTCAGGATCTCCAGGTTCTGTCAGTAAGGTTTATTTTCATTTAGTTTTTATACACAGGAAAAGGATGGACCAGAACAAGCACACTGGTTGCTTGTGTTTTTTCAAACCTTTTCATTCTCATGACATACATCTACCTCTTGTGAAGTGAAGGGTAGAAGCTGCACATTTCTTTAACCCTAGAATACCTGTCACAACTGAATGGACGAAAATCATTACATATGTTCTCTGTTGACTATGATAGAGAAAATAATTTGTATCAGGAGAGAAGCTTTATCCATTACACCAGGAGTCTTGCTACCAGTGTGCTTCCCCATTAAAATGTAATGAGAATCACTGTGTGTTTCCTTCAAAACCAACACTGTGATTTATTTTAGGTGGAATCTGAATATGGTCCTATTATTTCCAAATGTAGAACAGATCACTATATCCTATAATTGGGTATAGTAAGAGAAAGAAGCAATAGGAGTTGGGACTTAATTTTTAAAAGCAACACAAAGAAGCCCAATTTGCTGCCATATTTCTGTAAGGTTGCACTCTGATTCCTACAGCACTGTAGCATTTATATTGCCAGGAATTTGAAGTTAGCTCTTAGCTCTTCATTCAAAGGGAAGATTGACTTTGTTAAAGCTGTGGTATAAGTGTTCTGTGTTTTGAAATGTCTTTGGCTGATAATTTCATGGGACAGCTTTATTTCCTCTCAGTTTGTATTCCTTTCTTCTTTTTTTTTTTCTTCATTGAAGTCAGGCATCTGCTGCCAGACCTAAATCTGTTTTGTTTTGCTGTTGTTTGTTTTGTTTTAAGTATAAAAACCAGAAAGACTTGAAGGGATTTTCTATATTTTGGTCCATAGAGACTATGATCTGATTAGTAAGCCGCACATTTTCTATAAGCTTGGACTTTCTAAGTAGTATACTGCATCTGCTGTGCACTACAATACAGCGCCCCACTGTGCTTCTGAGTGCTAATGGCTACTGTGTGATCTCCATCACAGTGGGTACTGTCCTGAATGAAGGTTCAGAGCTTTCTGATTTCTCCCAGATTTTCACACTGACATGTACTCTAGCCATCAGAAAACAGTGAAAATGCCTTTTCCCTGCTTTGGCTGCCATTTCTCATAAATGTAGTTAGTGGTTTTTCCACAAATAATAAATTTCAAATAACTAACAATATGTTGAAAAATTAGTCCTTTGAAGGAATGGGGCTAAAGACATGGCTCAGAATTTAGGAGCCTAGGCTGCTCTTGCAGAGGACCAGAGTCCAGTTCTCAGCCCCACACAGTGGCTAAGGATAAACCATAAGTCATGTTCCAGGGAATCTGAGGCCCTTTCTGCCTTTGTTGATATTGTACACATGTGGTGCACTTACATACATGGAGGCAAATACTCATAGATATAAAATAAATTTTCAAAAATAATTTTAGTAACTTTTCCTTGTAAATGATGGGAAATAGACCTAGGTCAGGATAAACATTAGCTTCACAATAGCCACAACTTTGCTTGAGATTCTTGGCAGTATCTGAACACAAGAGTTTAGTCAATCAAACACAGTAGAAGGTGTTTGATATATTTCTCATTTTCATTTTATTTTATATTCTGTGGGAAGAAGAAAGGGAAAATAGGAATTCATGTTTGGCTTTTAGAGTCAATACTAGTTCTCCACATACATACTGCCCAAACTCACTTTGTCCAGGCCTTCAAAATCTGTGTTCTTTCTAGCTTTAACTTACCCAGTATGGCAGCCATTTAAATTCAATCTTGGAACCAACCAAAGTTTATTTTGAAGCTCTACATCTAAAAATAAAAGTCTTTAGCAATCATTCTGTACTTTGAGAAGGAAGTGTAGACCTTTGAGCTCCTTAACCAAGAAAGATCTGTTATCAACCCACACATTGCCTGTCTTCAAAACTATCATACTCTGTTTGCAGCTTGAAACAGGTACCTCATACCAAATGTCTTTTGTCCAAAGCATTCTTTGAAACCAATCACATATTCTGGCAATTATTATTTAAGATTATTCCCGATACCTGTTCATATGTCAGTCAATATTATTTTCCGGAAGAAGAAAACGGGCTTTCACTGAGTTTAGCTGATAAAGAATTAATTAAAGGAAACTGCATAGCACATAAAAATCACTAAAGGTAGCAAAACACAGGAAAGAGTATAAAGTTTTGCATAAAACTTAGTGAGGTCACCACTGCTAAACAGGACAATATCATTGCTGTCACTGGATTTCCCTAGAGATAGCTCTAGGCATCATCTTTACTTCAACAACACCTAACGATCTAACATCTTGGTGAATAGAATGGAATCTTATAGCTTAGGAAATCAACTTGCTCTACAGCTTCAAAGGCACTGCAATTTACAGGTAAGGATGGACATTTCTAGCTTCCATTGTTAATGATACACTTCCATTTGAATACTTCCTCAACACTGGAAGTAGTCATAGATTGATAACTCTAATCATCTAAATGTAGTGGTAGTGGTATATTTTACTATAAATATATACTACATCTTTTATAGTGATATAAAATATGCAGAATAAGCACAACTTATTTCCAGGCAGCTACCAAATAGTTGGGACCAGTTCCTTATTTATGCCCTTGTGTACCCATAGTTTTATAGCCTAATAAAATTGGTCTATGTTTCAGGTACTGAGCTAGCTTACAGTTTACTTCAGGCATCATTATTGAGGTTTGTTAATTTATATCCATCGCTGACAGGTTGCTGATAGACTAGCACTGATATGTGGTCACTCAAAGTTGTAACAGTTATTTATTGTAGAACTTGGGAAAATTCTACTTGGATATCAATAATTCAAGTAATTCTGTTGCATAGCCAAGTCCATGTGGTTGGAGAAGTCATAAACCCCAAAGGAGAACTTACTTCTGCTCCTTTCCTATAATAAAGAAATCTCTTAGTATACTGCAAATAGGCATCCTTATATTCACAGACAAGTGTACTTCTCACCACTCATCAAGTACGTTTTTCTTCATGATAGGCAGAAACTAATACAAAGTTTCACAGTTGTTCAAAATAAAGAGAAAAAGTAACTGTGAGTTACTTTTTTTTTTTTTCTTTAAGGGATACATCTACAATGCTAACTCTACAAGTGAGGGAACTTCCTGGCAGGGGGCAGGGGGAAGAAAGAATGTCTGAGACAGAGGGACAAGACAGGGAATCTACACCAATGAATCCTCCACAGCTGGGTAGTCTAAGAAGATTTACATAATAACAAGATCAGTTAACATGCTATGCTACTTAGCTTCTCTATTACTGTGATAAAGTACTAACCAAGGAAAGGATTTATTTACCTTACAGCTTGCAGTAGTTCATCAAGGGAAGCCAAGGCAGGAGCCAAGCACAGACCACAGGGGAATGCTGCTTACTGACTTGCGCCTCTGGCCTCTGTTCAGCCAACTTTCTTATATAACTCTGGATCACATCCCCAGGGGAATATACCACCTGTGTTTGGCTGGATCCTCTGCCATGACTCAGCAATCAAGAAAATACCCCACAGACATTCCCCTAGACCCATGAGATAGAGAAAATTCCCCAGCTGAGGTTTCCAGGTATATCAAGCTGACAACTGAAGTTATCCAGCACAATTAACCTCTTGTCAACTTGGCACACAAACACATCACTCTTAAACAATCATTTCCTTTATTTTCCTCAAGACATGTGTTAATAATAATATCACGATATAGAACATAGTCAACTTTAAAAGTACCACAATCTTTAAAATATTCAAACTTTCAAAGTATCTTTATAAAGGCTCTTATCTATGGGCTCCTATAAGATTTCAAGCAAGTAACATACTGTCTCATTTCAAATGGGAGAACTGGAAATACTCTAGTAAAACCAAAGTCCAGCAATGTAACTCAAAGTCAGATACCTGGGATACACTCACAATCTTCTGTGCTACAAAGGACTTCAGCAGCTCCACATCTATAGCTCTGCCATCCATAGCAGTTTGTCTGGTAGGCTGAGGTCATTTTCCAGTTAGCATCCCTATTACCATGATGAAGTACTGACCAAAAGTAACTTGGGAAGGAAAGCATTTATTTGGCTTACAGCAAAAAGTTCATGATCCAGGGAAACTAAAGCAGGAACTCAGGGTAAGAACCTTGGGGTAGGAACTGAAGAAAAGACTATGGGAGATTACTATTTAGTGGCTTACTCCTCTCGCCTGTGCTCAGCTTGCTTTCTTATACAACCCAGGACCACCTGCCCAGGGGTGGCAGCACCCAGAGTAAGCTTGCCTCTCCCACATCACACAACAATGAAGTAAATGCCTCATAGACTTGCCCACAGGTGAATTAGATAGAGGAAATCCCCAAATTGAGGTTATCTCTTCCCACGTGTGACCTGTTGACAAGCGAAATAGCTAGCACACTGCCAAAGTAGACAGAGAAAATTTCATATGGTTCCACTTCAAGAGGATTTCTTTCTATGTGTATGTATATGTGTATGTATATGTATATACAATGCTAAAAAAAGAAGAGGTAAAGGTGTTGTGGGGAGTGAGGAGGCATGGGAGGGGTTGGAGGAGGACTGGGAGGGTTGAAAATATTGTAAATATAAAACATAAAATTCTCAAAATATTAATTTAAAAATTTTTGAAAAATCAATAGTTAGCTTTTGGACACAATGCTATTTAACAAAGATGATTTGTATTAACTGTGTTGAAATTTGACTCTTTCATGATGTATTTATTTTTCTTCTTCAAATGACTTAAGAGATGTGCTTTCAAATTTATTCTATACACCAGAAACTTGGACCCATATTTCACTATAATTATTCCTGAGAGTAGTGCTGATTGCCAAGAAACATGCCATTTCTTGTCAGGTAGATATGCCATTGATCTATCTCTATGTGAAAGTTAATAAAATACATTTAGAAACCCCCAAAATATAAAGTTCCTTATATATGTTTATAGAAAAATATTGTGAAAGTAAAATAACTATTGTTTCCAGGATTACATAGTGGGTCAAAATTTGTACATGGGTTGATTTGTAGAACTTTCTTAAAGGACTGAATGCCATATATTTTCTTTCTTAAAATCTTTTATTTATTTCTGTATGTGTATGAATGTACTGTCTGCATGTAGGTTTGTGCACCCATGTCCTGCAATGCCGCAGAGGTCAGAAGAGGGTGTCGGATTCCCCTGGAACTGGAGTTCTCCTGGAATTGGAGTTACAAATGGTTCTCAGCCACCATGTGGGTGCTGGGGATCGAACCTGGGTCCTCTGTAAGAGTGGTCGGTGCTCTGAACCCCTAGGCCATCTCTCCAGCCCGCCATATATTTTCTATATACATTTTTATTGATTTTGTATCTGTTTTATACATAATTTTGCAATCAGTTTTAATTACCATTATATTCATTTCTCCATTGCTATCCTTTTGTAGCCCTCCCTCCCTACCCCAGTTGACACATTCTGCACTTTGTGATAGGATCCATTGTACCAAACTACTCTCCCCACCCACTCCTCAGTGCCTGTTCATCCCTTGAGCTCTAGTCAGCCTACCCAGAGTCCCTTTCCTAAATAAATCCAGTTCTTCTTCACCCAACCACAATTGGCTGCCAATATTTCTTCAGTCAAGTTTGGACTCTGCTTTTGATTTCTGCAATCCTGTGCTGAGTTTTGGTCCAGCTGAGCTTGCTTGGGTCTTGTGCATGCTGATACCAATGCTATAGGTTTGTATGAACAGAGTCCCAGTGTAGTCAATCCCCGAGGCCTGCTGGGGAATTACCGGGTCTGACCAACTGAATGAATGGGGGTGAGAGGTGCAGAGTCAAAACACAGACCCTGGGAGTTAGGTGAACGCAGACAGGGGGCGAGCTGTCACAGATTCGTTTATTGGGGGCAGGGTTAGGGGTTATGTACTGTTCACATTCCCGCACTCCTCTTGTCGTCTTCTGATTGGCCCAGGTCTGCAACGCTGCTTGTATGATCTCACCGGCCTAGGGAGGGTTGGTTGATGAGAGAAAAGCTCTGCACATGCGTAATTCTTAGCATACTGGCTATAATACATCCCAGGACCTGGTAGTATTCATTTCCGTTTGGTCTTGCACCATCATCTCGCTGGCTCTTACAATCTTTCTGGACCCTCCTCCATAATGTTCTCTGAGCCCTGGGAGAGTGAATCTCAATATAGGCAAACTACACATGGAACCACACTCTGTAGACTCCTAAACTACAGTGTTTAGTCATTCATGCTCTTTTGAGTTCCCAGACTGCTGTTCCATGGGGGAGCTTCCTTAAAAAGAGTTAAGAGGTAATTAATGCCTTCTTGGGTCCTTGCTCTATGTTACATGGGGCTTATGTGTAGAGGTTGCATTTTAAACATGTGGCCTCATAGACCATGTCTGTGTGTGTCCAATTGTGGAACTCTGTCCTATTCTTATCTGAGTGGTGTCTGGAATATTGGTCTGTAAATATAAGGATACCTCTTTTATAGTTATTAAGATGTTACCTTAGCCTAGGAATGTGTCAACCTCAAGGATTTCTCTAAGATCTATGACATCTCTAGTTGTGTGCATCCAGCTATGTTTAAAATACCACACATGAGTTTCCTCCCATGAAATGAATGGGTCTGGGGTCCAATTAGTTAGTCATTGATTTTCCCCAAGATAAAAGTGCCTCTATTGAACAGATGTCATATGCTAGTCACTGAGATGCCACTTCAAGCCCTCTTTAGCTTTAATCAATTTAGAGCATTAAATGTTTTTGCTGTCTCATTTATTTTAGCTTTAGTTAATCTTTTCACTCATATTCTCTCATTTTTTGAATTTTAACAATTTTTATCCTACCAACATAAAGCAAATATTTGTTTTGTCAAGTATTTAATTTATTTGCTAGGAAATTCATTGCCATTGAAAATTCAGAAAATAGAGATCCTGATGATATTGAATAGGAACTGGCTGCCAAGCAGCAAGAAGTAATTGCATCAGAGAGAGCTCTGGCTTTGTACTTATTCTAAGGCACAGGCCCAGAAGAAATAATTTAACATTAAATTGTCAACTTGGAGAGAGGACTTAGTAAATCTATACCTACTATAAAGTAAACAAACAGAAAGAAGTTAATATGTAAAAACCAACTGAGAGAACCTCAGTGCATTTTACACATGTTCATGTATAAACATGGCACAATGTTGCATTTAATATTGTATTAATAGAGCCTGATATTAAGCCAGCTTTACTACAAGATATCTTATATTCACATGTGTAAGGATGAAAGGTGAAATTGTGGGTGTTAGTTTAGAAATATCACAAAATCAGAAATGAACACTATTTATGAAATGAACACTGTTTACTTAAATGTAAGTCTTCATGAATTTTTCAAATCTTATTTACATCTCTTTTTTATTTTAAAAAGCCTGCGTAGTTATTCTCTACATCTATCATATACAGTATACAATTTTTATTGGTACCAATCTATTACTAGGCTTTTGAGTAAATTAAATTCTCTGTATTGAATTCTTGTTTCCACTGAAAAGAAAATTTAGGGGCTGAAAAAGTGTCAGAGCGCTTACTGTTCTTGCAGAGGACCCAGGTTCAATTCTTAGCAGGGTGTTTCACAACCACCTGTAACTCCAGTGACAGAGGATCAGATGCTGTCTAGCTTCCATAGGCCCTTGGACACCCCTCATGCACATAAACTCAGGCAGGCACACTCACATACATATACATTTTTAAAAGGAATTTAAATCTACAAATGATTTATCACATGTTTAATTTATATTTATTTATGTATTTATATATATTTAATTTGTTAATTTATAAAAATGTATCATGTCACATGAACTAATAAATAAAAGTACATAGGAATGCCATATAGTGATGTTTGAATATCACAAGTCTTTTATTAGCTGGCAGTCACAGAGAAAACTAACAACCAAAAGACCCAAAGGGGAGTCAGAGTGGGGTTTATAAAGCTGAAAACTACAATTTTATTAATCAAGAGGAAAGCCTATAACCATAGTTACATTAAATTACCATAGTTACATCAGACCAGGAGCAGGTCAATTATCAAATTTGTTGTTCAGTTATAAAAAAAATCATGGTTAGCCTGGTCTACAAAGTGAGTTCCAGGACAGCTGGGGCTACA
This sequence comes from Rhizomys pruinosus, assembly GCA_009823505.1. NCBI lineage: Eukaryota > Metazoa > Chordata > Mammalia > Rodentia > Spalacidae > Rhizomys > Rhizomys pruinosus. Next base: position 212,936 of record VZQC01003272.1, read on the forward strand.
GGGAGACCCTGTCTCGAAAAGACCAAAAAAAAAAAAAAAAAAAAAAAAAAATCATGGTTAGGAAAAACAAGCTTCTTAGATTTGCAGAAACAATGGGCTCCATGGAGATGCTGGAAGAAGATTTGCTATCTGGCTATTGGTAGTTTTCAGTATTGTAGAAGCAATGTAATGTCTGAAACTGTAGGTGTAGCCTTCATGGTTGGCTGACTGCACTGGGAATGGCTAGTCAGAAACACAGGGTAAAGCAAACGTCAGCTAGAATAAAATGAAGTCTGTTTTGCCAATTCAAAAGCACCTTTTCTTTCCACAGTCTTATGTCTTCTTAATTTTACTTATCTGTGGAGCAGCTTTATGACTCAAGAAGTCATTTCCAGATAATGGAAAATATTTTATTTCTTAGAAGTCATTTTTATGTTGTTGCACCTCTAAAAGTAGCCGAATGAAAAAATGTTTTGAAACATTCTTGAAAATATATTCTAAAGCTATTCTACATAAAGATTCTGAATATTTGAAATTATATGTGTTGATATTTTCCATGACTATGAGTACAGTCAGAATTATCAGTCAAGGAACATATAAAATGCTAGTCCTTTCACAAATACCAAACAATTTCTCTAATCTTATCTATGTTAAGCATGATAATCAGGAACATAAAGATATAAATAGGGGCTGGAGAGATGGACTAGTGGTAAGAGCACCGACTGCTCTTGCAGAGGACCGGGGTTTGATCCCCAGCACCCACATGGTGTCTGAGAACCATCTTTAACTCCAGTTCCAGGGGAATCTGACACCGTTTTCTGACATACATGGCATTGCACAACACCAGTGCACAAACCTACATGCAGACAGTACATTCATACACATAAAAATAATTTTAAAAAGATATAAATATATCACTATGTAAATTAGTAGTTTTAACAAAAACCTTTTGCTGTAATACTGATATGAGAATGAAGATTTTATGCAACCTGTATAATAAATTCTTCAATAAAAGTTGCAAGAAGGATTCTTGGAGAAATAAATGAGATAATACTAAAAGCATTTTAAAAGTATTTCTTCATAAAGATAGATTGCATGTTAGGAAAGAAAATGTGGAGAGAGAAAGAGAGAAGCAGAAACATAGAATTAGATCCAAATTTAACAAATCAAAGTTATTAGAGTCTAAGCAACACATCTTATTTGGCTATTAAAAACTATAAACAAAGCCAGGCATGATGTGTTTTTATCCAGGCACTTTTTGGTCCCAGCTTTTGGGAAGCAAAGACAAGCTTGTGATTTCTGTGAGCTCCTTGTCTATATTGGAATTCCAGGGCTACCAGAGCTACATACATAGGCCCTGATTCAAAAAAATAAAATAAAATTTAAAAAGTTTTAATTGGTTGGCATTTTTTTGATCTTTTCGAGACAGGGTCACCCTGTAGCCCCAGCTGTCCTGGAACTCACTCTGTAGACCAGGCTGGCCTTGAACTCACAAAGATCTGCCTGCCTCTGCCTCCCAAGTGCTAGGATTAAAGTCGTGTGCCACCACTCCCGGCATGGTTGGCATTTTTTCAAGACAGGGTCTCCTGGAACTCACTCTGTAGACCAGGCTGGCCTTGAACTCACAAAGATCTGCCTGCCTCTGCCTCCCAAGTGCTAGGATTAAAGTCGTGTGCCACCACTCCCGGCATGGTTGGCATTTCTTACCTACTTCCTCGTGTCTATGCTGAGCTTTTGTCTGGTTTGAGCTTATATAGGACTTGTGCATGATGTCACCATTGCTGTGAGTTCATAGGAGTAATTTTCCAGCTGCCTGAAACACTGTCTCCTTGAGGTCATTCAACCCCTCAGGATCTTCCGATCTTTCTACCTTCTCTTCCACAATGATCCCCAAGCCTTAGGAGGCAGAGGTTGAAACAGGCATCCTATTCAGGGGTAAATACTCTGCAGCCTCCTGTCTGCACATAGACCAATTTTGGGTTTCTGTTTTATTTTTTTGTATAATTTTTTCCTTTCTTTTATAAGACAGGGACTTGCTGTAGCCCCAGCAGGCCTGGAACTCACTAAGTAGACCATGATGGCCTTGAACTCACAGAGATCTGCCTGCCTCTGCCTCCTGAGTGCTGGGATTAAAGGCATATGCCACCATGCCTGGCAAGTGGGTTTCTGTTTTAATCACCATCTGCTACATAATAAAACTTCTCTAGTGAGAGTTCAGAGATATTCATCCTATGGGTAGAGGTTGCCCTTTGGCAATTGATGGCTGCTGGGAAGGGAAGAATAGTTTGTCACAGGTATGGGACTCTTGGTGGACCCAGTGGAGGGCCCCACACTGAAGGCCATTTAGGGATAGAAATCAGACTCTCTCTCTCTCTCTCCCCCCTCTCTCCAAATATATATATATTTGTGTGTGTGTGTGTGTGTGTGTGTGTGATGAGAGTATATTAACTTGGGCAGGGTGAGTGGGGGACATGTGGATAGTGGATGCAGTGTCAGTACCATCAGACTATATTGTATGAAAATTGCAGAAATTGAATAAAACCAGTAAAGTAAAAAGTATAAACAACAACAACAACAAAAAACAACAAAAGAACTTTACTTCAGCAGATAAGCAGAAGCTTAATGAGTTAGCTTTGTGTCTAGTTAAGTATTGATAATCTACTGGAAAGCTGTCACTTAATCTATTTTCTTTTACTCCACAAAGTTGATTTATACAATACATGTTCTGTATATATCCTTGTTCTATGTGGATACACTTTACTTGAAGGTTGAAGATTTCAATTCTACTGCACAGTTGCTCATTGGCATTGTTTTAATTTGTTGTATCTGTTATTGTCTTTGTATCTGTAATTTTTTTCTTTTTAAACATTAAAAGTAAACCCATCATTTGAACCAGCTGTGACCACTCCTGGGCTTTTATCCAATGTATTCTATCTTATCACAGAGATGTTGTATATCCACATTTTTTGCTGCAATATTCCTAAAAACAAATTAAATCAGCTCACAAGGCTATCAATTAATACATGGATGAGAAAAATATAGTATATACCTAGAATGAAGCTTTATTCATTAAAGAAAAATGAAATTTGGATCTGAGATCTGCCTAGACCAGCTGAAGCAAGCGCAGGTAGGTAGGTAGGAGCTGGGTGCTTCAACAAGGCTGATTCTTGTTTGACTTGATCTAGTTAATCCTTTAATTCAGTTGTCTTTGGCATAATTGGCTTTTGTGGCTGTGGGGTCTGAGTTATCCTCCAAGCTGGTATAAAAGATAGGATTGTGTGAGTCTTGAGATCTGAGATCTCCAGAGACCAGCTGAAGCACAGGTACCAGGGCACAGGCTAAAGAGCACCCCAGGACACAGATATCAGAAATAAAATTGTGAACATATTTAAAGAACTACAAGATTATAAAGAGCAAATCAAAGAACTAAGAAAAGAGAATGAAGAACTCAAGAAGGACCTAGAGAGAGAGAATGACAAACTCAGGAAGGAAGTATAAACACTGTGTGGTGGTTTGAATAAGTGTCCCCCATAGGCTTTACGTATTCAGACATTTGTCTCCAGTTGGTGGCACTGTTTTTGGAGGTCTTAGAAGGTGTGGCCTTGCTAGAGGAAGTATGTTATTAGGGGCAAGCTTACTGAGTTTAACAAGACTTGTGGTCTCCAGTCGCTCTCTCTCTCTCTCTCTCTCTCTGCTTCCATTGCTCATTTTGAGATGTGACCAGCTGCCATGCCTCCCACCACAATGGACTCTAATTCTCTGGAACCATCAATCTTAAGCCCAAATAAACTCTTCCTTTTATAAGTTCCTTTGGTCATGGTGATTTATCACAGCAACAGAAAAGTGACTAATACAGTTATTTGGTACCAGAGAGTGGGCTGTTGGCTGTGAAGAACCTGACCATGTGGATGTTTGGAGAAATGTGGAAGACTTTGGAACTTTGGGCTAGAAAAGCTGTTGACTACTGTAAGCAGAGCTTAAGGGGCCATTCTAGTAGAAGCCTGGAAGAAAGCATTGCTGCAAAAAATGTAGTTCCAGAGGAAAATAAAGACTTAGGCAGCAACTGGGATATTTTGATAAAGAGTCTGGCAGCAGTTTGCCCACAGCCCAAATGCTTGCCTGATGCTAAGTTGAAAAGCAATGGACT
>VZQC01003272.1:222826-339175 GCA_009823505.1 Rhizomys pruinosus
GAAAGATGACATCATGAGCTTTGCAGGAAAATGGCTGGAGCTAGAAGACATCATGCTGAGTAAAGTAACACAGTCCCAGAAAAACAAACGACGAATGGCATCCCTCATCTGTTGATGCTAGTGCCAATTACCTAGTTGTATTTCTTGTGCACGGCCCCTTGAGCTTTTGTCCGAATCAGTTGGGAGTGATGCATATTGGAAACAACAGCAACAACAACAACAACAACAACAACAACAACAGAAAGGTCTGCATCAAAAAACTGACAGAAACAGTGAACCTCTGCTCAAAACAGTCAGCTTCCACATGGAGAATATTGAGAAAGACTGAGAAAGAGATGAAAAGCATGTTTGGCAGAATGAATGAGCTCTGGTGGTGTGGGGGGGATGGGGTGAGGGGATAGGGTGGGGGACACGGGCCTAGATTTGATTTTTTTTCATTATTTATTTATTTATTTCTGTATGTGTATGAATGTACTGTCTGCATGCAGGTTTGTGCACCCGTGTCGTGCAATGCCGCGGAGGTCAGAAGAGGGTGTTGGATTCCCCTGGAACTGGAGTTCTTCTGGAATTGGAGTTTTGGACAGCTCTCGGCCGCCATGGGGGTGCTGGGGCTCGAACCTGGGTCCTCTGTAAAAGCGTTCGGTGCTCTTAACTGCTAGGCCGTCTCTCCAGCCCCTAGATTTGATTTTTAAAAGCATATAAATAAATTTAAAAAAGAAAAATCCCATCAGAGAGCTGCTTTTCCCACACCCCCAAATAAAGATGCCAGTACTACAAAAAAAAAAAAAAAAAGAAAAAAAAGAAAAAGAAAAATGAAATTTGTAAGGAAATTAGTGAATCTACAAAGAATTATATTAAGTCAGATGACCCCTGCTCAGAAAGACAAATACCATGTTTTCTCTAATATGTGAATACTAGGTTTTAAAGTTTATACATGTACATATATATGTGTGTGTGTATGTGTGTATATGAGAATGAATGTGTCCGAATTAGAAAGGAGGCCATAAGTCTAGTAAGGGAAACAGGACACTTGAGATAGGAAAGCAAAACGGAGGACATACGAGTTGGAAGGTAAAAGTGTTCATGGGGAATGAGAGAAAGGTAGAGGGGGATAAAGAAAAAAAATTGTTTGAAAATGTTAGCCTGGAGTGGTGGCGCACGCCTTTAATCCTAGCACTTGGGAGGCAGAGGTAGGTGGATCTTTGTGAGTTCAAGACCAGCCTGGTCTACATAGCGAGTTCCAGGACAGCTGGGACTACAGGGAGACCCTGTCTCAAAAAGACCAAAAAAAATCATAACAAAGCACAATAATTTGCTATCTTAAAAAAGAAATCTAAGAAATCTAAATGTATATGTTAAAGTGCAGGCATTGTGGCTCATTCCTGCAATCCCAGCATTCAGGAAGCTACAGCAGGCAAATCTTCAGTTTGAGATCAGCTTGTGCTATGTATTGAGTTCTCAGTCAGCCTCCCCTGCTTTTTTGCAAACAAATAGAATCAAGAATGGTGTGAAATTTACAGAGTGAACAAGACAGTACCTTCAACAAAAAAAAACTTTCCCATAATACTAGTACTGTCAAGAATAAGATGTCCTTCTTTCAATCATATATATTTTGTATTTGGATAATAATGATTGTATTCTATTTACATTTTTATTTTTTAATATTTATTTATTTATTTATTTATTTATTTATTTATTTGAATGTACTGTCTGCATATAGGTTTGTGCACTGTGTCATGAAAAGCCGCAGAGGTCAGAAGAGTGTGTCAGATTCCCCTGGAACTGGAGTGCTCCTGGAATTGGAGTTATAGATGGTTCTCAGCCGCCATTTGGGTGCTGGGGATCGAACCCGGGTACTCTGCAAGAGCAGTTGGTGCTCTTAACCACTAGGCCATCTCTCCTGCCTATTTAAGTTTTTTAAATATTACTTATTAACATGTAATTATGTTTTTTTCTGAGTTAAGATGTTTGACTATCATTTTTCATTTATTTCTCTTAGATCTCATTGATAGTATCCCTGAAATTGGAGCTTCCATATGAGGCAAAAGTGCAATACCTCAGTGGAGCAAAGAATGTAAAAGATTAATCTAGTATTTACCACTCCCCAAGCAAGGGCATCTTAAGGAACTGGACAGGGGATCAATGCAAGCTTTTCTCTGTTAAACTGTTTTAATTAATGAAAGTCTTTTAGACATATTGAAATTGTTTGAAACAATTTTATTAATCTGTGACAAATAAGGATAATTTAATAATTTATAGATATGCACATTCAATGTAATTTTGTCATTGATGTTGTTTTTCCATTAAATTGTACTTATTTCACATAAATATGAGCTACATAGATTTATTTAATTGATGCAGACTTAAAAATATGTATTTCTAGAACTTATATTTTTCATAAAATACAGTTTCACTAAGTGATTTTTATGTGACATTAATTTTTCATTTACAAACTCATCCTTAGCTCCCAAATTTTGAGTAGATATTATTCATTTCATAATTTAGCTACAGACAATACCTTATTTTCTTCGTAGTGTTGGAAATTACTCTAAGATCAAATATCTTCCTGATTCATAATTTATTTACTTTTTTCTTATTTTTGTATTAAATAATTTTGGATTTATGTACTAATTCTTGTGTTCTATCCAAATTTTATGTCTATAATCTATAACTATTAATTTTAGTAATTTCTAAAAATGAAAGAAAGCATATCTGTCATGATATTTCCAGAAAGTCTAATAACATCCAAGCAAAATGGCTTTCTGACACTGGAGATATTATTTAACCATTTGAAAATAAGGTTTACCATTAGTCATTTTTTAAAATGAAAGGTTTATCCATACTTGCTGTCATAGATTGAAACATCTGTATGTTCTGTGAACAACAAGTGTTCAATAAATGTTGTGGGTGACTGTCATTGTGGTTCCTAATGACTTCATAATGAAGTAATTATTCACGTGTCATGGTAAAAGCATTTCATGAGATCATATCCTGACATGTTCAGCAGATGCTCGCTATTACAAACATTTCAGTTAAATAAATAAATTTTACATTAAAATATTCTATTCCTAGTGAAATTTACTGATTTAGAACTTTCTCTAATTCTACTATGGCAAGGAGCAAAGTTGCAAATGCACACTGACAGCATAATACAGCGTTATCAAAGTTGTTCAAGTAAAAGATGACAGTGAGATGAATGATTAGTTTTCAAAGTGGTGGCATCTGCTCTGTGGATAATCCAAGAATGATCCCTCATTTCCATGCACCAGTTCTTTATTCAAAAGTGAGAATTTCTCAAATGAGACATATGGAAGCCAACAAAGTGCACAATACTTTCAAACTAGAATTTTAAGTTTCATCTACTTGTACTCTGCTTATTTAAAAGAGGATTTGAAGCATGGCCAACACAGATGCATTCTGAAATCTCCATTAATATTTCTACGTCTAAAAATGTTCAGTTTTTATTCCTTCTTCTTATTCAAGTAAAATTCCATACATTAAATGTCCAGTCAGTGTGACATATAAGTATACTCTTCGGAATAAGTAATGAGATACATTCAGATAAAATTAATTTTGAGCTACTAAAGTTATGTATTTAAAGATTAAGTGGCCTGGTGTGAAAAACCCTTAATACATGAAATAAATATAAGTAGGTTTTAACAATGCTTTCTTTGTCAGAAGCCAATGGTATACTATAAGCAAATTTAATACACCACTGCAGAGAAAGGGCATACGTATAATAAACAGGCATTCACACAGCTCACACAAGCTCAGGTAAATTATAATCAGTATAACTGAGTATTTGAAAACTACTTTTAAACTGTATATCTATGCCTAACTACAAGAGCAAACTAAGCTAAACTTACTATACAGGAGTTTAGTGATTGAGTAGTGAATAAATTGTTTTCTTGTGTTACCATATATACATAAATCTCAAGGTTTTTTCCAAATTTTAGAGGAAACTCAGTAGTTTACTACATGGGGGTACAAACGACATGATAGATATTAAAAAGTTCCTTGAAGTCCTTCAGTCAACCAATCTAAATCAATCAACTAAAAACATCAAAATGTTTTCTAGAGCCTGCTCAAAATACTTCAGAAAAAAAGAAAGAGTAAAATGTTCAAGTACCTTTCTTTTTACTATTTTATATGTATGTGTGTATATATATATATGTGTGTGTGTGTGTGTGTGTATGTACACACATATACATATAAACATACATACACATATATAACAAAATGTTATTGTACTAATTTAAGTTTCTTGCTATTAACTGCATTTCTGGTATTACACACTTATAAAGACTTTTTATTACCAGAGCAGACAGTCATTAACACTATTTAATGAAAGTTTTTCTATGTTTGAGCATATATCAGAACTTCCCTAATATGACAGAGTCATATACTATAGAGTATACATACACCACATTTTATATAGCCACACATCTGTTGATGGACAGTTTGGTTATTCCCACATTTAGCCTACTGTTGCAAAGTATCCTAAATGCTCAGAAAATTAAGAGATTCTTTATGTTATTTGCTTTCATGAAACATTGGCTTTTGTCTATGTGTGTGCCAACTGTATGTGATGTATGTATGTAGTGTATGTGCACATGTGTGTATGCTAGTGCACACACTCTTGCACACATGAAGCAGCAAGAAGAGGATACTGGATATCCTGCTCTATTGTTATCTATTGAACCTCAGCCCTCCTTCTATCTCTGCCTTGCCTTCCGTGCACTGGGATTACAGAGGCACATGTGACCTTAAATTACTCTAGCATGAGTTCTGACCATTGGAATTCAGACTCTTATGCTTCTGCAGGAAGTGCTTTTCACTAGCTGAGCTATCATCCCAGGCCTGATGTAACATCAACTTTTATTCTTACTCCCACATTTGCTATGGAAGATATTTAAGGATGACAAATTTGAGACAAAAACAATAGCCAATACAGGAACTTTAACTTCTTTGTTTTTCTCTTTTGTATATATTTTTTAAACTGCTATGCTAAGAAAAATTAACAGCTACAGAGAAGATCATAAATATGAAATTTGCCTATTTAAATGCTTTGTATCAAAAATAGATTAGCAATTATTTTTTTTTCATTTTCTACTGACTTAACATATCTGAAAAGATTTCTTTAATACATATTGGGTGAGAATTATTTTTACTAATCCCAAAGAGAAAGTCTGAATGAAATCCATGAATTATGGAAACTTTATTCAAATACCATCGAGGGAAGAACATAGAAAAAAACCCAAAGTTAAAATTTCTGCATGACCTTCTCCTTGTTCTTGCACAATTATTTTAATATTGTTGTATTAAACTTCTCTTTTGAAGAAATAAAAAAGAAAGACCATCTTAAAATTCTCAAATATTAATCTATCAATTTGTTAGTCAAAAATCATTAATTGTGTATGTTTATTTTAAATATGCTAGCTATATTTTGTGTGAAAGGGACTATAATTGTTTTATAATTAAAATGTTGAATTTTCACATTTTCAGATGAATTCAAGTTCTTTATGAAAAGACTACCCATGAATTATTTCCTCAACACATCAACTATAATGCATTTGTGGACAATGGATTCTAATTTTCAGCGCCGCTATGAACAACTGGAGAACAGCATGAAACAGCTTTTCCTGAAAGCTCAGAAAATTGTACACAAGCTTTTTAGCCTTAGCAAGCGGTGCCATAAACAGCCCCTCATCAGCCTGCCGAGGCAGAGGTAAGATGTGGGACAGAGCGGGCAGCTGAGGATTCTGTTTAGAAAGCTGCATTCTACTTATTTTGTGAGTGCAGGAGTGGTGTACATAAAGCATAGTGTTCTTTTTCTTGTTAGAGACAATTTCAAAAAGCATATTCTCGTAAGTTATAAAACCGTCCACTGCAGTTTTTCCAAAGTGATAAAATATCATGGGGAACAAATGAAGTAGCACCTCATCCCCTCCCTTCCTTCCTTCCTTCCTTCCTTCCTTCCTTCCTTCCTTCCTTCCTTCCTTCCTTCCTTCTTTCTTTCCTTCCTGCCTTGCTTCCTTGCTTCCTTGCTTCCTTCCTTGCTTCCTTCTCCTCTTCCTCCTCCTCTTTCTTCTTTTTCTTTTTCTTCATTACTATAATCAAGAAATCCTAACTTACTTTGTATGGTAGTCAGCTAATAAGCATACTGTGTAAACAAAATAACCTACAGAGCCTCACAGTTAACCACAATCATATGAAACTAGCAAGACCACAAACAAATTTCTTCATATTAATTTACAATGAAAACAATTCAGGGTTTATTTTCCATTACAAATATTTAAAATTTTAATCATTTCATTCTATTTTAATCTTTTATAATAATTGAATATATTTCTACAGTTCAATAGGAAAATTGATGGGTTTAGAATATTTGTGTCTGAATTTCTTGGAGAAAGCAATCTTCATAATTTCTAAATTAAGAAACTGAAAAGTTAGTGAATAAAAATTCACTTATCTATTATAGACCTGGTTAGAAACACATTAAAAATAAAGCTACAAAAAATACAGGATAAAATTACAAAAAACATACATTTGTAGTAGATTTTTAACTTGATGTTTGAATTGTTAAAAGGTGTACTTCACCATTATAAATATCTTTCCCTGTGAAAATATCCTGAATATTAATGATATATTACTCATTACATTTAATCATTTTAAAAGTCACTGATGTTGAATGTTTTATACGAAGTAGCAATTGTCAAAAAAAGCTAAGTTTTGTTTTAACCATGTTGACCTTATGATTCTGTTGATACACATGTATGTACACACATAATTGAGGTGTGGGGAAGATTTATACATGAGGAAAGTTAGTCATCAATACATACAAATCAACAGATTTTTTTTTATCTTTTTGAGACAGGGACTCTTTGTAGCCCCAGCTGTCCTGGAACTCACTCTGTAGAACAGGCTGGCCTTGAACTCACAAAGATCCACCTCCCTCTGCCTCCCAAGAGCTAGGAATAAAGGGGTGTGCCACCACAAAGCAAAAGATTTTAAATATGGTGGAAATATCTACATGTATATGTTCAAGAGCTGACTACAGATACAAAAACTGCAAATTAGCCATCATTAGTCTAAAATATATTATAGGAGTCACAGTGAATATTAATCAAACTATAATTTGAAAATACGCCTATGCTGTGTGAGTGCATGATTTGTAAGGAAATTATGGCAAAGACTGGTGCAGACTGTGGTGTACAAAGCCAGGAGGACAGACAGATATTTATGACTAGAAACAATTTATCCAAGTGTACATAAATCCTTATTTTATAAAACTTCTAATATAAACTTCACCACATATTTTTCATTAATTCTTTTTTTTTTTTTTTTTTTTTTCATTTTGGATAGGGTCTCCCTTTACCCACAGCTGTCCTGGAGCTTGCTTTGTAGACAGGAAAATAAAAATAAAAATAAAAATAAAAGTGGCAAAAAAATGTTGTAGAGATCTTTGGTGTCTTTGGTTAGGTTTGTTCCTAGGTATTTTATTGTTTTTGAGGCTATTGTGAGTGGGAAGATCTCCTTGAATTCCTTCTTCAGTTGCTTGTTGTTGGTGTAAAGAAAGACTACTGATTTTTCTAGGTTAATTTTGTATCCTGCCACTTTACTGAAGCTCTTAATCATTTCTAGGAGTTTTCTGATGGAGTTTTTAGCATCCCTTAAGTAAACAATCATATCATCAGCAAAAAGGGATAGCTTGACTTCATCTATTCCAATTAGTATTCTTTCAATTTCCTTTTCTTGACTTATTGTCCTAGCAAGTGTTTCAAGCACTATATTGAAGAGGAGTGGTGACAGGGGGTAGCCTTGCCAAGTTTTCCTACCTTTAAAGGGAATGCTTCTGTCGTTTCCCCATTTAGGATGATATTGGCTGTGGTTTTTCCTGCATATGGCTTTGATGACATTGAGGAATTATCCCTCCCATCCAGTTCCCTCTAGGACTTTAAGCGTGAAGGGATGCTGGCTTTTGTCAAAGGCTTTTTTCAACATCAATTGAGATGATGGTGTGGTTTTTGTCTTTCAGTCCATTTATATGCTTGATGATATTTATAGATTTTGGTATGTTGAATCATCCCTGCATCTTTGGTATGAATCCAGCTTGGTCATGATGGATGATCTTCTTGATGTGCATCTGTATGTGATTTGCCATTATCCTATTTAGAATTTTGGCATCTGTGTTCGTTAATGAGATGGGTCTGTAGTTCTCCTTTTTGGCTGTATCTTTGCCTGGTTTTGGTAATAGAGTGATGCTGGCTTCATAGAAGGAAGTTGGGAGAATTCCCTCTGTAGCCTTCTAAACAGTTTGAGTAATAATGGTTGTAAGTATTTTTGAAATGTTTCCTAGAATTTTGCCGTGAAACCATTAGAGCCTGGGCTTTTATTAGTTGGGAGGTTTCTTATTACATCTTCAATTTCTTCATATATTATGGCTCTGTTTAAGCTGTCGATCTTTTCTTGGTTGAGCTTTGGTGATTCCCAGGATTTCAGATATTCATCCATTTCTTCTGTGTTTGCAAACTTTGTAGAGTAAACGTTTTTAAAGTATTCCCATATGATTTTCTGGATGTTTTCATTGTCTGTTGTGATATTTCCCCTTTCATCACAGATCATATTGATTTGGAGTTGTTCCTTCTTTCTTTTGATTAACTGGGCTAGAGGTCTGTCTATCTTGTTTATTCTTTCAAAGAACCAACTTTTGGATTCATTGATTTTTTGTATTATTTTCTTTGTTTCTATTTAATTGATTTCTGCCCTGATTTTTGTTATTTCTTCCTGTCTGTTGCATTTAGGGTTCATCTGTTGTTGTCTCTCAAGTGCTTTTAGCTACAGTGTTAGATTGTTCACTTGTGCTCTTTCTGTTTTTCTAATGTAGCCACCAAGGGCTATAAACTTATGTCTTGGGACTGCTTTTAAAGTATCCCATAAGTTTTGTTGTGTTGTATTATCATTGTCATTCAGTTCCAGGAATGCTTTTATTTATTTCTTTATCTCTTCCTTGACCCATTCATTATTCAGGAGTGTGTTGTTTAGTCTCCATGTATTCTTGTAGATAGTAGGGCTTATCCTGGTGTTGATGTTGAGCTTTATTGCATTGTGGTCTGATAGAATGCATGAAATTATTTCAATCTTTTTGTATTTGTGGAGGTTTATTCTCTGTCCCAGTATGTTGTCAATTTTGGAGAATGTTCCATGGGGCACTGAGTAGAAAGTGTATTTTCTGGTATTAGGGTGGAATATTCGGTAGATGTCTGTGAAGTCCATTTGGTATATCATAGCATTCAGTTCAGATATCTTTCTGTTTGTTCTTTGTCCAGTTGACTTGTCCAAAGGGTTCAGTGGGGTAATGAAGTCCCCTACTTTGAGTGTACTGGGGTTAATCTGTGCCTTGTGGTCCTGGAGAATTTTCTTTGTAAATTTTGGTGCACCAGAGTTTGGTGCATATATATTCATAATTGTGAAATCTTCAAGGTGAATTGTTCCTTTGATAAAAATGTAATGACCTTCTTTGTCTCTTCTGATTTCTTTTGCTTTGATGTCTATTTTGAAGTCTATTTTGTCAGGTATTAAAATAGCAACACCTGCTTTATTTGGAATATATTTTTTCCATCCTTTCATTTTAAGGTGGTGCCTATCCTTGAAGGTAAGATGCGTTTCTTGCAGACAGCATATCCATGGTTCTGTTTCCTAATCCAAACTCCCAGTCTATGTCTTTTGATTGGAGAGTTTAGTCCACTAATATTTAAGGTTATAACTGATAGGTTTGTATTGCTTCCTTTCACCTTATTATCCATTTGCATTTTTGGTCTAGGTTTCTACTTCTGCAGTTATGCTTTTATTAATTTCTCTTTCTAGGTGCCTGGGCATAGTTGCTCCTTTCTTCATCCTATGAATTGCTTCAAGTATTCTCTGAAGGGTTGGTGTTACGGACATGTATTCTTTCATCTTGTTTATGCCATAGAAGATTTTTCTCTCTACTACAACTATAATCGACATTTTTGCTGGGTAGAGTAACCTGGGCTGGCATCTATAGTCCTTTAACACTGGGAATGCTTTGTTCCATGTTCTTCTTGCTTTCATAGTTTGCATTGAGAAGTCACTTGTAATTCTGATAGGTTTCCCCTTATAAGTAACTTCTTTTTCTCTTGTGGCTTTCAGAATTTTGTCTTTGTTTTGGGCATCTAGCATTTTCACTATGATATGGCATGGAAAGTTTCTTTTCTGATCTTGTCTGTTTGGAGTTCTGTGTGCTTCTTGTATTTGTATTGATTTGTCTTTTTTAAGTTTGGGGAAATTTTCATCTATTATTCTGAAAATCTAATCAGTACCATTCTCTTGGGATTCTTCTCCTTCCTCTATTCCTATGATGTGGAGGTTTGATCTTTTCATAGTGTCCCACAGTTCCTGGTTGTTCCACTTTTGTGTATTTTAAAATTTTTCATAAGCTTCACTTGAGGTTTTTAATTGTTCTCTGTTATCTTCCAGGTCTGATATTCTTTGTTCTGCTTCCTCCATTCTATTTCTGAGGCTTTTTCCATTTCTTTCCTCTTGATTGGATGAGTGTTTAATTTACTTTTTAATTTTGTCTTCTGATTTCTTTAGTATTTCCACTTCGTTTTGGAGCTTCTCAATCCCTTCCTGTAGCTCTTTGCTTAGCTGGTTGGTTTCCTTATCTTTTTCAACATGGGATCTTTTCAGTGTTTCTACTTCCTTCTGGAATTTGTCATTCTCTCTCTCTAGGTCCTTCCTGAGGTTTTCATTTTCTTTTCTTAATTCTCTGACTTGCTTTTTATAGACTTGGACTTTTTTTATTAATTTTATTTATTTCTGTATGTGTATGAATGTACTGTCTGCATGCAATTCTGTGCACCCATGTCGTGCAATGCCGCGGAGTTCAGAAGAGGGTCTCGGATTCCCCTGGAAGTGGAGTTCTCCTGGAATTGGAGCTTCAGACGGTTCTCAGCCACCATGTGGGTGCTGGGGATTGAACCCGGGTCTCCATAAGAGCGGTTGGCACTCTTAAGCGCTAGGTCATCTCTCCAGCCCAGACTTGGACTACTTTAAGTATGCTCACAATTGTACTTCTAATATCTGTGTCCTGGGCCATGCCCTGGGGGATCCCACTGTAGGAATCTTCCACAGGGTTGGTAGAGCTTGGTGTGGAATTATCCTGTGCCTTTCCCATGTTGACTCTTCTTCATGTGCCTGGCACTTGGGTTTCTCTTTGCCTGTATTCCAATGCGAATCCCAAATGCCTCTTCACTGTGTTGAAAGCCTGCTTTGTTTGCCTCCTTCAGATGCCTTCCTTGTTTGTTTAATTGATTTGTTTTTCTCTTTTTCTCCTTGCTTATGGAGAGTGGACCTGTCTAAGCTTTAGGCTTTCTATTGGAAGTCTAACTCACTCTTCCCTTTCTGTTCTGAAGGTTCCCTTTCTGTTCTGAAGGTCCCAGTTGGGTAGGGGGGAGGGTTGCTGTTTAGTCCCTGCCCAGTACCTGTGCTTCAGGTGGTCTTGAGAAATCCTCGATTGAATTACTTCTTAAAATAGCATAATTGCTGTGTTGTTCAATGCATAGTGTAGACTCCTGGCTCATTGAAAGATTGATTTGAATACAGGCTTTTTAGTAGCAGTAGTTTCCATTTGCTACTAAAATGTATTTTGTTTATATTTTCTTTATTTCTCTGTTTTAAAATGGTCTAATATAAAATGTCAATAGAAATTATGAATTTTGTTGAAGTAGTATACCAAAGGGATACTGGGTATTCATGAAGAATGTTTTAAGAAGTTTTTAAAATACTTAGGCTGCCAACATTTGCTAAAACATACCATATATTCTGTCTTTAAAATATGCTCTTGAATATTTTAATTCATTTATTATTGATACTGAGTTATTTTAAATTGTGAGCACATCTTATGTTAAAGGCAAAAATATCTTCTGTCAATCTCTGGTCTTTCCATTTAGGGAGATATTCTCAAACCTCATCTTGAATATTCTCCTGCTAAAGATAAATTTAGATATTTTTAGTCTAAAATATTGTCCCATAAATCAACTGAAGCTTGAGGAATGTATACTCAGTAATGAGATGGTTTCTTTACATTGTTCATAGTACATAGTGCATTGTACATAGTGTACAATAAAGTTCTTCCTTTTAGATGGTGCACACTTTTCAGAATAGCCCAAACAATTTTTCCTTGAGGAATTGATAAAAATGTGAACATATTCTTTCTTACTTGAGTAAATTTTACAGCCTGTGGAAATAGTGTCCCCTCAGCTAAGTCAACTTTAATCATCATTCAAACATTTCAGTTTTCTAATAACATTAATTGTTTAATATTTAATGACTATAGACACTACAAAAAAACACCCATTCATTGTTTCAACCTAATTATTTAGTTTTCATTTGTACTTTAGTATCCATACAAGTATCATATTTATATCTTTACTTTTGTATTTGGATGCATATTTGGACTTGTGTCCATGTGTTTTCAGGTGAATCTGAGAATAGAAGTAGAAACTGATGTGGGTTCTCTTACCCAGTTGCTTTCCACGTTTATATTAACATAGGGTCTAGTCTCCCTGATGAGTATACTCTCAGAATCTGCCTGCTTGATCTGACACCCCTCTGCTCCCAAGACAACACCCTCCACTTTTCTCCCCAGCTCCCTTTCCAGAGTTGGGTTTATGGATGAATGCTGCCAGACTTCTATTTTAGGTTGGGGGTTAAGGATCAAATCTTAGGCTGTAAAGAACGGCCTTTTTACATATGAAGTCATTTAATCATTTGAAAGAATAACAATATCCTTAAACCAAAAAAATAAAGTTAATATTTCAATTTATATGTATGAAAAAATCACTTTTGTGTATTTCCGTATTCCCCAGGCTCATATCTGGACTCTAATGGTTAGTTTAGAATGTTGTCACAGAAAAAGATGACATGTCCTATAGTATTTGCCACTTGACTGATAATATCAGCAATAATATCATATCATATCATATCATATCATATAAATATACAAATAAATATAATATAATATAATATGTATTTTATCTTAAAACTATTCTTGAATATTGTAATTTTATATAATTGAATAATTTTAAATTGCCAAAGTATTTTATGTTAAAGGTGTAAGTCTTCTTTCAGTCTCCATCTAAATGGAAACTTTATACATCTAGGTTGTTTTTATTTTAAATTCAGAGTTCTACGTGCAGAATATTTGCACATAATTACTCTACATTGTTGCTTATGTTTATTTTTTCTATTTTAATATTATAAAATACCAATCAGAAAATATGCACTATAGTGTGTTAATAGAGTATGGAGTATCAGAAGGATTACTGACTATGTGCAGGAAATATCTCATCCACGGACAACAACTCGGCCTATATATCAACTCAACCTGAAATGAGATAACTCTCCCTCACTCAGCAGAAATCACTTGTTTTCTTCTAGGTCTATGAAGAAGCTCATGGGGATTTTAATTGGAATTGCATTAACTCTGTATATTACTTTGGCCAGGGTGGTCATTTTTACTCTATTGATTTTTCCAATCCATGAGCATGGGAGGTTCTTCCATCTTCTAGTATCTTCCTCAATCTTCTTCTTGAGGGATTAAACTTTTCACTGTAGAGATTTTTAGTGTATTTGGTCAGGATTGTTCCTAAATAATTTATTTTTTGGAGGTTATTGTGAGTCGAAAGTCTCCTTGTAGTCCTTTTCCAGTTGCTTATTATTGGCATAAAGAAAGGGTACCAATTTTTCTAAGTTAATTTTGTATCCCACCACTTTATTGAACCTGTTGATGGTTTCTATGGTTTTTCTGGTTGGGTTTTTGGCATCCCTTAGGTAAACTATCATGTCATTTGCAAAAAGAGATAATTTAACTTCCTCTTTTCCAATCAGTACTCCTCCAATTTCCTTTTCTTGTCTTATTGCTCTTGCAAACATTTCAAGCACTATGCATTCCTGATCAGATTTTGTCCCTCTTCTACCTTCACCATCTACACCTGTAGCTGTGTGGATTTTTCTTTGAGATTGCTGGCTTTATTTTATTTCCCCACAAGGACTTAATAAACCCAGATGGAAAATTACTTTTTTGTGGTCTTTCCATTACTAATACAACCACCTTAGTTCTGTGTAAGCACATGCTTGCCACACAAAACATATAGCATTCTCTCACCTCTCTGACCAAACATAAACAAGGATTCTCTCCTTCCTAGCTAAAATACACACATTGTTGGGGCTAAAAATTATCACTTGAAGATACTTGATAAGAAGGATGTAGCCAAATTGCTTCAAATCAAGTGTATTTGGTTTGTTTATACTGTTATTTAGAGGGAAATCAATAAAAATTCCTTTGACCTAAATCACTATTATTTGGCTTATGTTACTATATCCAAATTTGTATTCTAACAACCCAGGCACTTATTGAATGACTAGTAAATCCTTTGATATAGCAAATCATATGCTTTAATTAAAATTGACATTTATATATTAATACAAGGACTTATGCTGAAACCAATTTTAAGTGAAACTGTATAAAGAAAGGTGTTGGAAAATTCATTCTTCTTTCAATTATACTGTTATTGAAGATTACCTTAATTTCAGTTCCACCCACTCCATGATGATTCACAGGCATGTTCTGATAAGTAATTAAGTAGTAAAATTAATAAGTTTAAAATATTTAGATGTGAAACATCCAGTGCATGAAAGGCTAGTGAATAATTATATTTAAAAAACAAACCACTTCCTTTCTTGTATATGAGTACTTTCTCAAATTATTGACTTTTGATGTTTTATAAACTCAAATTTTATAGCAAATATAGCAGACTAAGTTCTATAAAAACCTCTTGGTTACTTATATGGAATGTCTCAGTAGAATGAACTCAAATTCAAAGAGACATAGTAATCATTTGGTCTAGCAAAGCAGAAAGGGGAAAAGCAAGAGTAATGGTAACCTATCCTTGTTACAAAATGGCCTCTGAAATGTATTTTTAAATTTTTATGTTGCTTTGTATACTTCATAGAACTGTTCTTAGTCAATTTTAGACCCCTCCCCTACCCATCCGACCCCCCATGAGACTTCATAGGACTTAAGTCCTATCCAGTCAAGTATTTCTACACTAATGTCATTTGGTGCAACTTCATCCCACTGGAGTCTAGTCAGACTATTTAGAAATGTTTAAGGTCTAGTCTTAGTCAGCCAGTAGTAATCAGCCTGAGACTTCCCAGGCTAGGACCAGCCCATTCCCCTCCCTGCTCTTATCTGATTGAGTTGACATGTGTTTTTGTGCTCTGTGCCACCATTGCTGCAAGTTCAGATGTTCAATAGGCAAGAGATGACCTTTCACATGATCCTTCATTGCCTACCATTCTTGGTGGAGATTATACTCAAGCAACTATGACTCTAAAATATCCTTAAGTCTTTAACATGCACATTTTGATTTTTCTCAGTAAAATTCTCTTACCACCTTTTTTACCCAAGTCTAAGCTAATTCATAGTTATACCCAAAAGGTTGTGGGTTTTTTTTTTCAAAGCCAATATTTTTATTGAAGATCTGTGCATTTCATCTAAAATTTCAAATCATACCTAGACCTGTGCTCCCGTCCCCACCCCCCCACCCCCAGAGCTCATGTATTCTGCCAAACATGTTTTTCATCCTTTCCTAAGTCTCTCTCAAAATTCTCGATGCAGAAGTTTACTGTTTTGAGCAGAAGTTTACCATTTCAGTCAGTTCTTTGATGCAGTCTTTCTGTTGTTGTTGTTTCTGTTGTTGTTGTTATTCCTTCCAATATGCATCACTCCAAAATATGCACATATGCACATATGCACGTCACATATATCATGGGTTTTAGCATCTTCAGTTTATGTTTTTTTTTTTTTCTTTATTAGGCTGAAAGATGTCGTGTTTGAAGGGTCCTCCTTGGCAAGCCCAAACCATCATCAGTTCTGCCCTTGTGTTCCACACTGGGGTTTTCCCTTCCCATGGTCTCCAAATGAGGTCCAGTAAGCACCACATCCTGTCTTGATCTTCCTGTACTGGTCTCCATGATACAGCCTCCATGATACAGTCCAACAATGTCTATACTCTGAAGAGGGTGAAACCCCAGTAGTAGCTCAGTCCACAAATTGGATGTCTCGGCAGTTCCCATCTGGCGCTGAAGGTTTGGAGGATTCTTGGAGAGATATGAGTCTTCAGTCCATATTGGAAGGTTGAAAAGCTGAGTCTCATGTCTTTGAAGGATGGCAAAGGCAGTGGCAGCCACATGGTAGCTGCACTTGCCAGTAAGACAGACAAAACAACTGTGAATTTTTTTTTTTTTACATTTTGTCTTTTTCCTAAGATCTCAAGTTTTATACCTGAAGTATAATTTCTCAGGCCTTACTATTTATTTATTTCTGATTATACTTTCCTTTGGGTGTTTAAGGCCACAAAGCCCAGATTAACCAATGTTTTGGTTAACCAATTAACCTTGTTTTCTCAAGGTCAGTTGAGGATCTGGTCCTCAAGCGTCACTCAGGTATTTTTTTTTTTTGTGGGGGGTGTGGGAGGAGGGAACCCCTGGCTCCTTTTGGCTTTCCAGTCATCAGTTCCATCTACTGGAGGACAGTTAGGTCTTGCTGGACCAGGCTTCCCTTTTTGAAGTATGAGCAGACTTTCCTCTTTATAGATTGAACACTGGGTGAAGTCCCATTACTGGATATCTAAGACCTCCCTGCACAGGAAGACTGGTGACTCACATTTGCAGGACATTTCAAGAGATGTCCCCATGCAGAGTCCCCTGGGACTTAGTTGACCTCTGAGGGAGGTTTTTGGTTTTAAAATATTGTGTTTGTCAAGGCTGGGTGTGGTGGTGCACACCTTTAATCCCAGCACTGGGGAGGCAAGAGGCAGGCGGATCTCTATGAATTCAAGGCCAGCCTGGTCTACATAGAGAGTTCCAGAACAGCTGGGGCTACAGGGAGACCCTGTCTCAAAAAGACCAAAAATCATATATTGTGTTTGTCAGTAATCAATAATTGGAAACATTTTAGTCAAAGTATATACTAAAATAATATGAAAGTCTGTTAGATTAATGTATTGGGTCTTCTCATCTTTGATTTTTTTTTTTATAATTGAGTAAAAATACTGTAGAGAAAGTAAATTTGTCATTAGGTTTTTGTAGAGTGAATGCTTCCTATAACCCATATTACATCCAGAAATATGCTCAGATTTAAAAAAATACAGCCATATTTTAAGGCGGCTGCTGTTTATAATACAACACAGCCAAGGGTTTTATAATTCATTTTAGTTCTCTGGTCTAATGTGTGTGTGTGTGTGTGTGTGTGTGTGTGTGTGTGTGTGTTTTATAGATGTGTTTAGCAGTACAGTATGACGTGTTATCATCTTGTCTATTATAAGTAAACAAATATGCCCACGCTCTCTTAATCTTCCCCCTTTAAACACTGTGTCACTGTCATCTCAGGATAAGAAAACAAGGAGCAAGTGAAAAGGTCTTGCACATAATGCCTTCTCCAAATATAAGGGCTTTGTTTTCTATTGCAACATGGTTAGCTATAGAAATATCATTTAAGTATCTCTTACTACATTGGCTCCACATTAGACATTTCTTCTAAAGTGGATGATGTGTTCAATCCCAAGCACTTCTCCTGGCAACTAAATAGTAGCTGGCTAAAATAATCAGTTTGAGAACAAGAACACAGGCAACTCTTCAGTATTGCTCTAGCATTTATTCCATCTTACTTTTAAAAAGTCCACAATCAGGGTCATGTTAAAAAATAAAGTCTATAATCACCATCATCAAACAGCTCCCTTTTCTAGCATATTTGGAAAAATCCTGGTTTAAACAACTGGAATTAGCACCTAACATAGAAAACTCAAAACAGGGGTATGAGAGAAATGCTCACATCATCTTCAAAGTCTTGCATGGTAATTCATGAAAGATTTTGAATGAGCTAGATTATCTTAAATTACAAAAGAAACAAACATTTTTAAAGGTTTTGGCAGATTGGAGACCCATGAGTCTCAAAAACTGTGCTGGAAAACCAACAATATATAGATGTCAAACTGTACTTTGAATTTGAAAATAAATGGTAATACTTCTTGGAATAAGAAATGTATAAATCAAAAATTATTCCTAAAACATCATTAAATTTCAAAGAATACTTTTACAAAGTAATAGCCTAGCACTTTTTTTTTTTCTTTTCGAGACAGGGTCTCCCTGTAGCCCCAGCTGTCCTGGAACTCACTCTGTAGACCAGGCTGGCTTTGAACTCACAGAGATCCGCCTGCCTGCCTCTGCCTCCCAAGTGCTAGGATTAAAGGCATGTGCCAACATGCCTGGGCTAGCCTAGCACTTTTAAAAATCAAATTCTTACCATATCTTCAGTTGTAAAGAAATTACACAAAGTAACAGTAAATATCTGATAATTATCTTTAGGTGAAAAGAATGTTTATTTTTCCTTTTAAATATAATACTTTTATTGATGTTTTGTGTATTTCAGACATCATTTTTCATTTCAATTTAGACATAGTCCCCTTTTCCTTCCCCCCACCCCACCCAAGATTATGCATTCTGCCATACATGTCCTGCATCTTTCTCTCAGTCTTTTTAAAGTTTTTCTCTGCAAAGGTTTATTGTTTGGGGCAGAATTTAACAGTTGTATCAGTCTGTTCTTTCACCAAGTCCTTATGTCATTGTGGTTTCCTCCCAATTGTATTGCTCCAAAATATGCCTATAAAAACGTGATATATGCACCACAATTCTGTTCTCCAGGAATAAACTGTATGTTATCTCCAATATATGTTTAGGAGTTCACATTTTTCCCTTTAATGTTTTTTAATTTTTAAAAAATTTATTTATTATTTTTTATGGGTATGAGTGTACTGTCTGCATGTAGGTTGGTGCACCAGTGTCGTGCAATGCCATGGAGGTCAGAATAGGGCGTCGGATTCCCCTGGAACTGGAGTTAAAGAAGGTTCTTAGCTGCCATGTGGGTGCTGGGAGTCGAATCCGGGTCCTCTGCAGGAGCAGTTGGTGCTCTTAACCGCTGAGCCATCTCTCCAGCCCCTTTCCCTTTAATTTTATATTACTCAAAAATATGAATATATAGCTTCCAACCATATACATTAATTACCATGTCTGAAAGTAAGTGATAAGTTAATTCTAGGGCTCATTAAGTGATTCACATTATAACATCACAGTTGCTTTCGGATAGAAAGAAATATACCAATAACGTTTCTCAGCTTGCCTTTCAATTGGGGGATTTGGTACTAACATCTACAAATGAAGGAAACAATTCGCCTTTGTTTTGAAAAGAATGTTAATTAAACCTTTGTTTCGTTGCTTTTGTAGAGCTGGATCCCCTCCTTTTTAATTCCCTTACCACACACACACAATGATTAGTCTCCCTTATCTGATGATATACAGCCAATATGAACATGTTTTTCCCATTAGCCATCAGTTTTTCATTTTATTTTTTGATTAACTTTATCCATGCATAGTTAAAAAAAAAAAAAAAGCACTAAGCAGAATGAAAGGCAGGTGACTGTAATTAGACTAGATTGCCCACGGCAAGGGAGAAGGAGAAGGCAAATCCTGTAACTCAGCTCTTGAGAAACATCCCAAGCCAATGGAGTTGGTTCATCTGTGTTTAAATCAGAGTTTGAAAGTTCTGAATGTGTACATTAAAATGAGGAAGTATTTCTATGGGGAAAGTGTGTTATTTTGCATCAAGGTTTTAATTTACTGTTAAACATATCTTTTTGTTTATATTTTTTTTATTTTTTAATACTTTTATTGATGAATTGTGTATTTCATTCATTATCTTTCAGTCCAATTTAGACACATACCCATCCTCCATGCCCCCACCCCACCCCTGTTCATGCCTTCTGCTGTACATGTCTTGCATCTTTCTCTCGGTCTTTCCAAAGTTTTTCAATTTAGAGGCTTGTTGTCTTGGGCAGGGTTTAACTGTATTAGTCAGTTATTTAACCTGGTCTTTATGTTTTTGTTTTCCCTCCCTTTGTATTGATTTAACATATGCCTACATAGCCATCATATATGCAACAAAATTAGGACTTCTGAGAATAAACTGTTAATACGTATGTTAATTCCAAAATATGTTTAGGAATTCACATTTTCCCCTTAAATTTTATATTACTCTAAAATATGAATACATACCTTCCACCCATATACAGTAAATACAGAGTCTGAAAATAAGTAATATGCTTAATCTAGAGCCCATTAAGATATTTACATTATAACAACACAGTTGATTTCAGATTAAAAGAAATATTAACAATGATGTTGTTCAGCTTGCCTTTCGACTGGAGATTTGATGTTAGCATCCACAAATGAGGGAAAGATTTCCTCATTTGTTTTTCTGGTACTCTATTACCATAATGGCTTCCATCCATTTACCTGCAAAATTCATGATGTTACCATTCTTTTTTTTTTAATTTTTTTATTTATTTCTGTATGTGTATGAATGTACTGTCTGCATGCAAGGTGTGTACCCATGTCACGCGATGCCGAGGAGGTCAGAAGAGGGTGTTGGATTCCCCTGGAACTGGAGTTCTCCTGGAATTGGAGTTTCAGACGGTTCTCGACTGCCATGTGGGTGCTGGGGATTGAACCCGGGTCCTCTGTATAGAACTCCATTGTGTAGATGTACCACATTTTTGTTGTCCACTCATCTGTTGAGGGACATTTGGGTTGGTTCCAACTCTTCACTATTGTGCATGTTTCTCTGCAATAGGATGAGTCTTGTGGGTATATACCCAAAAGTAGTATGACTGGATCAGGTGGTGGTTTTTTTTTTCCCATTTTTTAACTGAAATTTTGTGCATTTCTTGGTCAAATTTAGACCCACTCCCCTCTTTTTAAGGGTTCTCAACACTGTTTTCCATAGTGGTTGTACAAGTTTACATTCCCACCAGAAGTTGATGAATGTTCCCCTTTCCCCACAACCTCTCCAGCATTTGGTGGTTTTTGTTTTCTTGATCTTAGCCAGTCTTATTGGAGTGAGATGATATCTTAGACTGGTTTTAATTTGTATTTCCTTGATGGTTAATTATGTTGAACACTTTTTAAGATGTTTCTCAGCCATCTTTACTACCTCACTGGTGAAGTCTCTGTTCAGCACTTCACTCCATCTTTTGAATGGGTCATTTTTTTTCTTTTTTGAGTAGTCTATATGTTCTGTATGTTAATGCTCTGTCAGAGGTTATCACTGGTGAAGATTTCCTCCCACTCTGTGGGTTTTCTCTCCACTTCCTTGATTGTTTCTTTCATTATACAGAAGCTTTTGAGTTTGATGAAGACCCAATTGTCAATTGCTGACCTTTTATCCTGTGAAGCTGCTCTCTGATTTAGAAAGTCTTTTCCTACGCTTATGTCTTGTAGGCTGCTGCCAACTTTTTTTTCTATAATCTTCAGGGTTTTGGGTTTCATGTTGAGATCTTTGATCCACTTGGAGTTGATTTTTTGTACAGTGTGAGAGGTAGGGGTTTAATTTTGTTCTACAAATGGTGAGCCAGTTTTGCTAGCATCATTTGCTGAAGATGCTATCCTGCCTCCATTGAGCTTTTTTTGCCCCTTTGTCAAATATGAGGTGGCTGAAATTGTATGAGCTCAAATTTGAATCTTTAATTTTGTTCCAGTAGTCAACAGGTCTACTTTTTTTTGGCCAGTACCAGGCTGTCTTTATGAGTATAGCCCTGGAATATAGCTTGAAGTCTGGTAAAGCAACCCTCCCCCCATATTGCACTTTTCACCCAGGGTTGCTTTAGCTATTTGGGGTCTTTTGTTTTTCCATATGAATTTAAGGATTTTTTTTCTTCAAAGTCTGTGAAGAAACTCATGGGGATTTTGATTGGGATTTCATTGAATCTGTATATCAATTTGGGTAAAAGGGACATTTTTACAATATTAATTTTTCCAATCCATGAGCATGGGAGGTCTTTCCATCTTTTGATGACATTTTCAGTCTCCTTTTTCAGGGGTTTAAATTATTGTTGCTAAGATCTTCGGTGTCTTTGGTGAGGTTTCTTCCCAAGTATGTTATTTTTTTGAGGCTATTGTGAGTGGGAAGGTCTTCCTGTATTCCTTCTCCACTTGTTTGTTGTTGGTGTAAAGAAAGGCTACTGATTTTTCTAGGCTCATTTTGTGTCTGGCCACTTTACTGAAAGACTTAATCATTTCTAGGAGTTTTCTAGTAGAGTTTTTAGCATCCCTTAGGTAAACTATCACATCATCTGCTAATGGGATAGTTTAACTTCCTCTTTTCTGATTAGGATTCCTTTAATTTCCTTCTCTTGTTTTATTGTCCTAACAAGCATTTCAAGCTCTATGTTGAAGAGGAGTGGCCATAAGGGGCAGCCTTGCTGGGTTCCAGCCTTTAAGGGGAATGATTCCAATTTTTCTCCATTTAGGATGATGTTGACAATGGGTTTGCTATATAAGCCTCTGTGTTGAGAAATGTTCCCTTCACTCCAATTCCCTCTAGAACTTTAAACATGAAGGGATCCTGGATCTTGTCAAAGGCTTTTTCTGCATCAATTGAGATGATCGTTTTTTTTTTTGTTTTGTTTTGTTTTGTTTTTTGTCTTTCAGTCCATTCATGTGTTTTATGATTTTTTTTAATTTGTTTAAGTATGTTGAACCATCATTCCTCATCTCTGGTATGAAACCATCTTTACCATGATGGGTGATCTTTTTGATGTGGGTCTGTAGGTGATTTGCAAGTATTTTGTTGAGAATTTTTGCATCTATGTTCATTAATGAGATGGGTCTATAGTTTTCTTTCTTGGTTGTATCTTTGCCTGGTTTTGGTATTAGAGTGATGCTGGCTTCATAGAAGTAATTTGGGAGAATTTTTATTTGGGAGAATTTGCATTGTATCCTTCTGAACAGTTTGAATAGTAATGGTTATAAGACCTGTGTTCTAGTTTGTCTTCAATTGCTGTGTCACAACATGCTGACCGACACCAATTTGGGGAGGAAAGGATTTACTCAGCTCACATCTCCTGGGTCATAGTTTATCACTCAGGAAGCACAAGGCAGGAACTCAGGGCAGGAATCTAGAGGCAGGAACTGAGGCACAGACCATGGAGAAATCCTTCTTGCTGGCTTGCTCTTCTGGCTCATGCCCAGCCTGCTTTCTTATACTGTACACAACAACCTGCCCAGAGGTGGCACCATCCAGAGTGGGCTGTGCACTCCCACATTGCTCAACAATCAAGACAACACTCCACAGACATGGCCAATTCCCCAACTGAGGCTCCCTCACCCCAGGTGTGTGAAGTTCACACTAAAGCTATCTAGCACAACCTCTTTAAAGAATTTATAGAATTCTGCTTTGAGGGGGCTGGAGAGGTGGCTCAGTGGTTAAGAGCACTGACTGCTCTTGCAGAGGACACAGGTTTGATTCCCAGCACCCATATGGCAGCTAAGAACCATCTTTAACTCCAGTTCCAGGGGAATCTGATACCCTCTTCTGACCTCCGCGGCATTGCACGACATGGGTGCACCAACCTTCATGCACACAGTACACTCATACACATAAAAAATAATAAATAAATTAAAAAAAAGAATTCTGCTTTGAAACCATCTGGGCCTGAGCTTTTCTTAGTTGGGAGATTTTTTTATTACATCTTCAAATACCTCAAATATTATGGGTTTGTTTAAACTGTCAATATCTTCTTGGTTAAGCTTTATTGGTTCCCAGGATTTCAGATATTCATCCATTTCTCTTAGGTTTTCCAATTAAGTAGAGTATAGGGGTTTTTTGTTTGCTTTTTTTTTTTTTTATTTTTTTGGTCTTTTCCAGACAGGGTCTTCCTGTAGCCTCAGCTGTCCTGGAACTCGCTCTGTAGACCAGGCTGGCCTTGAACTCACAAAGATCTGCCTGCCTCTGCCTCCCAAGTGCTAGGATTAAAGGCATGCACCACCATGCCCAGCTGAGTATAGGTTTTTGAAGTATTCTCATATGATTGTCTGGATCTTTTCTTTGTCTGTTGTGATGTTTCCCCTTTCATCACCAATACTATTGATCTGGAGTTGCTCTTTCTTTCTTTCTCCTGGTTAACTGGGCTAGAGGTCTGTGTATTTTGTTTATCTTTTCAAAGAACCACCTTTTGGAGTTATTGATTCTTTGTATTGTTTTCTCTGTTTCTATTTCATTGATTTCTGATCTGATTTTTGTTATTTCTTCCTGTATGTTGAGTTTAGGGTTCATTTGTTGTTATTTCACAAGTCTTATTGTAGCTAGTATGGCTTATTCTGTTTTTTTTTTTTTTTTTTTTAATTTCTGTATATGTATGAATGTACTGTCTGCATGCAAGTTTGTGCACCCGTGTCATGCAATGCCGTGGAGGTCAGAAGAGGGTGTCAGATTCCCCTGGAACTGGAGTTCTCCTGGAATTGGAGTTTCAGATGGTTCTCAGCCGCCATGTGGGTGCTGGGGATTGAACCCAGTTCCTCTGCAAGAGCTGTCGGCGCTCTTAACCACTAGGCCATCTCTCCAGCTCTTATTCTGGTTTTTATATTGAGTTTTTTTGCACTGTGGTCTGATGGAATGCATGAAATAATTTCAGTCCTTTTGTATTCATTGAGATTTCCTTTGTGTACCAGTGTGTGGTCAATTTTGGAGTGGCAGGAAACCTTGACCAGTGATACATCTGACAGAGCATTAACATCCAGAATATATAAATTACTTAAAATACAAAGACATAAGAAAACAAATGACCCACTCAAGAGATGGAGTAAAGAGCTGAACAGAGTCTCCACAAATGAGGAAATAAAGATGGCTGAGAAACATCTTAAAAAGTTTTCAACATTCTTAATAATTAAGGATATGCAAATTAAAACCACTCTCAGGTTTTAGACTTTGGTAACTCCATTTAGGTACATAATGGAATCTCCAGTTTTCATATGATATTTTCAATCTATAATATACAATATAGAAAATAAAGAAACAAAATAAATATAAATAAATCCTTTGTTAACACCATGATAAAACTAAAAATTTAAAATATAAAAATATCTGATTTCTGATTTTTAAGAGCTATATTATTTTTTTCTTGGAACTATATTATATTTTCTCATGTCATAGAAAATGTCCTTTTCATATTAGCTTTCATGAAAATGATACTGACAATTTTAATGTTGCTAAGTAAAACTGTCACTAGGTAAATAAATTAAGAAGAAGGTATTTGTCCTAAACTCCTTCTTACTCTAAATTCTATCACTAGAAATTAGTCTGATTCAGTACTTGAAACTAAACACCAGGAAAAATTTTCACATAGTGACTCAGATAAAACTTGGTCAATTGATGGGGGGAACATTATCTGAGTGTTTTTATTCTCAAACCACCATTTAGACAAAGATATTCTTTTCTTAAATTTTTTATTTATTTTTGTACATGTATGAATGTACTGTCTGCATGCAGGTCTGTGCACCCGTGTTATGCAATGCCGTGGAGGTCAGAAGAGGGTCTCAGATTCCCCTGGAACTGGATTTCTCCTGGAATTGGAGTTATAGACGGTTCTTAGCTGCCATGTGGGTGCTGGGGATCGAACCCAGGTCCTCTGCAAGAGCAGTTGGTGCTCTTAACTACTAGGCCATCTCTCCAGCCCAGACAAAGATATTCTTTTTAATTTTATTTTATTTTTTATTTTACGTGAATGACTGCATTGCCTGCATGTGTGTAAGTGCAGCCATGTCCTGCAATGCCTGCAGAGGTCAGAAAAAGTCTTCAGATTCCCTGAAAGTGAAGCTACAAACAGTTGTTAGCCAGCATGTGGGTACAGGGGGAATCAATCTCAGGTCTTCTTTAAAGGTAGTCAGTGCTCTTAACCACCAAGTCTTCTCTCCAAGCCCCAACTTTTCTTAAGATATTTTACAATCCTCATACATAAGACAAATTAAATACACACAATCCTTCTTCATTCCCTTTCTTAGTCTTCATTTCCTTGCATGTCTGAATGTACACACATGTATACACACACACATGAATGCACACACATACACACGAATACATGCACATATACTCAACATACACATGCACAGGCAACACAACACATTAGCACATACACACATACACATGAAGTTATTAAAGTGGTATCTGAGTGACATAAATTTATTTTCTTCTACCATTCAATTGAGATCTTATTTTCAACAAACAAATGTCATTTTGAGTCAAGAAGGTAAAAAGGAAATAGTACCAAGATAAATAGTACCACAAAACACTAACACTGGGAAAAATATCTTTGAAGTACTTGATTTAAGACAACCACCACAATACTACAAGTTATAGAGTGAGTGAATACATTCAAAATCAATGCCAACTGAAATAAAAAAAATCCACTATCTCACAATCTAGAAGCACTTCAGACAGAAACAAACAGAACAGCACAAAAGAACACTGACATGACAAAAGAATGCAGAGAAAATGAAGGTCAGCTTGTTTCAGTGTTCTATTAAACCCAGCAGGAAGTCTTCAATGTAGGTTTTCAAAAAAGAACAGAAAGGATCAAGACAGAGGTAATAACTTGTATTGAGCTGTAATAAAATTAGTTCATAGGAGGAACGTTAGCTATCAACAAATCTAAAGTTAAAACCATATGAATATAAGAAAAGCCTGCTGAAGTTAAGTTGCATGTTTGTACATGTACACATACACATATATACAGAGAAAGAGAGAGAGAGAGAAATAGACAAACACAGATACGCCTACTATATTATCCTGAATGCATACAAAAATATAAACATGTCTCTCAACTATATACTTAAAACATAAGACCCAAACATGAATATAATCTAACACAATTTCCTTTGAAATGAACCACTGATGTTATTAGTGCTCCCTGGAGTTTTATAAATATCTAAATCCATGAGAAGGGTTAAATATATATTTTTGGAACTAAAATAAATAGGAGTGAAGGCAAAACTGACCAACTTAAATTTGTCACATGGAGATGAAATTTGCATAGCAGATGGAGGAACATACAGTGCTATCAACAATTTTCCATGAAGTGTTGCTATAGACAGAGCTTGATAAAAGGTGATAATTTTAGAGCAGACTCCATACTGAGAGCTACCATGTTAGTTATTAACCAATTATTATTCAGATTAGGCTATGTTTCAAACAGAGCTCTAGACAATCTGTGATTACCAAATTTAAGTTGGAGAATGGTGCTGCTATAGCATTGAAGGCTCTGAAGTTAACATGCCCATGTCTACTCGGATACTGCTGATAGAGCTAGTACCCTTGCTTGGCAGTCTGGCTGCAAAGTTTGGCATTCTTTATTTACTTTGTTTGTTTGTTTGTTTGTTTGTTTGTTTTTATATGTAGCCATGTTTTGCTTCCATGTAAATTCACCATGATAGAGCAGTTCCCATAGAGCCTAGAAGAAGGTGTAAGACCTACTGGACCAGGAATTAAAGATGGTTGTGAACAGACATTTGAGTGTTGGGAACTAAGTTCAGATGCTCTACATGAGAAACAAGTGTCCTTAACAGGCTCTGACAACCCCAGACCCTGAGCTCTAAGAGGCTGTACTTCTCAGTGTTACAATGTTTCATATTACAATGTTTGGTACTAACCCCATGTTCTTACAGATGTGGAAAGTCTGCTTAATCCATGAACACACATTTGGTCATGGAATGTAGTACCAGAAACACAAAGCATTTGGAGAAAGAAAATAAACTTGCTAAATTTACAGTTAAAGAAAACATAGTAGACATATCAAGAAAAGTGAATATTTTAGTCAAAATGAAACTAGGAAAAATTGATTTGGCATTGTAACCAAAGACTGGAGGAGATAAAGAACAAGGAGTTCACTAAGAACATGAGAGAAAGGGAGAAAATGGAGTTTGCATAACGGAACTTCCAGAAGAAGCAAACTGATATCTGACAGAAAAGTCGAGAAAGGACCAAAGGAGAGGAGGGAGGGAGAAGAAGAGGGGGAAAGAAACAGAGGAAAGGGAAGGAGGGAGGCCAGGACGAGGGTCAGATGAAGAAAAGTTTAAGAAGCGGAGAAATAATTGAGAGGGAGTTGGGGGCAGACTGGGAGGGAGAGAAAACTGTAAATATAATACTCAGATATGAAATTCTCAAAAATAAAACAAAAACTAAAGCAGAAAAAGGAAACATACAAAAAGGCTAGACACCATGCAGACTTAATAAGATTTATATAGGTTAATAATTTAAGGTCAGTCATCTTAACTATTCCATTTCAGTTACCTTTGGTTCACCAGGGAATTTTTAGATCCTCCACTGTGCGCAAAGGGAAAAAAGAAAAGACAAAGTACAAACTACAGCATCTTTATCTCACACATGGTGTGCAAGGACTAACAATGACACCATTTGCTTACCATAAAGCAGGCTTTCTCTGTATGACAGTAACTCAAGCAATGAAGGGCCTAGAGCTCTTTCTGGAACACAGTGTAGTGCGCTATGCTGTTAATTCTTATCTTTTTTTTTTTTTTTTTTTTTTTTGGAATAAACCAGCTTGTCAAAAATGACAAGGAATGTATAGATAAAAGCTGAGGACTGCAGTCAATTAACTAAATGAAATGCTGAAATCTAGATTTTCTTTCTAAAACTGGTTAGAAAAAGAAATACATTAAAAATGGAACATAAGTCAGTGTTATATTGAGAGAAAAATGATAACATGAAATTCTATGCTAAGTCCCTTGATTTTTCTGAATAAGAAAAAATTGACAGTATATTTTATTAGCAATGATCATTATATGTTTTCTGAAAAAGTTAATACTTATGTCAAAAGATTAACTGAATAATCAACTGAAAAATATAGAAATATTTTCCTAGAAAAATATCTACAGCAATTGGATATAAGAGCAAGAAAAGAATGTCTATGATGTTTCTATTTGCTGTTTCTAATATATTGTACCACAAAATAAAGCAAGCATAACTTACTAAAAATGCAAAAATCGACAATTAAATTAAAATTGGATTATTAGTTGTAAATAATATACTTATTTACCTCATAATCCCAGACAATAAAGCATATTGTAAATAAAAACAGACTTACTTTTCCTAAGCAAATAAACATTTATGAAGTACTAAACCAATACAATTGAAGACCCCACCAATGATGGGAAAAAGTCATGCTTTAAAACATAATAGAAAAAGACTGTACTTCTAAGAATGTCAAAACATAAAAATGAAACAATATCATAAAATTAAACTAATGTAGGAAAAATTTTTAAACAGCTGGTGAGCTTAATCATAATTTTGATGCATGGCTAAAATCTCCCACAAATTGCAAAAGTGCATTACAAAATAATATTAAAATATAATATTCATTAATAGTTAAACATTAATTTAATGCATTAAAAATCAGACTAGAAATAGTAAACAAAAATAGCAATTGACGGCTGAAGAGATGGCCTAGCGATTAAGAGTGCTGACTGCTCTTGCAGAGATCCCAGGTTCGATCCCCAGCACCCACATGGTGGCTGAGAACGGTCTTTGACTCCAGTTCCAGGGGAATCCGATACCCTCTTCTGACCTCCAGGTGCACAGACTTGCATGCAGACAGTACATTCATACACATAAAAAAATAAATAAATAATTAAAAAAGTAGCAATTGATGTCTAAATGTTGATTGTAATCGATTATTATCACCAAAAAATTGAAAAGCTTTTTTTTTTGTTTTGTTTTTGTTTTTGGTCTTTTCGAGACAGGGTCTCCCTGTAGCCCCAGCTGTCCTGGAATCACTCTCTAGACCAGGCTGGCCTTGAACTCACAAAGATCCACCTGCCTCTGCCTCCCAAGTGCTAGGATTAAAGGCGTGCACCACCACGCCCGGCCTGAATGCTTTCTAAAGAAAAAGTACGGTTCTATAAGCACCCTGGTCACAGTACCATCGAGTGCTGCAAATATCTCACCTCTCTCTGAGTTTGCAGTCTATACCATTTGGGTACAAAGAGTGCAAATTTACAGGATTAGTATGAGTGTTAATTTGGTTTACAAATGATAATCTCGGTATTTATTGAAGTAACAATATCTCTTTAATGATAAGGATTGTGTTGTCCTAATTAAAGTAACATAGTAAATACTACTAAGCAAAAAAATAGACTTAAGTATATGTAACTATTTGCTTTATAATGATAGAAATCATATAAGGTACTGATTATCCAAGAGGGAGCATATTCATTGTGAGAATAAATGGTGTCCTGTTATAATTTTAAAAATACACATTATCAAAAAAAAACACACATTATCATCTATAATAATCTAGTAGGTTTCAATATTTAAGTGAAAAGTTAGAATTTTACATAATGTTATTCTTAGCTGATTGAAAATTAAGAGGTATAGTCCTGATTATTCCTTGGGCCAAAGAAAATCAAAAGGGATATTTGAAACTCCATAGAAAGCAGTTAAAAGAACATGGTAGTAATTTTTTTTAAACTCTAAAATACTAGAAACAAAATGAAATTTGCAACTTTTAAGTGGCAAATAATTCACTAATTAAAATTACTTAAATCTAGTATATGTTCCTTCTTATTCAATAAACAAATATTTAATATTATTTACAGATGGGGAGGTACATCACTTTAACTATACAAATATGGAGTAAATTTTTAGTGTGATAAGAAAGACAGTAAACTAGTTATATGCATAAGAGGCTTTGAAATTGAATGGCGAAAAATACTAAGTAAACCAGAAAGAATATTATATGCATAGGAAATGCTAAACATGTGCATTTAATTTTATTTTAAATTTCTAATTAAATTTACTTTAGCTTATAGGGACATAAAAATATATGAACGGTAACCAAAGATGTGTTGCTATATGAATATAATACAATGTTTAAACAAATCAAGCATATCTACTGTCTGTTAATATTTATCATTATTTTATCATGAAAACTTCCAAAATAAATTATTTTAATGTTTTAAATTGTATAGTATCTATAGATCTATGCAAAGGCATACTAAAATTTCCTGATCTACTTAACCATGGGCCAACTTTTCTTCATCCCATTCTTTTCTTAACCACCTGTCCTCTGGTAATTATCACTTTATTCTCAAATTCTCTGCAATCAACATTTTTATTTTTCAAATGTGAATAAGATCAGGTGTTGCTTGTACTTCTGACTTTAGTCAGTCAATACTGCTCATCTTGTGGGTTTTTTTTTTTTTTTTTTTTTGTGTGTGTGTGTGGTCGTTGTTTTTTTTTTTTTTTTTGTCTTTTCGAGACAGGGTCTCCCTGTAGCCCTGACTGTCCTGGAACTCACTCTGTAAACCAGGCTGGCCTTGAACTCACAGAGATACCCCGGCCTCTGCCTCCTGAATGCTACGATTAAAGGCGTGCACCACCAAGCCTAGCCAATACCACTCATCTTATGACAGAATTTAATTACTTTTAATATATATTTATTTATTTATTTATTTATGCGTATGAATGCACTGTCTGCATGCAAGTGTGCACCCGTGTCGTGCAATGCCACGGAGGTCAAAAGAGGGTGTCGGATTCTCCTGGAACTGGAGTTCTGGAATTGGAGTTCCAGACAGTTTTCAGCCACCATGTGGGTGCTGGGGATCGAACCCGGGTCCTCTGTAAGAGTGGTCGGCGCTCCTAACCACTAAGGCATCTCTCCAGCCCCGATTTAATTACTTTTATGATTGACTAATATTCTACTGCTCATCTGAACCACAATGTCTTCATTCATTACCTGAAGCCTTTGGTTGTATCCATTTCTTGACCATTGTGAATTAGTGCTGCAATGAACAAGGAATGCAAGTGTCTCATTCCCACGCCTATTCCCACTAGATTCATAAGTAGTAGAGGTGTGATTGAATCATTTGTGTACCCAGTCCCTGATGGGGTTATTAACAAAGGGTATGTGATACCAGCAGGCTACTAGTATATCTAGGGAAAGAATTACAGGCAGAATAAAGAGCAGGTCTAACATCTGTGGATACAAGGAACCCTCATCCTTCAGTGTTGAGGGAGTTTGACCATCCTTGATATTCATTGTAATGTAATAGGAATTATAGTCACTGAGGTCATGAAAACTGTGACAGACTATGGGGAAAATCAATAAAATATGCAGTTTGAAAACTATTGAACAGAGACACATTTCATAGATGACAAATTTTAATATTTTGAAGGTCAGAAACACAGTTTAGATTTTCTTAGTAGGAAAGAAGACAATTTAATCCTATAAAACCAACAGAGCTTTCATCTAAAGATTTCATAGGAAAATTAAAACTAAAGAAAAATATATTTGACTTTAAAATGTAATCATCAAAAGATAAACTGAAGTACTGCAAATAAAATGTACATTTAGTGCAAGGTTTAGCACACATTGCATGGATGTGCCCTGAGGAACCAGCATCCCTGACTGAGCCATGCAATGAGGAGGACATGCTCCATACAAATAAACAGGACCATTCTAATTCTCCTGTTCCAAATCTGGAATCTGCTTCCTTTCCTATACTCCCTCTTTGTGTTGGAAAGGTTAGCATAAGAAAGGGAAAATCAAGTGGTTTTATAGCATAGAATTCATTCACTTGAGCAACTGAGCATGATACTGACAAGAAGGAAAGAGCTATTTTGGTTTTCAAAATGTTTCTAATTAACATTAAAATCTCCTGTAAAATATCAAAAATATTTTCTGCTTATGAAGCCACTGTATTGATATTTCAGTGATATATTTTATACTATTTCATAAGACAAATAATGATGATCTTGCTTCCCACCTCCAACCCCCCAAAAACTCAACCTTGTTCATTTTGTAGACATTATGATCAAATCTGGCCAACTGGCCATCATGTTTTTTGAATAAATTTGTGAGGAACTAAGATGAGCAACTTATTCATCATATCCACAAACTCTGTGCTACTCTGAAAATTAACTTTCTGCTTATCTACCTGTTTATAGACTAGTTCTTAGTCCGGTTAGCTTTTGAAAATATTCATTTCCCACCATCTTGACTTTAGGCTAAAATGTCCTAAAGTATCAGAGGTGAGCCTCAGATAATCAGATAAAGCCAGAAATACATGAACAGTAAGCATTTCCATTCTGAGATACTGAGTGTTCGTTTTGACCGGTACGTGTTCACGCAATTCTGTTCATCCAACATTTCCAGATTCAGGAATAGTGCATCATAAAATTCTGTTATCACCGGGCAAAGAAGTATCTCAGCATGCTGATACTTGTCCATACTCAGAGCAGGGTAGAATTAATGCAGATTTAAAAAGAGAGATTCTTAACATAAGAGTGTAAAGTCCAGGGTATTTCCTTACTGTTCCTTGAGAAAAGGCTGTCTGTCTCATTTTTTACATGGAAGATTTGACTTGTTTTATGAGACAGAAACTCACCTGTGAGCACCCGGCATATAGACTAAGCTGGCCTCAAAGGCATAAAGATCGTCTTGTCTCAGCTTTCAAAGTGCTGAGAGTATGGGTATGAACCATAGGTCAGCACACTTGGCTGAAAAAATCTTCTGAGGCCTGGAGAAATGGCTCAGTAGTTAAGAGCACTGGCTGCTCTTGCAGAGGACCTGGGTTTGATTCCTAGCACCCACATGGCAACTAACAACTGTCCTCATTCCAGTTCCAGTGGAATCATATGCCCTCTTCTGACCTTTACAAGCATTGCAGGACATGGGTGCAGTTATATACATGCAGGAAATACACTCATACACATAAAATAAAAATATTTAAAAAATGACTTCTGAGTAGCACCATTGTTGAGGCAGTTTCCTATTTATTTCAAAAGGTTGGGAGGCTCAAGTGGCTTTCATTTGTTTCCATATTTCTCTTGTATTTTCTGGTTTTGCTTGCCTAGGATTGAAAGAGTTCCAAGGAGCTAGAGGTCCTAAGACATGAGGTAAAGAAACTTTCTATGCTCTGTGAGTAAAAATCTTTGGAAAAATGACAAAATAAGCCTATATGTAACATTTTATTTTCTTTTATTCCAAGCTAATGTACATTTCCATAAAATTCCAGTGGATTTGAAAGCATGGATCACCAATACCTTCTTGCAATTCAGTTTAAAATTTAAAATTTAGCCAGCCACTCTCCCCTATTTTTTGTCTTCAGGTACTGTGAAAACTTCGTAGCAATTTAGTTTTTTTTTTTTTTACTTGAAAAGGAAATATAAAATTATTTCCAGAAATTGAGGAACGATTTTCAAGTAATTATTCAGGAATATTTCTGATCTCTCTTTAGTAAATCTCATGTGACTGTCCTCCAAATTTATCTTTTACTTTTCCGTATAAAGCTCATTCCTAAAACAAAAATTCAGCTTTTTTGGTAAATAAATTGACTCAAGAATACTTCAGTTTCATTGTTTTAAACTGACCATTTGGCACTTCTATTTTCCTAAGTATAAAAAAAAAATTTTCTGAGAGAATTCCCCTGAGAACCACTCAAAAACACAAACCCACTTCACATTAGCCTTCAAGGCCACTAGACTTTTCACATAGCATCTTTTTTTATGAAAATAAACATGGACAAATGCATGCTAAAATAGAATGTAAAGAGAAAACACTAAGCCAATGCTTATCATTTTTCCAATGCAAAATTAAAAAAAAATAAACAAGTTAATAACTTTTCTTAGCCGTGGGTCTTAGCTTTAATCACATTTAAATAAATATAAATCTCACTAGTTTGTAGCTTCTGAAGAGAACCAAACTGAAAATTTTCTCCCTGTATTTTCCTGAAAAAGTATAAGATCAGGTGCTTATTGATGCTACATTTATTGTGTCCTATGAAATGTCTGCTCAAATATAGTGTACATTTTTTTCCAATTGCTTGCTTTCTTATTACTGGGTTAAAAACCTCATTTCCTATAATAATACAAGAACTTGCTCAGAGATTAACTGTAAACTCAATCAGTTGAGGGCCCATTGAGTAACTTTCGATATATCTTGATGATATCTTTTTAATTTTATTAAATATAATTATCACTGATACTTTTCCTTGTGATTAAATTTATTTTTAAGCCAATGACAAAGCTCAAAAGAATCTTTCCCCTAGGAAGATACTGTTTTTACATTTGTCCCTTTTCTTTCTGTTTTCTTTGTATTTACTTCTTTTATGCTTTTATTCATTTTATATAGTATATCTTATTGATTATATATACCGACTTCATAAGATGTGTAAATTGGAATTACTATTCTCCTTTATTGATAAGAAAATCATTTTAAATATGAAGTGGCATCTCAAAGGTCAATGATTTAAGAATAATAAGAGATAATTCCAGAGCTGAGATCCACTTACTGTACTTTTCTTTCAGTAACAGTAACAAATATCTGCAACATGATCTGAATCAAAGGAGTGTAAATTTAAATCCCAGGCATTAAATCGCCTTCCTTAATGGAGGATAACCAAGAGTTCGAGCAAATTAGCATAGATGAGAACAGGAGGAATTTTCCCTTCATGTAAGAAACATCAAATCTATGAAATACATTAGCATTTTAGTAGCAAAATATGAACAAGATAACAAATCAATTGCAACTTGATATTTCATTAGTAAATAATTTAGGTACAGTCTGCAAGGATTTTTACGTTTAAATGGAAAGATCTATGAAAAACATAATTTATGTAATAGAACATGACATTAAAATGCTGAAGGGAAGGAATCCTTTCGCCAATATTTATAAGAGAGTCAGTGTATCACGCTGCACCTGTTGTTAAGAGGAGGTACAACTGCTCAAATTCCAAGCTGAATTGGCTTCAAAGATGTTAAAAAATAGCCTCTCTGTGTTAATTTTTTTTTCTCTCTTGTGAATAGAGATTTGTGGGATTTTCTTTTTTGCAAGCAGGAGTGGCAGACTATTGGGACAGTCTCTGCAGGCAGCACCTGTGAAACTTGGCAAACTTGAGTGCTGTAAGCTATTGGTATGAATAGCTTTACACTATGCAAATAAACAGGACACCAGTACTTCTGATGAATGAAACCGTGGAATGCTAATTTTGTTATCCTCAAATTGTGTGACTCGTTCAACATCTAAGTGTTGTTTTGAAATACAGTTCACTTAATCTCAACGAGTTGGAAAACATATCCTTCAACTTTCATTTCAGCATTTTGGCTCATAAAAGTTTTGTTGTGATATTGAGCAGTTGTGAATATTATGTCTAGTCTGAATTTTCTAATTTGTTTACATGCAATTAACTATATGCTTAATGTTAAGTTTCATGCTACAAATAGAATAAATATTTACTAATATGTTCATATGAATGGACATAACTCTGTGTGGCACATTTTACACAATATGTATAAGTAAGTAAGCACAACTCAGAGTTCCAGAATAATTTAATTTATTTTAAATGACCCACGGGTTTGTCAATAATAAACATGAATTATTTGTCAATAATAAGCATGAATTCAGCTGGGTGAGATGATGCATGCCATTCATTAACCTCAGGACTCAGATCATGGAGGCAGACTGATCTCTATGAGATTGAGGCCAGTCTTGCTTACATAAAGAATTTCAACCAGATATGGCTGCGGAGAGACCCTGTCTCAAGTAAAAATAAATAAATAAACAATATATGAGAAGATATTCAAAGCAAAAATAAGTGCAATATATGAAAGAAAGTTGTGTAACAATAGGCTTAGAGAAATTTATAACAAAATGAAAAATATTCACATTAGTACAGCATGCTAGTTCTTTTCCTAATTTTAAAAAATATTTCCACTATAATTTGTTAAGTACTCAGTAAAAATTTCTGTTCATTTCCTGAGAATTTCACTTACTTCCCTTCTGATCAACAATGTTAGAAATTTCCTTTCTGAGTTCTGCCTCCCACAACTGGGTGTTAGTACACATATTTGTTTATACATAGCTTACTATGAAGAATAGGCAAATACCTTGAGAAAAAGATTGTTTTGCTCATGGTATTAGCCATGTTGTTTAATATATGAACCTATAGCACACATTTATTATATATACAGTATTGAGTGTATAGAAAATAAATGGATGGGAGAGTTAAAGGGGAAGATGTCTAAATTGAACTGAAAAGGGATGTATGAAACACACAAAACATCAATAAAAGTATTATATTAAAAATATGTATATAAATATTAGTTAAAAAAAGAAAATAACTAGAAATTATAGAGCAAAATTGCCTGCATCAAATTAGTCTCAGGCTTGAATTAATAAACTTGAATCATTTCTTATTAAGTCATATAATTTATCAATTAGTAGTTATCATTTTCTATAATAGCCTAAAAATATTTGCTACTTATTGCATTTTCACCCTTCCCAGCTTTCTTTCTGAGGTGCTTTTACTAAAGGAGAAATCTTGTGTGAAATACACAAAACCTCAATAAAAAAATAAAGTATGAAAATTTTTTCTTAATTTTTTATTTAACTTTTGTGCATTTCATACAAAATTTCTTAATCAAATTTAAACCCATTCCCCTTCCATGCCCCTCCACCCTGCCAGAGCTCATGCACTCTTCCATACATGTCTTGCATCTTTTTCTCAGTCTTTTTAAATTTTTTCAACATAGAAGTTTACTGTTTTGGGCAGAAGTTTACTGCTTCTGTCAGTTCCCTTTAATTTTATATTACTCCAAGCTATGCATGTATACACTCCACACATATACCAAAATTATGACACCTGAAAATAAACTATAAGTTAATTCCAAAACATGTTTAGGGATTCATATTTTAATAATAGAGTTGCACGTAGATAAAAAGAAATATTACTTTATATTCCTAAATTACACAGCAAGTTGATGTATGTTTTAATGTACTTTTCTGTACTAACATCAGGTATAATATTTACTGAAAAGGAAAAATAAAGTTTGCCTTACAAATAAGGATTTAGAGCTAGGGCTCCACAAATGAGGGACACCATATGTTGTTTGTTTTTCTGGGACTGTGTTACTTCACTTAGCATAACAGCTTCTAGTTCCATTCATATACCTTCAAATTACATGATGTCATCTTTCTTTAACCACTGCATAGAACTCCACTGCATAAATGTACTATATATTTTTTATCCACTCATCAGTTGAGAGATACTTGGGTTGCCTCCAGCTCTTTGCTGTTGTGAAGACAGCTGCAATAGACATGGCTGCACATGTTTCTCTGCAATAGGATGAGTCTTATGGGTATATACCCAGGAGTGATAGGACTGGATCAGGTGGTTGGTTCATTTGGAATCTTTTTAGGAGTTCTCCTCATTGCTTTCCATAGGGGTTGCCTGAGTTTGCATTCCCACCAGCAGTGAATGAGTGTTCCCCTTTCCCCACAACCTAACCACCATTTGGTACCTTTTGTTTTCTTGATCATAGTCAGTCTTATGGGGGTAAGATCACATCTTAAGGTGGTTTTAATTTTCATTTCCTTAATTATAAGCAATGTTGAACACTTTTCTTTTTTTATATTTTTTAATTTATTTATTGTTACTTTTTATGTGTATGAGTGTACTGTCTGCATGTAGGTTGGCGCACCCATGTTGTGCAATGCTGCAGAGGTCAGAAGAGGGCGTCGGATTACCCTGGAACTGGAGTCAAAGACGGTTCTTAGCTGCCATGTGGGTGCTGGGAATCGAACCCGGGCCCTCTGCAAGAGTAGTCGGTGTTCTTAACTGCTGAGCCATGTCTCCAGCCCCGCAATATTGAACACTTTTCATCTTTGTTTTTGAAGTCTCTGTTCAGCTCTTTACTCCATATTTTGATTGGGTCATTTATTTTCTTAGTCCTTTGTTTTCTGAATAATTTATATATTCTTATGTCAATCCTCTGTCAGATGTATCACTGGTAGAGGATTCCTCCCACTCTGTGGGTTTTCTCTTCACTTCTTTGATTATTTCTTTCTCTGTATAAAAGCTTTTGAGTTTAATGAATTCCCATTTGTTAATTGTTGACCTTATTTCATGTGCAGCTGCTGTCTGATTTAGAAAGTCTTTCTTTACGCCTATACCTTGTATTTTACTGCCAAAGTTTTCTTCTGTTATTTTCAGACTTTCAGGTTTCACATTGAGGTATTTGACCCATTTGGAGTTTATTTTTGTACACCATGAAAGGTAGGGGTTTAGTTTTATTCTTCTACAAGTGGTGATCCAGTTATGCCAGCAGCATTTACACATTCCACAATCAGTGTGATTTCCTCAGCAAGACAAAATTTTACATTTTATTATATAATCTTCTTTTTTGGTCTTTTTGAGACAGGGTCTCCCTGTGGCTCCAGCTGTCCTGAAACTCACTCTGTACAGAAAGCTGGCCTTGAACTCGTGAGATCCACCTGCCTGTGCCTCTCAAGTGCTAGGGTTAAAGGAGTACGCCACTACACCCGGATTTTATATTTTATAATCTTTTCACACCTATACATTTCTCAATAAAAATTTCTATTTCATCCCTTTAAAATACATTCATTCAAAAAAACAAAAAAGAACTTTCACCTGTATTTTAACACATTATTTATGGAATTACCTCTCAGCTTTTCCTCTCTTTCTTTGGGTTGATTCTGAACCAACATGTGTTTTCTAAGATGAACCCAATTGTAACTAAACTTTGGTAATGTTGTTTGCCTAATCTCACTGAGGGACTATCATCTTTATGACAAACTCTACAGAACACTGTGAGACTTCTAAATATTTACACACAGGTCAGGGGTATGATTTGTAATTTTGTTCTCATCCAGACCATAGAAGGACTTGGCAGGCCTGCCAGTATTTCTGAGGACTGGGTGTCCCTTGCTGGTATCTTTGC
This sequence comes from Rhizomys pruinosus, assembly GCA_009823505.1. NCBI lineage: Eukaryota > Metazoa > Chordata > Mammalia > Rodentia > Spalacidae > Rhizomys > Rhizomys pruinosus. Next base: position 262,548 of record VZQC01003272.1, read on the forward strand.
AAAGCTATGATCATAAATGAACAAGTAGGCTGGAGGGTAGCTGGCTCCCTTTTCCACTGATCTTCTTTACATCGGTGCTATTAACCTTACTCCCATCTCAATACAACCTGCAACATGCAACTAGGCTTAACATAAGCAACAAAGCATGAAAACTAACAAACTTCTAAGTTCTAAGTTTCCTTTTTATCAAACCAGAGAAGATTTTAATTTCTATTTTTGTTGAGTTTTTGTGCATTGTGTACAATAAACCTTAATCATATTTGGACGCTCTCCCCGTCTGCCCCACCCCCATTGCCTCCCCTCTGGATTTCATGCATTCTGACATATAAGTTAAAGCATGTTGAGGCAAGATTGTGCCACTACATGTTCCTCAATATGCATTCATCAGATAGAGCCTATTCTGCATATGTAACGAAACTCCCTTAAAGAAGGCCAACTCGGGGCTGGAGAGATGGCCTAGAGGTTAAGAGCGCCAACCCCTCTTGCAGAGGACCCGGGTTCGATCCCCAGCACCCACATGGCGTCCGAGAACCATCTGAAACTCCAATTCCAGGAGAACTCCAGTTCCAGGGGAATCCGACACCCTCTTCTGACCTCCGTGGCATTGCACGACACGGGTGCACAAACTTGCACGCAGACAGTACATTTATAGACATACTAAAATAAATAAAATAAAAAAATTTAAACAAATAAGAAGTCCAACTCTCTCCCTTCCCCAGCAGTAATCATTTGCCAATAGGTAAGGTGGGGGCTTCTTGTTCATTTCCCACTTCTAGACTGAGTTTTGTCTGGGTTGAGCTTGCTTTGGTTTTGTGAGTGTTATTAGCATTGCTGTAAGTTCATATGAAAACTTCTCAGACATTTGGAAAAGCATTCCCTTCTGCTCATCCACTGCTCCTCCCTCTTACAGTATTTCTGCCCTCTCTTCTGCAATGTTCTCTGAGCCTTGGTTGGCAGAGTCTTACCAGGGACACATACTCTGCAGTCCTTCTCAAAATTTCAGCCAGTTGTGGTTTTCTGTGTTAATCACAATCTGTTAAATGAGGAAGCTTCACTGGAGGGATTTGAGAGATGCATTAACATTATTTGTACAGGTTGCATTATAGATGTTTTACTTTGGTGGGCATCTCTCCCTTGTTCCCTACATTTGACCACTTTTGAAAACATGTAACAGTCTCCATATTTTGCAAAAGAAGTTTCTTTGACAAGTGATGAGATGAATCATTGTCCATAGATATAAGGGCTCATTTAGCATAGAGTAGAAATTACATTTCTCTAGGGATGTGACAAACAAAGATTTTTTTTTCTCAGAGATCTATGACTACTCCAGCCTATGTGTACAAAAGTACACATGGGTTACCTCCCATTAAACAGGCTTTAAGTCCAATTAAATAACTATTGATTACCCTCAAGATAAAAGTACCTCTGCTGTACCAATAGAAATAGTTTGTTGTGCTAGTCATTGTTTTTTGATTGATTTTTCTCCCTCAGCATACTCTGATACTATCTGAGCTCATCTTTAGGAAAGAGGCTTCCATGCCAGTTCCAGCTCTACAACTCCAAGTGTCTAAAATATGTCTTGTTTTCAGCATAGGGTCTTAACTTCAAGTTCTGGGGAAAAAAATGAATGGAAGTGTCAATAGCCTGTGTCATTTGGGGAGTCTCTTGGACTATCCTAACAAGAGAAAGGGAGGTTTCTTTTGTCGGGCACTGTGTTTCTTGTTATATAGCCTTTAGCTATACAGATGGTCTCAAATGTCTGTGTGTGTGTGCATGTGTGTACATTTGCGTATGTGTATTGCATATATATTTTTCAATAAGATTTTGAGTTAATACATTTCTATCTGGTTTTTCAAACCACCTAAGCATACTTATCTCTCCTTTCTCTTCCCCTTATAAGCTTCCTTCTTCCCTTTCCAGTTAAATTACCCATGTTTCTCCACTTCCCCCTTGATCATACCTGCCTCCTAAGGCACTGCTTGTGAGGTTCTTCTTTCTCTTTACCACCATGGTTCATTGTATAAAGCCAATCCCAAGTTAAAGCATTCCCATTTTCCCCAATAACACCTGTCTCCGGGCTATACCCTCTCTGTGCCTTCTTCTTCACCTTTACTTCCAAGAATCCATCCAATTTTCCTGGCTCCTGTGATTGCATCAGGATATGCACTCACATATAAGGATTTGGAGCTATGATGCACAAATGAAAGTGAACATATATCTCTTGTCTTCTGAGTCTTTGTTACTTCATTTTGTATAACAGTTTCTCGTTTGGTCCATTTATCTGCAAATTTCATGACTGCATATTTCTTTACCATTGAGTAGAACTTCCTTTGTGTAAATGTAGCACAATTTCATTATTCATTCATCAGTAGAGAAATATTTGGGTTGTATTTCTGAGTTATTGTGAAAAAGTCAGTAACGAGCATGGCTACTCAAGTATCTCTGCAGTAGTGATTAGTCCTTTGGATACAAGATATTCAAGCACTACATGAAAAGGAGCACAGCTAGCAGACAATCTTGTTGAGTTCCTGGTTTTTTTAATTCTATTATTTTTATTTTATATGTATGAGTTCATTGCTTCATGTAAGTGCACCTGTGTTGTTCAATGCCAAGAGATATCAAAAGACACAGTAGATCCCCTGGACCTGGAATTAGGACTGTGTGCCACCATATGAGTGTTGGGAATTGAACTCAGGTCCTCTCCAAGAGCAGCCGGTGTTCTTAACTACTGTTCCAACTCGCTAGCCAGAGTTCCTGATTTTAATGAAAATGCTTTCAGTTTTTCTCCATTTAGAATTATGTTAATGTTGTGTTTGTTGTATATAACATTAATTATGTTGAGGTATGTTCCTGCCATTCCAATTCTCTCTGGGATTTTTATTATAAATGCATTTAGGATTATGTCAAAGGCTTTTTCTTCAGCTCTGCATCTAATGAGGTAATCATGTAACTTTTTGTTTGTAAGTTCATTTATATGATTTAGTGCACTTATTTGCTTACATATATTGAACCATACTTGCATCCCTCTAATAAGGCCAACTTGATCATGGCGGATGATCTTTTTATTTGTGTCTGTATGCAATTTGTGACTATGTTGTTGAGAATCTTTGCATTGATATTCATTAGGGATATGGGCCTGCAGGATTTTCGTTATTGTTGCATCTTTTCCTGGTTTGGTATTAGAGTATTACTGTACTCTAATCTCCCTCTGTTTATTTGGTTTTTCAATAATAGCATTGGTTGTAGATCTTCTTTGCAGGTCTCATAAAATTCTGCTCTGAATTCATCTGGGCCTGGAATTTATTTTGTTTGGGAAGCTTTATATTATTGTTTTGTTTTGCTTATTTGTTATGGGTCAGTTGAAACTGTTGATCTCTTCTTGATTTTATTTTGTTTTGGTGAATCCATTGTATTTAAAAATTCATCCATTTTTTTAGATTTTTCTAATTTAATAGAGTATAGGTTTTAAAAGTATTTCATTATAATCCTCTGGGTATATTTTTTTAACCTGTTGTGATGTTTTCCCTTCACCCTTGATTTGTTGATTTTTATTTGTCCTTTCTTCCTTTGGGTTAGCTAAGTGTCTATCTTTATTATCTTTTGAAAGAATCACCTCATAGATTCATTGGTTTCTGTATTATTTTCAATGCTTCTATTTCATTGATTTCTGCTCTAATTTTTATTGTTTCTTCTTATCTGATGTGTCTGGATTTGGTTTGTTCTTTCTTTTCCCTATTTTTCAGTTGTACTATTAAGCCTTTTATTTGTGCTCCTTTTTTTAATTCAATCTTTCTATACCTCATATATAACACCTTACTCCATAGTTTCGAGTGTTATGAAAACTAGCAAGCGGAGATCAAGCTTCCTCATCAGTACCAACTTGAATTCTCCATGCTCTGTGGCTGTGTGACACCTTCAGCAGTAGAGTCCTACCATCAAGTTCTGGTGGCATACAAAAGCATTTGCAATATCCTGTATTTTGGGAGGAGGGTCTCCAGGACACCAATGACCCATAACACAATAGGAAGGGAGGTATCCCAAATCTGGTATTAACCTTTAAATTTAGCAACTATCTCTTCCATGAGAATCATCATCATATGTTTTAGAGAATCTACAATTAAAGTACTTTATGAGTATTTGTACATATATATTTACATATATTAAATATATAATATGTAGGTTATAATATGGCCTTTCTGAGCAGCCTCACACCATTCTCTGTCCTTTTCTGGCATCAGGAGAAAGAAGTTTAATTGAGGAGATGGAAAGTTTTTAAAATGTTTATCACTCACTTTTATTTGTGTACCTGTCTTTGGGAAGATAGTTTCAGAGTATTAATAAAAAACTTAATTTAGTGTATGTTCTAGTTTGTCTTCCATTGCTGTGACAAAACACTCTGACCAACACCAACTTGGGGAGGAAAGGGTTTATTCAGCTTACATCTCCTGGGTCACAGATCATTACTTAGGGAGCCCAAGGCTGGAACTCAGGGCAGGAACCTGGAGGCAGGAGCTGAAGCACAGGCCATGGAGGAATGCTGTTTACTGGCTTGCTCTCCTGGCTCATGCCCAGCCTGCCCTCTTATATGGTACAGAACAACTTGCCCAGGATGGCACCACTCATTGTGGGCTGGGCCCTCCCACATTGCTGGACAATGAAGACAATTCTCCACAGATGTGGCCACAGGCCAATCCAATGGAGCCAATTCCCCAATTGAGGCTCCCTCAACCCAGGTTTGTGAAGTTGACACTCTAAAGCCATCCAGCACAGTGTATAATGGAAGATAATAAGAATTTGGTATGTATAGGAATATATATATATATATATATATATATATATATATTATTCAGAAAACACAGATAATAAACCACAAAAATCCACCATTCTTCTCCTCTAGAGCACTCCCATAATTTTAACTTGTTCCTCAAGAGATTATAGCATGCCTCCTAGTAGGACTTTATTAGTTACTTTTCTTTTTTTATGAGTTACTTCTCTTATTGCTAGGACAAAATACCTAACCAAATAGCTTACAGAAGGGTTTGCAATAATAATAACTAGAATATCAAAAATAAAAATAAAACTGTCCTTTTCTCCATTCCACTCCTCCCTCACCTTTTCTCATTTCTCTGTAGTGGCTTTATTGTAGCCTAAGATGAGTTCAAAATAGTGATCCTCCTGGCTTAGAATCTAATCATTTATAGTCTATTGTACCTGGACTTCACAGTTGTATTCAAAACATTTTACAACATTTAAATACACTGAACAATATATAAAACACAAGGAGTGATTCCCTCCTATTTTATAATCTATGCTAAATTTGTTTAAGATAAGTGTATTAATAGTTCAATCTGGAGCTATGATATAGCATGAAAAATCAGATACCAGTGTTCCAGTGTTTTTGTAATTATACTAAATGCAAGTATACATGTGGTTGAAATGATCAATGTTATTTCCATGAAACTTGAAATATATGTTCAGTTCAGGTCATCTCATTCCAGTCTTACCGATTTTCTCCAGGATCAAATCAGTTTCCCCAATCCAGCTCACAAAGTTTGCTGAGTATACACCCCCACACTCCCACCCCCTTTTGGGTATTTGTAGCATTAGTGCCTTCTGTGGTTATTAAGTATAATCACCTCTTCCTCAAACTATGACTCTGACATCATAACTGGTCTACTTTATTTCAGTCCTATTCTTATGTCCCTGCAAATGATTCTCTACACAGAACTCATTATAATTTTTTAAATAAAATACCAAGGCTTCATGTTTGTCTTGTAAAGATAGCTCTGCTTAATGGAGAAATGGAAAGGATAGATAATTCTCATGAACAAACTCCATTTCCCTGCTCCAGGCTGCAGACCATAATGCTGAAGAGGTAACATCAAGACAGGAAAGGTATAATACTTTAAGCTTTGCAGATAAGTAAACAAAATTAAATTAAATGGACTTAATTAATGCTGGGTATTCCCTAAGAGAAAAGCAAAATGACTTTAAAAATTGATCAACACCAGGTGTAGTGGTGGCACAAGCCTTTGATCCCAGTACTTGGGAGGCAGAAGCAGGTGGATAAAGTCAGCCTGACTGCTCTACATAGCAACTTCCAGGCCATCTGGGGCTACAGAGAGAACATGTCTCATATATATATATATATATAAAAATGGCATGTACATATATATTATATATGAATATATACAATGTCATGTATATATATTATATATATGAATATATATTCATATATATTCATATATATATATATATATATAACATTTAAAAAATAAATAAAGTAAAAGATCAGTAGCAGTATTGTTTACAACAGCAAAGTCCCACTAGCTCTTCTCTGACTCTGACCCACAGAGGTAAGGTATACCAGTCTGGAATACAAAAAGCTGGCAGCCAGCAGATTTTGCTCAATTCCACTGAGACAAGTAGAGGCAAAGTCCTAGAAGCCCAGAGGTGTGGTTGTGGTGAGGCAGCTAGGTACAGCAGTGTCAGGTATGGAAGTTGACAACATACTCGCATTAGTCTTCTGTACATAAATAGCAAAAGATTCAAAATGGTGAAAGGTGAAGGGAAGAGGTGTTGCACTGAGTGGTCGATGGGGCGGCCCAATAAGCCTTCCTGAATCTCAGACGTGAGCAGGCCAGATTCCAGGGGCTAGAATCTTGACAGGGTGATCTCCCCAAGTCTTGAGTTGCTCCATGACTGACCCCCACTTGCCATCATAGCTGAATAGAGACAAATCCAGATAGGGGCTCCCACTGTAAGACTGGGCACTGATGGGGAGCTGGCCTCGCAGCCGCCACACACCCTCCGTGTGCTCTCCATTTTGGGCGTTTATAATTGTTTCTCTGAACTGGTGCTGGATCTACCTTGCACAATTGTTGCTAGAAGCTGAGGAGGGAAACTGGACTTCACTTTGCAGGATAGCATTATGGAACAGGTCACAGAAATTCTCAGAGTTCCAAAAGTTCATCCAACGTGTTCTCAAACATAGCAATCACCACATTGTATGCCATAAAGAATGAGTGGTATACCTGATAAACAGATGGCTTTCATCCCGAAGTTACATCTTCCACATGCACAGGTGCTGCAGTTGGTCAAAGTATTGGAAGAAGCGAGAGCCTCTTGATCATTGCACTACCATCATGCTCTGCGGGGCACCAAAGGTACACTAGTAACCTCTGCTTCGGAAAGTTGATGAAAGGGTCCCTAAAGGGATTGGCCAGGCCTTTCTGGCTGTCCTGCTGCACCTCAGGGAAAATGGCTGACACAGTGAACAGGTCCTCCTCAGGGCAGAAGTAGACAGTGGTCCACACATCAGTAAAAGTGCCTTCAGGAGTCACCTAGAAAACATGAAAGATCTGCTGTTGCACAAACAATATGGCCAGAAAACTTTGTATAAGTACAGCCTTTGATTGTGCAATAAGATTACTTTGTCACACTTGAATGTGTATCACATAACTGGCCAGCGTTAAGGTCAATAATACAGAGGGGATTATTTTCAAGGTGGGATCGTGGGCTGGGAGTCACTGACTCACTGATCCGATATAGCTCACAGAAATGAGACTGAGGATCATCTAGGAGGTCGACAGCAAAGCCCACTATGACACTTCTGTAGTCATTGGTGAAGAGACTACATTCAGTTCAGGTGCTCACCATTGGTCGATACATTTGTAATATGCAGCAGGACATTAAAAAAAAAAAAAAAACACCTCAAAGAGCCAGCCTATTGACGAACCATTGGTCATTGTCATTGGACAGGATTTCTCCCTCACATCCCTGAAGAAGGTCCTCTGTTCCCTGACAGCCCTGCTGTTCATAGATTTCAAGAGATGTTTGATTGGAAGAAAAAGCAATAAAATATCATCCATCTTGTGAGAGTTTATGCAGGAAAAAGGAGGCTTTTCTTCGTTGACAACTGTGAAGTTGGGAAAAAAGCGAACCTGGTGATAATGGGTGCCTGCCGTGCCTGAACTGATGCACCTGCGTTCTAAAAACAGTGAATGACCTTCTGGTTTTGCATTCTTCTAGGTTTAATGGTGGAAAACGATGATTCGTTATAGCATCTGCTTTATGGGGTGTCCAGGATTGAAGCCAGTACTGTGCGCTTGCTTGGAAAGCACTCTTTTTTTTTGAGGCAGGGTCTCCCTTTATTCCCAGCTAGCCTGGAGCTCACTATGTAGACCAGGCTGCTCTTGAACTTTCAGAAATCCACCTGCCTCTGCCTCCCGAGTGCTTGGATTAAAGGCTTGTTCCACCATGCCTGGCGGCAAGCACTCTTCAACTTTGCTACATCCTCAGCCTCAAGACTCTATCTGTTCCTGACTCAAGGGGCTGGGTCGAGGGTCGCCCCAGCCTGCTCTGTGCACAATTCCCCCAGCCCTGTCCCTGCCATGCCTCGGGAACTGGCAGCCACTGGCCCTTGCTTCCCTCATGATACTTTATTTTATTTATTTATTTATTTATTTATTTATTTATTTATTTATTTATTTATTTATTTATTTATTTAGTGTTTATGAGACAAAGTCTCCCTGTAGCCCCAGCTGACCTGGAACTCAAAGAGATCCGCCTGCCTCTGCCTCCTGAGTGCTGGGCTTAATTTAAAGGCAGGCACCACTACATCCGGTCATTATACTTATTTTTAAAGATCTGTTTTGTATTCCCCTGACTTGTCTTCTCACTAGGACTATAATATAAATCAATTTCATACTTAACATAATTGTGTTTCATCACTGTTCTGTAGCTCCTGATGTTGCATCTACTTTGACCACTTATAGGATAAAATTAAGCTCTTTTCTTTCACCCTGTACAAAAAGAATGCATTTTTGTTCAGCACAATGTTGTAAAATTATGAATATGATTCATGTATATGACTTTCATCAGTTTCTCTGACTCCCATCTTGATTTTAGAAGTATGTATGTACAAAAGTTCCACATTCATTGTGGTATATGGAACTAATATGAGTATTTATAAATACTCTGTAACTTTTGGGAGGAAATGATAAATAAGAAACATTGCTAGCTAAAAAGCTCAGAACAACCTTTGTTTGCTAACATATTCTACACTTTAAAAGTCTCCAACGTTTGATCGCATTCTCATTCTTCACACTGGGCATGGTGCTCTAAACACAGATTGGCTTATTGTCCTTAGTGTTCAGAAACTGCACCTGCTCTTTTTTAATGGTATTTAAAAGAACATAATGCTGTAATTATCTACTGCATGAATTATAAGTATCCCCAGAACCAATGAATAATATAGCACTGCAAACTAAAATTATGGTTCAATGCTTATTTGCATGTAGATGGCTGAAAATATGTCTCTCCATGCTCTCTTCATCGACTAGACAATAAAATTACTATCATTTCACTTTGAAAAGATACTTCTGTGTTTTTATGCATTATCTGCTAAGGTGTATTAATTTTAGAATTAGTTATATAGAAGAATCAGTCAACAAGAAGGAAAGGAATAAGAGGGTGGGATTTAGTATTAGCTTTCTTACAATTTTTGCCTTCTTATAACTTATAAGATGACAATAATGGAATCATTTAATGTAAAATGAAATTACCAAACAAAATTTCATCTTATTTACTTATGCATTGGTTGAAGTTAGAGTGTATATAAATAAAATCATAATGAGATATCTATTTTATCACTTCTGTAAAAGCATAGAAGGCTTAGTCAATTAAATCAAACCTTTCAAGTGTTTACTATTATAAAACCATACCCAGAGACACTGACAATATTTGAAATTATTTTGAATTCTGTACTTTCTATTGTAGAACTGGTGTTGGACTAAAGATTTCTTTTAGATACTAGCATATGTTAAGCCTTCATAAATAAATGGACTCTGTAAAGACTTTCCAAACACTAATTGTATTTAAAATATATTTTATTCAATATCCACTTATATCACATATACCAGAAAATTGTTTTTCAGTGTTTATTGTTTCTCTTGGCTCTCTGAGCTCCTTCCAGCATAGGAAAGGGCATTCTATTCTTCATTTTTTAACCTTGTTTCACTGTAGTAAGCAGCAAGAAACTGTTAGTACTAAGAACATATTTTATTCACAGATACTGTGTATTATAAATGAAACTGTATCCTTCTCCTTGTCCTTATTGTATTGTTCTGTTTTCCTGATGTCAATCAGATATCCCTTCTAACCTGATTTTGCACCAAGTACTATTTCAGTACCTAGAAATCAATAGAGAAAATAATTTTATCCATTAATTTGTGTCTATTTTCAATAGAGGAATCTGTTTACTAATGCTAATCTGTAGGAAACAAATTCTAGCAAAACAATCTATTTGTTAGTTATATAATACAAAAATATTTCATTACAAAAATTATAGAAGCCAATAAAGTAGAAAAATCTCAAAATAATGTGCTTAAAGTCACTTAAATGTTTAGGAAAGTAGCTGCCTATTTTCTCCGAATACAGCAAGTGATATTCTTTATATTGTGGTATAACTATTACCAACAATGTAAAAAATTATTTTTATCATCTTTCTAGAGGAAAACAATCAAATAGCTGATTTACAATTTTTACACGATTATTACGAGGACATTTAACGATTACTGATTATCTATGATCCCATTCCCTAATTTTCTCACTCCACAATAGTCATGTGGGTTGTAAACTGGTTTTATCTGGTGGATTGAGGGCACTTCTAGACAGAAGAACTAAAGTGTCGAAGAATTACTCTCTAGCTTCTTTTCTTTTTGTCTGTGCCTTATTTATCCTGAAGTCTCAGGTTGAAATGTTGGATGGAGTGACTCTGTTGTGCCCCAGATAACATACAGAAGACTTGACCCCGTCTCCCTATATGAAATGACTCACAATGTGCTTCCCTTACTGTGGTATTCAGGTTTGGGGGTGTTGTGATTTGCTTCTTTTACTTCAGGGCAGCTAATGTAAGACTGAACTGTGCACTTCTATTTTGTATTTTCTTGAGGAAATGACATGCATTGCTTTTATTCTTCTGCTATTGGTAAAGAAATTAATTTGTCCATTTTGATGTTTACTTTTTAGTGTCAGCTTAGATATTCTAAAGTATCCAACTATTCAGTCAAACAATTTTTGGATAATCCTAACAGAATTTCTGTCATTTGAAAAACCTATGTTTTCAGAGTTGTGAAAATGAAAGAAAACAGGATGAAAAGCAAATACATGTTGGAACTGACATTTAAGAATTAGATCAATATTTTGATAAAAAAAATTTTGGTCTTTTCGAGACAGGGTCTCCCTATAGTCCCAGCTGTCCTGGAACTCACTCTGTAGACCAGGCTGGCCTTGAACTCACAAAGATCCGCTTGTCTCTACCTCCCCAGTGCTAGGATTAAAGGCATGGGCCAAAGCCCAAATATATTACCATTGATTCAAGCAGATAATTTTTTTAAGTTTAAAGAAATTTTATTGATTAAAAAAAACTTATCCAATAAATTTTGAGTATATTCAGACCACTTCTCTCATCTTCACCCTCACCCTATCACCTTCCAGCTCCCCATACCCAACCAATGACTTCATGTTTTCTATTAGCAAAAGAAAACCCCATCTTCATACTTAAGAACTCTGAGCTGGGTGCTGGAGAAATTAGAGTATCAGTGATCTATATATAATTCTTACAAAAATGTGTGCCAGATGAAAGGGCACCACCTTTCCTTTATGATTTTTGGCTCAGAATATTCTCAGGTTTCTTCAAATAATATTTTCACTCTTTTTTAAATACATAAAGAAAATTATTTATAATAAGAGAAATACAAAAGTACACTGAGCTATAATTTCTTACCCCACAAATTATTTATAATTCAAATTCTAGACACTATATTCATTCACTTGTACATTCCTCATGGAGATGTAAAATGGAGACAAATTTGTCACCTTCAGACAAAAATTACATATGCATTTGCTCTTTATTCAAAAGCATTACTTCTAGGAAATTTTCACTCTTAATTTATGTTTCTTATACACATTGATTAGGAACATCATGTAGGGATTGGTCTTTTTCTCTGTAGTTAGGAAGACTTGGTTTTCTTTACCAAAATTAGTTGTTGGTGGCACTTGCATGAAGTTTACATTTTGGCTGTTTCAGGTCCTCAGCACAATGACCCCACTGTGCACTCAGGCATTATTCAAGAGATTGGTTCTCCTTGGGGTTTACTGTGGGAAAAAAACAGAACCTAGGTCTTCACAGCAAGCAGCAATTATCTCAAAGCCCTCCAATTCAAGATTGTCTGAGTGGCAGATGTGAAGTTTCAAAGCTTCTCATGACAGTTTCCACCAATGTCCTCCAGTTTATTTTTGAAATGTGTAGCCTACTCAGATTCCTATTGTTGTTGAGGACAGCAGCCGGGTTTTGAGAGTCACTGTAATGAAGATGACAGTGAGCTGACCAAGGGTACCACTGGGGCATGTGAGGACAGGGGAGCATACCACCACCAGTGAGTGTAGACAGCCACGCCAAAGTGGCCCCACTGCAAACACTCTATTTTTAATACTGTGAAAGTTTTTAATGTTTTATAATGTATTGACCATATGCATATTTTCACTAGTTCTACTTTACTTAGATAAACATAAAAGCTATGTTGCATTTCAAGGACAAAAGTGGAAACATCAGTAGTAGTGAATGTGATTGAACCAAATGTCACAAGGAAACACATTATTTTATATAATTAACATAGTATAAATAATAAATATACCCCAAATTGGAATAACTTCAAAAGAATTACACCCTGACTCCTGACTAAAAATAAATTAATATAAAATATATCAATCTATTTTTATTTCATATACTCGTAATATTGCAAGGTAGTAATTCACATGCTCATTTTTATTCCATATTACAACTCATTGAGTTTATAAGTCATACATTTAATAGAGAAATGCATACTATTTTCGATCAAATAAAATACTTTATTTTTGTAAGAAAACTATTACCAGGCCAAGCGTGGTGGAACATGCCTTTAATTCTTTCACTCAGGAGCCAGACGTCAGTGAATCTCTTTGGGTTCAAGGTCACACTGCTTGTCATAGTGAGTGAATTCCAGGTCACTTAGAGCTACATAGTAAGACCCTGTCTCAAACAAAGAAATGTATTACTCTTTTAATATTGCCTGACTACTTGCTTATTAAATTACTTTCTTCATTTTGTTGCAAATCCAATGAAGTCAGAAACTGTGCCTCTTCTATAATGTGAAGAATTCCAGAAATTCTGCATGTTATGTATATTTTAAAAGCTTTGCGAGGAAAAGTCAGCCAATAAACAATGAATCAAATATAATAGCAATAGTAAAATTTATGAAAGATCGCCAAAGTGTTGATGTGATAGTGATTGCCAGAGAGGAGGATGCTGTTTTATATAGGGGAATTTCTATCAAGTGATAAATTGTTTATAAAAGCAAAAGAATGTGTAGGAATTACTGATGTGTATCGAGGAAGAGGAAAAGGTAAATAGTGAAGTGCAGATATTGTCCTCTGTCAGCTAGGAAGGAAAATATCGAGAATGGATATGGTGGCTCACATCCTTAATCCCAGCACTTGGGAGGCAGAGGCAGGTGGATCTCTGTGAGTTCAAAGCCAACCTGTTCTACATAGTGAGTTCCAGGACATCTGGGGCTACAGGGAGACCCAATCTCAAAAAAGACACAGGGAAAAAAGAAAAATAACTGTCCCTGAGGTCTGCTGCTCCAGTGAAAAGTAGCTGCACAGTTCAGGCTTATTTCCCTTTCCCTCCCCCCCACCCCATCCCAGATCATGCATTCCGCCATAACTGTCCTGCATCTTTCTCTCAGTTTTTTCTTTTATTTTTAGCTATAAGTGATAATCCATGAGTACAAGCATCCTTCATGCAAAACCTATCCGCAGGCTGTTTTGCCCAAAACCACCACAGCCCCACCATTCCAGTGGGGGTGACAGGTTTGTTTGTGTTCAATCAAGTTGATCAAATGAGTGTCCAGACTACATTGCTGTAGTTTCACCATTCACCCCAATCGCAAGCCCTTACATTCTACCACGCCCCCTCTTCCGCAGGTTGTTCCCTGAACTGAATTGGAAAAAAATGTATGAAATGCACAAAGCATCAATAAAAATTAATTTAAAAAAAAAAAAAGAAGAGAGGAAAGGGAAACTTACCCCAAGCAATTAAAGAAAGAATTAACAAAAGCATAACAAAGTAAATACAAACCTAGCCAAGAATTCAAGCGAAATATAAGGTGAAAGGAAGCAACACACACATCCTCAATAATAACCTTAATATAATGCATAACTCCCAATCAAAATACATAGACTGGGATAATGGATTAGGAAACTGAAATCCATTATATGCTGCCTACAAGAAACCCATCTCACCCTCAAGGACAGAGCACTAACCTATAAGTGAAAGGATGGAAAAAATATATTCCAAGCAAATGGTACCCAAAAGCCAAGCAGGAGTTGTGCTATTCTAATGTGGGCACTGAGGTCTATAAATTTCCCTCTTAGGACTGCTTTAATGTATCCCCCAGGTTTTATTGTATTGAATTGTGTTTATAAAATTTGGTACACCAGAGTTTGATGCATATATATTTATGATTGTAAAATATTCCTGGTTAATTGTTCCTTTGATAAGATGTAATGGCCCTCTTTGTCTCTTTCTGATTAATGTTTACTCTGAGGTCTCTTTTGTCTGATATTAGAAAATTATCACTTTCCAGACTAAAAAAAAAAAAAAAAAAAAAAAAAAAAGTAGCTGCACAGAAGTAACAGTAACAATATTACCTGACAGCAGAGGTAAAACAGTAGCATATTCTTCATGAATACTTAGAAGGATGAAGAAAAAAGCTAAGACAAACCATCTGAAAATAGGTACATAGAATTGAGCTGTCTATAATTCAGTATGTAGTTCCATGGATCCAAGGAAAATAAATACAAAAGTTCAATGAGATCAAAGATTTATTTTAAAAATTAATTCATTGCTTTACACAATGAAATGATAAATATTATATTTTCAAAGTGTTTTTAGCTTTTAGAATTACTATCTGCATGAAGTCACTCAAATCCTATCGAACTCAATATATGATTGTTTTTTGTTAAAACACTCAACCTCCCCAGTCAAATCAACCTCAGCTGTTTGTTATCTTTTAACATGTGATGAAAATGACTCAACTACAAGAATGTGCAAGATGGAAATATTTTCTTTTTCCTGAAAGAACAGCACTTCCAGGGCTGACTAACCTGGCTAAGTGTTAGGGAATTATAGTCCAACTCACAGTTGTGTCACTGTCTTCTGCCAAAAGTTGTAATTTTGAGCACATAGTAGTGACTTTAGCTGTCACTACAATTCCCTGTTTCACATTTCAACTTTTCCATAAAAGCTTGGCCCTTGAGCTGAATATAATATACAGTTAAACACAGACACTCTAAATTAGCCTTAGGTAATATTAACTAAAAAAGAAAGATTAGAAAATTTGGCCTTTGGCTTATTGACCACGTGCTATACTAAAAATAAATTAGTGTTCAAGGAAAGAAAGATGAAGATTAAAAAAAACAATTATAGTGTCTTTCTTCTCGTTCAGTTGTGATTTTAATTTTCAAGTGTTAGATTCATCTTTGGAAACATAGCAAACTCCTTGAGATGCAATCAAATGAACTATGCAGAAAATCAATTACATTTTCTGCATAGCAAACTCAGTCTTCTTCATTATCAGTAGTCTTTATATTAATAACTGTTAAAATGAAGTGTTATAATGTTCTCTTCAATGGACATATATACTTTTAAAGGTATTTTTAAAATAGAAAAGAGATATGCAAATATGTTCTTTGTGAAGAGATCTGTTTTATACATGTGTGTTTATGAACAGATTCACTTCTGCCTCTTTAGCAGGTACTTGATACTTGAGCTCTTTATTCTATTTTAGGCTTTTAAGTCTTGAAACAGCATGACCTTTATTCAGTTGAAAGAACCCTAGTTAGGACTTTGAACACTTATATTTGAGGCCTTGTTCTACTTCTAATTATCTGTGCGACCTTGGGAAATTATCCTTGCCAATCTGGTTTCAATTTCCTCATCTGCCAAATGAAGGTGTTGAACAAGGTGATCTCCAAGGTCCTATCTTGTTCTAATTTCCATGATTGTCTGACTCATGCTACATTGTGAATGCTGATCTAATTAATTTTCGTAGTCACCTTCACGACACTCTGTGGAATATATTTTCTCATGATGTTCAAGAAGCCAATTTGTCTATCTGTAAAGATTTCAGTTAAATATAAACACTAATTTTGGCTTTCCTAAGAGACAAAGCTTAGTTTATGAAAACGTACAATAATTACATGAGGCAGCTATTCTTGTCCTCTTCTTCTAACATCAGTTTTGCAATATCTCCACTTTGTAGGATAAGCTTTGAAATGGTGCCGATGTATTTTGTCTCATAGTGTTTCATGGGATGTTTCATGCAACAGAACTGTTTCTTAAATGCATAGAATAGATAAATGAGCCTTTTAAGAAAGTTTCAAGCTGTTTAAATTGAAGTGATTTATTTAAATGCCATAATATATCACTGTTGTCATTTTCACTGTCAATAAATATTCACTAAACAGATTCTGTATGTTGTAAATTTTTCTGTACTATAAGAATGAAAACAATTATTCTATCAGCTCTCAAAAATGTAGGTTTATTTATGGATATTTAGGCATAAACTACATAGAGTGTCAAGACATTTTAAATGACATGAGAATCAGCAAGCAATAAAAGAACAGAAGATAATTTGAAGATTCTCTATTCAGTGTAACCATCAGCATACTCAAGCAAAGATTGGTAGCTTGATGCAACAGTCTGAACAAGACTAATGATTTGAACTGAGTTATGAAAGCTAGTTTATTGAGGTAATTAGAAGAAAGTGCTTAGAAGTAGATAGTGTGATGAAAATTTTAGCTCCTTAACATCTGATTTAAAGGCTTTGAATTTTACTTGGAGCTTAATGTTGAGATATGTGTGTCTGTGTGTACATGTGCGAGTATGTATGTGTGTTTTTCTTTCTTTGTCAAATACTCAGCTCTTTATTCAGAAAAATAAGTTCTAACAAGGGAACTAATAATTTATGAAGTTCTGTAGGGAAAAATCAGTACTACCTACATATATTACTTATTCTATCATTGCTTGTAATTATTATTAGCATTCATTTTATTTTTTAATTTTATTTATTTCTGTATGTGTCTAAATGTACTGTCTGCATGTAGGTTTGTGCACCCGTGTCGTGCAATGCCGCGGAGGTCAGAAGAGGGTGTGGGATTCCCCTGGAACTGGAGTTCTTGAATTGGAGTTTCAGACGGTTCTCGGCCGCCATGTGGGTGCTGAGGATCGAACCCAGGTCCTCTGTAAGAGCGGTCGGCGCTCTTAACCGCTAGGCCATCTCACCAGCCCCTATTAGCATTCATTTTAATACTTAATATGAGTCAGCACACTAAGTAGTATAAATAATAAGAATGCAAAATGAGTATTTACAGAGCTTTAAGCAGACACATTGAAAAGATGAATCATCAAAATTTAGTAACAGTTTAAAAAAAAGAGATATAGTTCTGAATTTTTATGCTCCTGGAAAGTTAATACGTCAGCTTATTATGTATTTCATATGTTGACAGAACACACAAGTTTCTTGAGTCACAGACAAAAGATTTTATTACTCAAGCACAAGAAACATCAAAATTGCATGTGTGACCCTTACCTCCAATTTATATTGGGTTATACCTGGGAACAGATGGATGCCTTACATATGATAAGGGTTTGTTGTAGCTGGGAAACCAAAAGTCAAGAGTGAGACATATTATGAGGAAATTAGCATTATAATAAACAGTAACAACTCAATCTTTTCCTTTTGGCATGATTGATTATATACCATCAGCTGTGGTTGTCTTGACCTACTGGTATGTGCCCCCGGCTACAGACACTTCTCAATGTCAGGTAAAGATAAAACCTGTTAGGCTGAGGCTTTCTTTTTAATTTAATTTTATTTAGTTTTGTATGTGTATGAATGTACTGTCTGCATGTAGGTTTGTGCACCCATGGCGTGCAATGCCTCGGAGGTCAGAAGAGGGTCTCAGATTCCCCTGGAACTGGAGTTCTCCTGGAATTGGAGTTACAGACGGTTCTTAGCCACCATGTGGGTGCTGGGGATCGAACCCGGGTCCTCTGCAAGAGCAGTGGGTGCTTTTAACCGCTAGGCTATCTCTCCAGCCCCAGGCTGAGGCTTTCTAAACAATACTCTGGTCCAGTAGTATCTGTCTGACCTAACAGAGACTCCAAAGTGATTCCCTACTCTGTCCCTTTGACTCTGAGTGCTATGATTCCAAACTGACCAACCCACAGTGACTGGAGCAAAGTAACATCTGTCTGTATGTACACCTGAATCTCCATTGGTTTCCTAGATGGACACATTGCGATTAATGTTAGAAACTAGGTGGCAGGAAAACATTTCTCTCCCTCAACATTGTTAAGTTTTTAGTGTTTGCTGATAATTGGAATTTACTAACTTACAGTATCATCCCTCAGACATCTGCTTCTCCTGTCATGTGGTTTTTCTTTCCCAGAGACATTTCTCACTTTGTCATCGCTTGTAATGTAAGAGAAGGATTTGAATAGTGCATCCATTCACTCTAATGTGAGCTCATCTGTGCTTCCTCGAGTTTGCTTACAAGATTCTCCTGAAAAAACAGAATCAGCATCTTTCTCTCAATCTTTTTTTTTAATGCTTAAGCATTCATATTTTCCTCCATTAATTTTATATTACTCTAAAACATGGATACATACTCTCCACCCATATACAGTAGAGTCTGAAAACAATTGGTGGGTGGATTCTAGAGCCTTTCAAGAGATTCATATTAAAACAACATAGTTGCTTTCAGATAAACAGAAATATAACAATAATGTTGTTCAGCTTGCCTTTCATCTGGGGGATTTGGTGTTAGCATCCACGAATGAGGGAAACCATTCTCCTTTTGTCTTTCTGGGACTGTGTTGCAGGGCAGTTATGGCAGAATGCATTATCTGGGGTGGAGAGGGGTGGGAGGAAGGGAAAGGGGAATATGCCTGAACTGAATTGAAAAATAATGGCTGAAATACACAAAACATCAATTTTAAAAAAGTAGATGAAAAAAAATAGAATCAGCTGGGCATAGTGGTGCATACCTTTAAACCCAGCACTTGGGAGACTGAGGCAGAAGGATCTCTGTGCGTTCAAGGCCAGCCTGGTCTATAAAATGAGTTCCAGGCCATCTGGGGCTATAGGGAGACCCTGTCTCAATAAAACATAGTCAGAATCTGAAATTCTGGACATAAATTTTGGAAGAGAAACTATTCAATATAGCACTTATCTATATTTAATTCTAAGAACTCAGTATTTCTGAATCAATACATGAATGAATGAATGACAATTTATAATTAAAAGAAAATGAAAATGAAGGTAATGGCAGAAAAGCAAAAATAAAAATGAAGCAAATACTCAGTATTGTGCATGCTGAAATTTTATTGACTTTCAAATGGAGAGGATCCACTGGAGAATGGAGAGTTCAACTAAAACATCATGTGCTCTTCAGTAGTTACTACCTGCGATTCTCCATAGTGATATTTCTCCATCATTCTCCTCCACTGATCCACATTGTACTCATGTAACACTTCATGTGCCATCATTGTTGTTTATTTCAGTACACAGGGTTTGTAAGATTAACACTGTTCTTGCCTGTATTAGTATAATGTTACTTGTTTTATATTTGGTAGCACACATGTTATGTGATTATTAATTTCTAGCATATTAGGTGTTTGTAATTAACTAAGAAAAGTTCTAATTTCTTTTCTAATGGGACCCTTATCAGCTTCTTGACATAATATTATATAAAAGAATGCTAGACACAGAGATTTAACTTAATATGTAATTCTGGCAAAACTTGTTTGTATAAATTTTCCATAAATGGACTCATTCAGACCTTGTATTTTCATATATTTCAAACTGGGGACTCCAATTTAATACTATTGTTTAGCATTTGTAGAAGTTTTTTTTTTTGGTCTTTTCAAGGCAGGGTCTCCCTGTAGCTCCAGCTGTCCTGGAACTCACTCTGTAGACCAGGCTGGCCTTGAACTCACAAAGATCCACCTGCCTCTGCCTCCCAAGTGCTAAGATTAAAGGCATGCACCACCACGCCCAGCTGTAGAAATGTTTAATCACTTCTATACACATATTTTATGAGAATTTTATTTGGAAATTGACTCTACAAAATAATATTTTCATCAGGAATTGACTTGGGGGGTGGTTCTCTTAATGTCTAATTTATCCTTTTATGGAGGGAGGTGGGAACTCCAATACAGGATGAAAATCATGCCTGTCTAGAGTTCTAACACTGAGATATATGCCAAGTTCTTGTTTGTTATATGGACAATACTCATTATTCTCTGCACTTATTAATCCTGTTTGATTATAGATCATATTTATGACTATGGGCATAAGTCTCTTATGATTATTTTGGGCTGTTACTTACAAATGCTTTTTCCATATCTCTCATGTAATTATTTTATTTCTTCTCTTCATATATACAAACAATAAGATGAATATTTTTGTGCTGTTTGCTATTATGTTATTGTATTATGACAGTTGTAATGTGGTCCAGACTATTCTGTGCTAGACTGAGTAGGAAGTTGTCTCTCCAAACTCTTTATTTGCATAGTTTTGGCAGTTTGCTTGATTTGCTCCTGATTTGGTATGTAATTTCATTGCATGGAATTTTCACCATAACTGACAACATGTTGTACTTTGACAAATGATAGTACGTTGCGTTGCAATCCCCCCTTTAATATCCACTCAGTATATATGTTACAGTTTATCTTTCTACAGATTTAAAAATACCCTTTTATGTAGACATTAAGAATATCTTTTTAAGGTACTTTACTTACAAATAATCATTGGCAAAATTTGCACTTTGTAAAGTAATGTATATGAATTTGTATTTAAATGATTGTTATTATAAGCAAACAGGTATAATGGCACTATTTATATGTTCCAGTTAATGAGATTAACTCACAACTATCTAATATGTCATATTTTCTACTATAAGCATTATCTATTACAATTACATTGAAGTCCCTTTTCATTAAGTTGTACATCTTTATCTTGAACTGACTTATTGTGTGCTGCCTTCAGTGAAATACAATTGCAGAGAAGAGCAGTTCTAGAGAAGCCCGAGGAAGAAACAAGCTTCTTAGAATTTTGTTTTGTTAAATTCAGAATCATTAGATGCTTAAGACCAGCCTTTGATTTTTTTCCAAATGTACCTTTCCACATAGCCAGAGAAAGCAATTAACCTACTTTAACTTAAAGGATAAAACAAATAGAGATATGAAAATAAGTCTGACCTCAAGTTTGTAGGGAAGAGAATGCAATTGCAAGATATATCCTGGCTAGACTTTAAAGGCTTACTGGTGAAATATTTTGCTGCAACATCATAAGAATTTAAAAGATAAAAGTAGCTGTTTTCTGAGGACTGGTAGACATTAAAAATGTCAACTTGGCCCTGATCTACCCACTGTGCTGAGTGGACAATGAGCCTCAGCTGGGTGGTACATGAGTAGAGCAAAGCCCACTAGATTGAATGCTCCTCCTCATGGGAAATAGGGCTCTCTGCATAAACCAAGTACTAACAAGTTTCCTTATATACAGACATCTGAACTCAGAGTGAATGAACCCTATTGATAATAAGTGAGCAAGAGAGAGAGAGAATATAGTCAGTTCAACATTTTAAACAATTAGAAACATTACAAAATCACGATATGTGAAAGAAATAAATGTTTTATATTAATTCTATTATCACAGAGATGAATATAGTTATAATTATGTTAGTTATGAATAAATCGTAACATTAGAAAATTATAAACAGCAATGACCCTTTGTATACAGTCTTATCTCAGCATAACTAAAAGTTCAGATTTGACTATCATTATTACAATAAAAGCATTGCATTTATCATACCGAGCAAACAGAAAGGCCATAATAGGATGTTGAAAAAAACTCTGTTGATGAATAAGTCTGAAATTAAAAGTGAAAATTTCTGCCTTAATAATGATGGTAGACCACATACAAAATGAAGTTGTGAATGGAATGTAATTTTTTTCTGGGAAAAGAAATTCAGTGGGAAATGGAGGGGGATGAGGAAGGAAATGGTGGGAGAGAGGGGAATGATTAAATATCATATATAAATGTATGAAAAAATAAAAATGTTTAAAAATTTTAAGGAACCTGAGGCTAGACAGGTGACAGGACATAGAGGAAAACACATTACTCATCTACTACAACATAGCTATCATATTAAACTGACTTCTAATGACTTACTGCTTTACCTATAGATTAATGCATTTCTCAGCTCTCACCAGAAAAGTATCTTTATGCAGAAGATGATGATTAACATAAAAATCTACAACTGCCCAATGTGTAGAGAACAAGAAGTTGTAGAGTGCTTATCCTTTAATAGGATATCAAACTTCTGCCTCCCATGGCTCAAGAATCAGTGCTGAAGAAGGGCATAAAGATTGCAATAGGGAGAGGCGATAGAGGACAATGAAACAGAGTTTTCCAGAGAGCTGGTAAGTTACTCCTAAGAACTCACAGCAAGAGTGACAGCATGCAAAAGTCCCATGCAACCTCAAACCAGAAAAAATATGAGCATAGACATGAGCGAGAGTATAAGAAATCCCAACACAACCTTGGGAAATATTGATAAACAATGTCTGCTTGGAGGGGGAGAGACCATCTATTTCAAGGATGGGACAATTGGTAGGTTAATCAGACACACTGAAGGACATTTGGAGACACAAATTAGACTTCATATGCCTTATTACATATATAATATAGTGCATTAAATTGGGAAGGGGAAATAAGGAAAGGTGCAGAAAGAAGAGGGTATCTAAATAACATCAAATAATATTTTTTGGTCTTTTCAAGGCAGGGTCTCCCTGTAGCCCCAGCTGGCATGGAACTCACTCTGTAGACCAGGCTGGCCTTGAACTCACAAAGATCCACCTGCCTGTGCCTCCCAAGTGCTAGGATTAAAGGCGTGCGCCACCACACCCGGCAAGAATAATATTTTATAATGCAAATTTTCAATTAATATTGTTAAGTTGGTAGAATGGATTAACAAATAAGTTTTCATTTCTCTATGGGAAAATCTGCCTCGCTTCCTCAACATTAATATCTATCAATCAATCTGTCAACTATCTATATATACATATGGATCTTTAAAGATGGGGTTTTAATTGCCTGAAGAAAGCAGCACTGCCAGTATATTTTATTTGTACCATTAAGATGGTCTTGGGGCTGGTGAAATGGCTCAGAAGTTAAGAACATTGACTCTTCTTGCAGAGGACCAGGTTCAGTTCTCAGCACCCACCTGGCTGCTAACGACCGTTTCTAACTTCAATTCCCTTTTCTGGACTCTGTGCACATTGTACTCAGGGGCAAACTTATATACTGCCTACAGGCAAAACCCTCATACACAAAATACAAATAAATAGATCCAAAAATATTTTTAAAAGGAAGGTGGTCTTAAGTAATCTGAGTATTACCTTGTATATTAGAGCACCATGTTTCTTGTTTGAGTCCCAGCTTAGCCACTTCAGAGTTCAAGTTTCAATGTGACTTCACTTTTAACATGCAATTCACCTTCCTCACTGGATAAGTGGAGAAGCTAACAATTATTTCATAGGCTCATGGGAGTTATCAAAGGATTTTAGAGTACTGGGTACATATTTTAAACCATTTACTAGGTATGAGGCTGGAGAGATGGCTCAGCAGTTAAGACCACTGGTGGCAGAGAATCTGGGTTCAATTCACAGCATCTACATGGGGGATGACAACTCTCAGTAAATCCAGTTCCAGGGTATCAGATGTCTTTTTCTGACCTCCGACAGCTTTGCAGGGCATGAGTACACTTACATACATGCAGGCACTTACATACATGCATTCATACACATAAAATAAAAGTAATAAGATATTGAAAAATATTTACTAGTTTCCCCAATAGATTTTGTCAGTTATAAAATTAAAATGCTTTTATGTACAAACAGGTCATAATTTTTTTTTGTTTCTGCACAAAATATTTATTTTATAAACAAAATTAAAAGAAACAATATTATTTCATGTTTAATCTTGGAGAATTAGCAATGGCTTTCTGCTTTGCTAGGAATTATTGGTATTACATTCTCTCTAAATTAATTACATGTCATTTCTCCATGAACATTTTTATATGAATGTAGAGCTGAATTTGAAATCAGAGAGTATGGGCATGTGATTAAAAAATACAGTAGTTTTGCCAGGTCTTTAATCCCAGCACTTGGGAGGCAGAGAAAGGTGGATCTCTGTGAGTTCAAGTCCAGCCTGGTCTACACAGTGAGTTCCAGGACCGCTGGAGATACAGAGAGAATAATTTCATATTTTGTAATGTATTTTGATTTCAACCTTTTAGTATTTCTTATCCTCTTCCCACTGAGCCCCTTCCACGTGTCGAATCTTCCATGTCTTTTTTGTGCTCCACTCCCTTTAATTAGAGTTGCTTGCTTGTATGAATGTTGATGGTGAGGTTATTTACTTGAGGAGTAACTACCTCATTATGAAATATGCCTGACCATCCAGCGACAACATTAACTACTGCTCTGTAAGAAGTGGAGCCTCCAGAGCCTGTTCCCCACCTGTGAGGGAACACTGAAGGGCCTAGTGTTAGTCATACCTTTTGTGGGTAACTACTGCCTCTGTGCTGCCATGGCTGCAGTATCCATGTCATATCGACAAGGCAATTTAAAGATATGTCCATCTGGCAAACACTGGGAAAACCCTCCATTCTTTGAAGGGACTGTGATCTCACCAGCCACAGTCTTCAGAACAACTTTATAGAGACAGGAATGAATGATTTTCTGTGTCAGCCACACATCCAATTAGAAAGTGGTTACTTACCTCAAGAACTCCATTGTTCCAGTGGGCACAAGCTGCCTGATCAGTTGGTTCTAAAGCTCAGAATTTCATAGCTGAGTAAGGTTGTTGATAACTTTTGTCTCCCAATAACCTCAATAGCACCTTTCAGCACTATGAAATCTGCCAAGAAGAGGACGATTCTATTCAGCTCCAGTTTGATTTCTCTACATTCTTTTTAAAAGTTTTACTGTATATTGTTATTAAACTATTTCCATACATCATACATCATTTCTCAATCAAATTTAGAGTCACTTCCCTTTCCATGCCCCCCATCCCACCTGAGTTCCTGTACTCTGTCATACATGTCTTGCATCTTTTTCTGAGTCTTTCCATAGTTTTTTTTTTTTTTTTTCCCAAAGCAGAGGCTTATTGTTTTGGGGAGAACTTCACTGTTTCAGTCTTTCTCCCCCAGTTCTTTTGTAGTTGTTGTACATAAATATACACATAGGTATTTACACATATCACCTAAGTTGGAGGATTTTCTTCTTTTTTTTTCTTTTTTTGCTAAAAGATTTTATGTTTTCCTTAAGGAACTGTTTGAAGGTTCCTCCTTGGCAAGCCCAAACAACCCTCAATCTTGCCTTTGTGCTCCACACTGGGGTCTTTCCCTCCCATGGTCACCCAAATGAGGTCCAGTAAGCATGAGTCCTGTCTTGATCTTCCTGTACTGTCCTCCATGATACAGCCTGGATAGTCCAACAATAGCAGTCTATACTCTGAAGAGGCTGAAAGCCCAGTTCTGCAAATGTGGGTCACCAGTCTTCCTGTTTGGGGAGGTCTTGGAGATCACTAATGGGATTACAGCCAGTGACCAGTTTATAAAGAGGAAAGTCTGCTCATGTTTCAAAAAGGGAAGCCTGGTCTAGCAAGACCTGATTTTGTCCTTGAGTGGATGGAACTAGTAAGTGAAAAGCTGAAAGGAGCCAGGGGCTCCCCCCAGTCCTCCTCCAAGTGACCCCTGAGGATCAGATCCTCAACTGACCCTGAGAAAACAAAAACCTTGGTTATGTGGCCTTAAGCATCCAAAAGGAAAGTATAACCAGAAATAAATAATCAGTAAGGCTTGAGAAATTGTACTTCAGATATAAAACTTGAGATCTTAGTAAAAAGACAAAAAGGAATAAAAAAGAAAGAGAGCACTGTTGTTTTGCCTGTCTTCAGTTCTTACTGGCAAGTGCATCTACTCTGCGGCTGCCACTGCTTTTGCCATTCTTCAAAGACATGAGACACAGCTTTTTAACCCTCCATTATGGACTAAAGACTCATGTCTCTCCAAGAATCCTCCAAACCTTCAATGCCAGATGGGGACTACTGAGCTAGCCAGCTTGTGGACTCAGCAGCTACTGGGATTTCAGCCTCTTCTCTATGTTCCATAACCAGTGTGTTACATTCTCATCAGCAAGATACTGTCTAGTTCAAGTGAAGATGCAAGGGTAATGGCTATAGCCTGTAGTATTTGGAGAACCTCTGGGTCCTCCCATACCGACATCTCATACCTGGATCTATGATTTTCACTTAATAACCTATAGCTTATGGGAATAGCAAGTTCTACCTGTGGGCAGTAGTGTTCCTGGGTGTTCTGAGCAGTGGATCCCTGCCTGGGCCATAGGCATTGGAGAGGGAGAAGAAAGGAATCAGAGCTCAGGTAAACTCCACAGGTCAAAGGAGACCTGGGAGTTGGCCTGAAGGGACCAAGAAAACTTGTTTATTTGCAGGAGATTAGTGTCTTGTATAGTATCGAATGCCAGGTTTCTGGCAAGAATGGGGTGGGGTACACAAGAAATTCACAGTGCGCTTTCTACAAAAGCCTTGTTTATGCTAGCTGGCAGAGGCTTCACTTGGTTCTTAAACCAAAATGTGCTCTTTAGAAGTGGCAGCAATGTGAAGCCTTCCACCCAAGGGGGTGGGAGTCGATTGCCCTTCCAGGGAGCAGAGATAAACCCGATCCCCAGCCTTTCGCAGGTAATTGGTGCAAAAGCCTGCTCCCTAATTGCTTCAGCCATATAGAATATCAGGCCCCACAACCACCCTTGAAATTCTACTATTTGAAATATGGATGCTCTAATTATATTATGAAATAGGTTTCATGTAGCTTTTTCAGTGTCATCCAAAATTCTGGTTACCTTCCTCATCCTGTGCTCCCCATTTTCCCTATTGCCTGTTGCTCCTCCCCATTTAAGTCTTTCCATTAAGATGTTCAGTATGAAATACACATAAATGCAATAAAATATATTAAATTAATGGCTTCTAGTTCCATCCATTTACCTGCAAAGTTCATGATGTCATCTTTCTTTTTTTCTGTTATGAAAAAAATGTTTATTTTGATATTTTAATTTAGAAATAGGAAACAGAAAGGAAAAGAATGAAAAACACAAAGTAGACAGGCAAAATTTACTTTGTGAGCTTCTCACACCCTCACTGTTCACTAATTCCCAAGGTGAAAGAGAATTCAGCCACCCACAATAATGTTATTTATAGGGATGTGGATCAGTTTCATGAAGAAGCTGATGAAACCCATGATAGCAAATCCTATTGTCAATTCGACTGGTTAAAAGATGTCATCTTTCTTTACCACTGCTTAGAATTCCATTGTGTAGATGTACCACATTTTCTTTATCCACTTGTCAGTTGAGGGACACTGGGATGGTTCCAGCTCTTTGCTGTTGTGAAGAGAGCTGCAGTAAGTATAGATGTGCATGTATCTGTGTGATAGGATGAGGCTTGTGGGTATATGCCCAGGAGTGGTATGACTGGATCAGGTGGTAGGTTCATTTTGAGGCTTTTGAGCGTTCTCCACACTGCTTTCCATAGGAGTTGTATAAATTTAGGAAAAAAGAAGACAGTTCCTCAGTTGAGGCCTCTCCACTCCCCTGCTCCTCCTTTCATATCAAATGTGTGGGAAGGCAGCAGCAATCTTAACTTGAAACAGAATGCATCATCACTTATGAAAAGTTCATAAAGCCTCCCCAACAAATGCAATGTACTCTGGCAACAAATTTCTCTTTTCCAGATTATTAATTAGGAATATAGGAACATATTAAGCCATAAGATATTGAACAATCTAAGCCAACACATGGACAGTTTTACAAAACCTGGAACATAATATGCTTTCATAACTTAATGTCTTTTTGACATTTTAGTTTGGATATATGTAAAGAATGGCTTCTTGAGTATATAGAGGTGAAATAACATGAGATCCAAGACTTGCTTCAAAATATACCAATAAAAATGTTGGAAGGTAGGTAAAATGTATGTAATACAATGTGCGTAGTAAAATCTCTCCTTTTCCTGTGTGACAATGTCACACAAAAGTTTTAGAAAATTAATAAAAATTGTTAAATTAACTGTTATATCCTTTAAGATGTTCAACAATTATTTATTGCACAGGAAGTAAATAATTATTAAATTGTAAGCATTGCTATTAATGCTACACATTTTCATTATAATGAGGGAAATTTATTATACATATTATATATAACATAAACCTTGGAAGCAGAATATTATACATTTAAAGCCTTTAAAAATTAGATCATTTTAGATGGGCGTGGTGGCACACACCTTTAATCCTAACACTTGGGAGGCAGAGGCAGGCAGATCTTTGTGAATTCAAGACCACCCTGGTCTACAGAGACAGTTCCAGGACAGTGGGGCTACAGGGAGACCCTGTTTCAAAAAGACAAAAAAAATGATAATTTTTAGATTAATTAGATATTCATGTAACAGATCATATGTGTGACACTATATTACAGAAATAAGTACATTTGATTTTCATAGTCTACACAATTTGATAAGAAAGCCATGTTTTGCATGAAGATTTTTTTTTTAATTTTATTTATTTTTGTATGTGTATGACTCTACTGTCTGCATGTAGGTTTGTGCACCTGGAGGTCAAAAGGGAGTATCAAATTCTCCTGGAACTGGAGTTAAAGATGGTTCTCAGCCACCAGATGGTTGCTGGGGATCGAACCCAGGTCCTCTGCAAAAGCCGTCAGAGCTCTTAACTGCTAGGCCATCTCTCCAGCCCAACATGAAGAGTTTTAATATGTAAACCACTACTTTTTAGTCATGTAGAAAAAATGGAGTTTGTGTATTTTTACTGAAAGTTTTGAGGCATAGGCACTCAAATTCATTAATCAAAAGAGAACATGATCATGTCAAAATTATTTCATATGCAAATAACTAAGGATTTTGTAGCTTCAATCCATTCTTGAATTTCTCTTCAGGTAACTACTTCATAAATAACAACTCATATTATATCACTTGATTTTTGAATTAAGAAATCTATTAAGAAAGGTAATGCAAATGTGTTAATTTGAAATTGTGTTTAGTCCCTTTAGAAAGTTCTGTTTACACCAATCGCTGACATTGCAATAACACTTGAGGACACTTTACCCCAGGGTGGATATCCAGTTATACAGTAGTCATGCTATTTCGAATCTAATTTTCCAAACAAATAACAGAAAGAGCAGCAGGTGTTTTCGCCTAACCCCATTGGTTATGATTAGAGATATTACAAAACTATGAAAATTGATGTTGACATACCACTTTGAAAGCTAATTTTCTTACGTGTGTGACATGCCATAGCATAGGAATTTGTGTATTCCCACTTGCCAGAGTAATGTTAGTAAGCTAACATTATTTGTTAGAGCCTTTGATTCTAAATGTGGATCTTGTCCACTTCAATCAATTTCCAGCTATTAATGGTGGCTTTTAACTACTTTTGTAAAAGTCAGATACTTTCAATTAGTATTTTTCAGGAGGTACATGACACTTATTCTGAAGATGAATTTAATGCTGCCAGAATCCATTCTACCAGATCCATCATAGAAAAATTACCATGTATAAGGAATACCATGCACATATTCAGGAACTACTTTAGCTTTTCTCTGATTTTACACTGCCCAGGAGACAGTGAACATAACTGTTTTTAGTGGTCTGAAATAAAAATGAAAATCAATTTCGTGAATTAGCATAGTTAAATTTGGAATAAAACTTCCCAATGCTTATCAACTTTTGGAGATAATTAACTGACTTTCGTCCTCATAGGGATTCCTTGAATACACATACATAGTTCAAAATTTTCATTTGTTCTTGTACAAGGAAGTCTAATAGATACATAGAAAATATTCAGGGATTTAATTTAATTCACTCTATTCTATGTGTAAGCAGAGTCAAGAACCAAATTATTCTTAAATAAATATATAATGAACTATAAGAAGAAATCTTCTGTTATCTTTGATTTCCTAAACTCCAATTTTTCTTGTCCAAGAACAATACAGTCTCAGAGATTCTTTACAACTTTCAGTAATAGAGACCCTGAATATAGGTGTGACCTCCTAAACATTTACTTTCATATTCACTAACCTTAAACTTCAGTTATTTATAACATGTAAAATCATATATTTTTCTCTGTACTCTTTCTTAAGATGCTTATGGAAAATATTAAACACAGATAATAATTTTGCAGTAAGAAACTGACAGTATTGAATGAGAGCAACCTTTATTTTTTAGGGAAAAGGGGGTGTGGACTATTATCTATGAGAAATACTATCTAGAAATATTGGCATAATTTTAGATGAGACACAGTTCTAATAAGTAATCTCCTTAGCTCAACACATTTGCCTTATTCTAAACATTCCTGTTAAATTGAATTTAATTTTAAATATCATAGTGTCTGAGAAGTGAAAAGAGCATAATACAGATGACTGGCAACTGAAGTGAACAAACTGGGGGTGAGTTCAAAAGGGAGAAGAAATGGATCCTTATTTTCAAGCAATGTTATTTGGTTTTGCCGAGAAGTGCTTCTGTTATACCTAAGAAAATGCTTTATAAATTGAATATGGGAGAATTAAATGGCTTAGATTTATTTATATCTATTAACTCTGCTTATTTTATGAATTTTCTAACTAAAGTACTTCATAAATTTGCAGTGTAATTTACAGAATATATGGTATGATCCAGATACCATCATGGGGATTACAACTAAGAATAATTAAGTTAAAAGAATCCTATAATCATCAGAATTATCCTATTGAAGACACATTAGAAGAACTGAAAAATGTAAATACGGAAAAGAATTCAGGAATGTAGACAGAAGGGCTGGAAGGGACAATGATTGTGAATAAGCTTTCAATGGAAAACTTCACTTAAGAAAATGTCAATTAGAGGCTGGGGAGATGGTTCAGCAGTTAAGAGCACTAGCTGCTTTTACAAGGGACCTGGATTAGGTTCCCAGCAGCCACATGGTAGCTAACCTGCATGCCAACTCAAGTTCCAGGGGATCCAAGTCCTTCTTTGGACTTCAACAGGCATTGCACGACATGGGTCCACTTATATACATGCAGGGAATACCACTAATATTCATAAAATGAAAATAAATGAAATAATAAAATAGCAATTTAAGGATGTGAATGTGAAAAAGAGGCTACAGAGTACCAGCATGCCTCCAATCAAGAGTGAAAACCCATCACAATGGGGCAGAATGAGGGCAGGAAAAATATCCAGGTGCAGGTGAGCACAGCTACCACAGTGCATCTTAGGCAATGCTCTGTTTGTTCCATTTTCAGGCCACATCAGATGATTAGGCGCTCATCTCAAGAGTGAAATGCTCTCCAGTTTGACATGATCTGAGTATGGTGTTCATGGAACCACATGTTTTATAAGAGTTCAATGTAACTATAAATCTACACTTTACCAAATTTATTTATTTATTTATTTATTTATTTATTTATTTATTTATTTATTGGTCTTTTCGAGACAGGGTCTCCCTGTAGTCCCAGCTGTCCTGGAACTCACTCTGTAGACCAGGCTGGCCTTGAACTCACAAAGATCCGCCTGCCTCTGCCTCCCAAGTGCTAGGATTAAAGGCAGGCATGCGCCACCACGCCTGGCTTACCAAATTTATTTGTAAAATATTTCAAAATATCAGGATTTCTTTTTAATCTGGGTAGTATTACTAAGCCCTTATTATGAATTTTCAGTAGTTACTCTGCCCTAAAGATCAGAAAGTTGACACTTTGGGTAGAATTGAAGATGTTCAACCAACAAAGGAATTTAAAAATAACCCAGCAAAAGCTTAACAACCATAATAAATAAGAAGGCACTTCAGGGACTGGAGGTTGTTAACCCAGAAGTTAAGAGCATTTGTTCTTCCAGAGGACAAAAAGAGTACACACATAGAGCAGTGGTACAAGTCTTATAACTCCAGCTGCAGATAACGTGTGCCTTCTTCTGGACTCTGCACACACACACACACACACACACACACCACCATACACACAACACACAACACAAAACAAAAAAAAAAAAAAAAAAAAAAAAAAAAAAAAAAAAAAAAAAAAAAAAAAAAAAAAAAAAAAAAAAAAAAAAAAAAAAAAAAAAAAAAAAAGAAAAAAGAAAAAAGAAAAACACTTTCACAACGGTGAGTGATAAATCCTCAAATCACTGTAATCCAGAACGTGAACCTGGATAGGACCCTGTCAGATTCAAAGCCCATCCACTATGGTTCATTAAAATTTAGATATGTACTGTGATTTTTATCTTTTCTCTAACTGTAACAAATTTGGTCAACCTGGTATTTTTATTTCTATTCTCACTTAATGTGCTGGATAGCTTTAGTGTCAACTTGACACACCTGGGTTGAGGGAGCCTCAATTGGGGAATTGGCTCCATTGGATTGGCCTGTGGCCACATCTGTGGAGTATTGTCTTAATTGTCAAGCAGTGTGGGAGGACCCAGGCCACGAGTGGTTCCACCCTGGGCAGGTTGTGTAGGGTATAAGAAGACAGGCTGGGCATGAGCCAGGGGAGCAAGCCAGTAAACAGCATTCCTCCATGGCCTGTGCTTCAGCTCCTGCCTCCAGGTTCCTACCCTGAGTTCCTGCCTTGGGCTCCCTAAGTGATGAACTGTGACCCAGGAGATATAAACTGAATAAACCCTTTCCTCCCCAAGTTGGTGTCAGTCAGAATGTTTTGTCACAGCAATGGAAGACAAACTAGAACACTTATCAATGAGAAAATGATTCTAATTAATTCTGAAAAAAAATTTTTTGGTCTTTTTTGAGACAGGGGCTCCCTGTAGCTCTAGCTGGCCTGAAACTCACTATGTAGACCAGGCTGGTTTTGAACTCACAGAGACTTGCCTGCCTCTGCCTCCCAAGTGCTGGGATTAAAGGCCTGCACCACCAGGCCCAGCTAATTCTGAAAAATTTTAACCCAACTTTTCTATATTTTTGAGGTCTAGAAATGAATTAATACATAAAAATTTACTGAGTAAATCTCCTTAAGAGATTTTAATTATCACAATTCTGTGAGTTTGCACAATGATAATGATTAATTGGTTTTGAATTTGGTGTTTATAAGCACAGTACACCCACCTTCACCTACACACTCTGTAGAATAATAAAATCCAAGATTTTTATGTTACTGAGAGAAGATGATTATGAGAACATGAGGTGGAAAAGAAGGGTGAGCATAGGGAATATGACAATTGAGAGGGAGGAAAACTAAAACAATTTGACATTTGTCTTTGATGCCTTTTAAATGTTGTAATACAGAATGGACAAAGTTTGTGTACATTGATGGTTCTATGAATGTCATTGCACAATAATTTTCATGATGGAATTAACATAGCTGTCATCTTTCAACAAGGGTATCAGATTTCTCCCACTTAAATTTCTTATAACAAAGTCTGTACTCTGTGATAACACTTTTATAAAGGAAAAAATACTGTTATTTTCTTTTGACATGAAGAGCTATGCTTTGAATCTTGAATTGAAAGTTGTGGTTTTGATTTAATCCTTGGTTCTTCCCTGGGAAATGTAATGCTTCAGCACAATTCTCAACAAAACAACTTAAAGCAATGATATATGGTGACATGTTTCTTCCAATTTAGAGGTCTAGGAAGAGGATATACTTTAGATCATTTACAGGAGTGATATATGTGGGGACAAGCTGAAATGAGAAGGAAAATATTTCTTCTAAGAATTCAAATACTGTTAGGTTGATACTAACTTCAATTCCTAGAATAAGTTAAACAAAACAGCTGTTGGATTAAATTATTCAGTATAGGGGCTGGAGAGATGGCCAACTGCTCTTGCAGAAGATGCGGGTTCGATTCCCAGTACCCACATGGCAGCTGAGAACCGTCTTTGACTCCAGTTCCAGGGGAATCTGACACCCTCTTCTGACCTCTGTAGCATTGCATGACATGGGTGCACAAACCTACATGCAGACAGTACATTCATACACATAAAAAAAATAAATAAACAAAAATAAATTATTCAGTATCTACTTATTGGTTTACTGATTTTTCTCTCACAATTCCAAACTGTAAATAGATTTGTCTAATATTTTCAATGCCAAAGAAAAATCATTGTGAAATATATAGACCATTGCAACTCTGCTTATCATATAAATCAAGAAGTTCGTAATATTGTGTTGCATAAAAATAGTGTATGATTTCAACATTGTATTGTATTTAAAATTAGAATATGTCCTCATGATCCTAACACATATTTCCAGTATTGTTTCAAGAACAATGGAATTCTGAAAATAAAGGTAGGCAAATAAAAAAATACACTCAATTAAAAATAAGCAGTATACAAATTAATCACAACTAGGCTTTAATTCAACTAACTAGATTTTAATTCACAAACACTGAGCATGGAAAAGCTTTGGGGTATACCCAATACTGTTTGAGAACTCCACATTCCTTCCGAAGTTGTTAAAGACCTGGGATATAGTTGTGACAAACATTTGACTCATTTCAGTAAAATGAAATCACCTGTCTTATTGAGACGCATGGCTCAATTTTCTACTTCAGATTACTGCTGTTTAGATATTTCAGGGCAGTTCTGTTTCTTTTCTGCATGTCTTATATTTTAGAGTTGGTAAAACAACTTTCCTTTCAAAAAATTTTACTTGCTATTCTTTTTGTTCTTTTGTTTAGAATTAGTGCACAATTTTCTTCAAGAGGCTTCAGCACTGGGACAGATCTCAAATTCCGATATACAGCAGGTTTCTAAAGCATTAAATGTTATATGAAAACAGGGCTCAAGCCGGGGTGGTGGCACATGCCTTTAATCCTAACCCTCGGGAGGCAGAGGCAGGAGGATCTTTGTGAGTTCAAAGCCAGCCTGGTCTGCAGAGCGAGTTCCAGGACAGCTGGGGCTACAGGGAGAACCTGTCCTGAAACACAAAAAAAAAAAAAAAAAAAAAAAAAAAAAAATAGGGCTCAGCAGTTAAGAGCACTGACTGCTCTTGCAAAGGATCCCAGTTCGATTTCCATCACCCACATGGTGGCTGAAAACCGTCCTTGCCCCCAGTTCTAGAGGAATCCTACACCTTCTTCTGATCTCTGAAATATTGCATGACATGGGTGCACTCACATACATGCAGGCAATACATTCATATGCCTAAAATAATAAATAAAATATTTTCTAAAATGTTATATGGGGGACTGGAGAGATGGCTCAGCGGTTAAGAGTACCGACTACTCTTGCAGAGGACCCGACCCGTGTTTGATTCTCAGGCCAGGCATGGTGGCACATGCCTTTATTTTATATTTTAATTTTTAAATTTTATTTTATGTGTATGAGTGTACTGTCTACATGCAAGTAGGTGCACCCCTGTGGTGCAAATGCTGCCGGAGGTCAGAAGAGGGATGGGATTTCCCTGGAACTGGAGTTAAAAGGGTCTTTAGCCACCATGTAGGTGCTGGGAATCGAACCCAGGTCATCTGCAAGAGCAGTCAGTGCTCTTAACCACTGAACCATCTCTCCAGCCCCAGCACATGCCTTTACCCAGCTCTCGGGAGGCAAAGGCAGGCAGATCTCTGAGTTCAAGTCCAGCCTGGTCTACATACTGAGCTCCAGGCCAGCTGGGACTAAAGGGAGACTCTCTCAAAAACATAAACAAAACAAAATCAAAACCAAAAAGCCACAAATGTAAAAAAATGTTATATGGGAATAAATTTCTAAGGGGGGGATGGTTCATTGGTTAAGTACACTGGCTGTTCTTGCAGAGAACCTGGGTTAGATTGCCAGCACCCACTTGGCAGCTGTCAACCCTCCATAATTCCAGTTCCTAGGGAATTCAATGCCTTCTTCTGATCTCTGTAGGCATCACAAGGACACAGTTTCACTTATATACATGCAGGCAATACACTCATACACATAAAATAAAAATTAAATAATATAAAAGTTCTGGCTATGGTTCTTTAATTGAAGGGACTTTGAGGCCAGTTTCCAATGTCTACCTACTCTCTACTTATTTATCCTTTCCTATAATTCTCTAATGTTTGCTGTTGAACTGACAGAGTGTTTCCTGATGCTTGAGACTGAATGTGTATTATTCAAGTACAAAGTTGAAAAGCAATGACCAAATCTGCTGATTTCCTTCAGGAAATATAGATGATGCCAGGCTCTCCCATGTTGACTTTAGTTAATATCAGAACTGATTTCCATAAGCATCTCTGACTGCAAGTGAAACAGGAGATGTAAGTTAATCGTGCTGAACAAAATCAAGGTTCTGGTAGCTTCAATAATGGATCAATTATTGTTATGTTGGCATCTGATAGCAAATGACACCCGTGTTTGCATTATTTACCACGCAGCTGTGCCTCCACATAGCAGGAATGTGACCACACATGGCATTTCATCTGGATTCTTGAGATTTGCAGTCGGGTCTCCATGCCTGCACAACAAACACTATTACTTGCAGAGATACCTCCCCAGTTCTTAGAAAGTGCTGTGCAGGCTGTGGGGGATGAAGAGAAGACCAGTGTTCTTAAGTATCTAGAACTGGGAACTGCATGATGCAATGCCAATGCCAAGCTGCTGTGTAAGCTGTAAGCAGTGGTTCAACAGTAGGATGATTGGATTTTAGTGCTGCTCTTAAAAAAGGAATTTCATCTCCAGTACTATAGTTTGTTCAAAAATCCAAAGTGGTGAAATCATAAGCTACCTGCAATTTGCTCAATGATCATGCTGTCAATTTGCCTTCTAAGAATTTATGACTATATACATAGACCTGGGTTTCTTTCAGGCTTTGTCAGAGAAGCGTCTTTTTGTAGAAGATGGCAGTCAATACAGACAAGAAGCATAAATGATCAAAGTGGTGAGAACAAGAAACTGAGTGCTCTGCCCTAAATAGGATACCCATAGCAATGCCCCCTCTCCCTTCCTCTCCAAGGTCCAAGGAATATCAAGGAAGAGGAAACACAAAGAATTAAGTGCCAGAGGATAGAGAGGACTGCTGAGAAATTCTGTCTTCTGGATATGACCTGGCTATGGTTGCATGTATGCACAGCACTACTTTGCACAAGACCTGCACAAAATCAAGGCATCCAAAATCCAGCAAACATATAGTACAGGATCTCTAGGCCAAACCTTATATTCAAGCAGCTATTGGAATTAATAGATTTGGCCAAGAAAATCATTCTGTTTTGAGGATGTGACCACAGAAAAGATATCCATGTTGATAGCCCCACACTCTGGCATATATGGACAAAACTAAATGGACTTTGCTGAGACTGAAATCTAAAACTCCCATCATATTGTTATTTGTGAGATATACGAGGAGTAGGGATTACTTCCATGGCTCTGGAGTCTGAAGAGAATGTGGTCAGACCTCTGGAGATATGATTCTCTATGTGGAGAATGGGCTGAGGTAGACAATGGATTGCAAACTATGGTATTTAAAAGACTAATATGTTTTTATCAGAATATATTTAACATACACCTGTGAAAACATAATCATATAATCTTTTCCTAACACAGTTTAGCAATGATTTCATAATATGTTTCCTTTCATCTTCAAAAGAGACATATTATCAAAACCCAACTCATATTGAGGCTAACAAATTTCATAGAAAATAAAGTTCATTTAAAATAACTTTTTTATTTGAAATAGGGTATGCTCTTGCTTTAAAAAAAGTTATTTAAGGGGCTGGAGAGATAGCCTAGTGGTTAAGAGCAATGACTGCTCTTGCAGAGGACCCGGGTTCCATCCCCAGCACCCACATGGTGGCTGAGAACCCTCTGTAACTCCAATTCCAGGAGAACTGCAGTTCCAGGGGAATCCGAGACCCTCTTCTGATCTCCCGCGGCCTTGCACGACACGGGTGCACAGACCTACATGCAGACAGTACACTCATACACGTACAAAAATAAATAAAATTAAAAAAAACATATTTAAAAAAGTTATTTAAATGAACTTTTGAAGATGACCAGAAAAGAAATTTGAAAATCCACATCTCCAAGCACCCACAGGAAGCATAGGCTAATGGAAATATCTTAATGCAAAATCATTTTGTTTGGTTTTTAGTCCCCATAGTCTTTACCAGTCTCAATTATATTCAAAAGTCTACAATCCAAAGTCTCTTCTGAGACCCAGGCCAATCTCTTAACTGTAAGCTCCTGTAAAATCAAAAGACAAATTACGTACTACCATCATACAGCGGAACAATACACAATCCCATTCCCTATGGGAGGAATAGGGGGATAGTGAGAAAATAATGGACAAAAGCAAGACCAAAAAACAACTGCACAAACAAAACTCCCATGGCTCCAAGTCCTATGTCTAAGACTTTACTTCCGCAGGTTTAGATGGCTCAGATTTTCTGGCTTTGCTGCCTGTGACTACATCTCTTTCTTGGGGTGGATCTCCATATATAGCACTTCTTGCAGATGTCTCATAGCTATGGCCTGTCTCAACATCTTCAGGTCTCCACTACAAATCTGATTAGAGATTTTTCACTGATTTTCCCATCAATTCTCAGGCCCTTCTGGCCTCCCAGAGCTTTCTTCTCACAGAGACTCACTTGCCATATGCTGCTTGGCCCCAACAGTGCTCAGAATCTTTGATGCCTCTAATGCCAGCACCATGGTGAATAACACTCCCAAGTTAGGCCATCAGTATGGGAAGTACCTTGGCTATCTACAAAAACATCAGCTGGCTCTGGTTGTTATGCTTTTCCAGGAGCAGAAATCCTCTATATTTTTTATACTTTCACAACTTGGAATCTTTGTTCGGTGGAGTCTTTCTCTGTTCAAATGGTGACATAGAGGCATCTTTTTTCATGGTGCTATCTCCCAAACAATATCTTCTTTTCTACGACACGCCTTGGCTGCCACATTAAATATGTTAGTGTTTTCATTCTCTCTGAACTGTACATCTCATATTTCTTTCCACCCTAATGTTCCTTTGCCCTATAGGACTGCATACTATTCACCATTAACAACCACAAAGAAACAGTTTTGCAGATACCTGGTCAGTTACTTATATGAATTCACAAAAATGGTGACAGCATACACAAATCCCCTGAAGGGTCAAACAAGTCAAAATCCAACCACAGACATGGAAAATTCAGTAAGAAACCCACAAACTACTTGAGGAACTATTGGCAAGCAATGATTACTAGGAATTAGAGATTCAGCCTAGTTTAAGTGTGAGACTCTTGGTGGGTTGACAAGGCTGCAGGGAATGAAGCCACACTGAAGGATATTTGAGACACAAATTTGACTCACATTTGTGTGTGTGTATGTGTATGTGTGTGTGTGTGTGTGTGTGTGTGTGTGTGTGTGTGTATTTTTATGGGGGCTTAGTAAGGGAAGGTGCAGGTATAGTACAGGATCTAAATATAATCAAAGTATATTATTAGAAAGTCCAAAAAAATACAATTAAAAAAAAAGTAACTGCACAATAAATGACTTAATGATACAGCTCATATAACTTAAAAATCAAGAACTAAATATACCCAAGCTCTGAAAATCAGCAGAAATAACTTATACCCAGGTATGGTAGAACACACCTTTAATCCCAGCACTCAGGAGGCAGAGGCAGGTAGATCTCTCTGAGTTCAAGGCCAGGCTAGTCTACATAGTGGTTTCCAGAACATATTGGGAGACCCTGTCTCAAAAATACCCCAAAAAAGCAGAAATTAATATAATAGAAACAACGAAAATACAGATAATCAATGCATTTAAGAGTTATTTCCTGTTAAATGAAAACATAAACATGATTAACAGATATTTCAAATAAAAGAGCAGACCCAAGTTAAAAAAAAAATCAGAAATGGCCAGGCGTGGTGGCACACGCCTTTAATCCTAGCACTCAGGAGGTAGAGGCAGGCGGATCTTTGTGAGTTCAAGGCCAGCCTGGACTACAGAGTGATTTGCAGGACAGCTGGGGCTACAGGGAGACCCTGTCTCAAAAAGACCCCAAAAAAATTTCAGAAATGAACAGGGAAACTTTACAATACACAGCAAAGATATGCAGAACATTTGGGGGAAATGCTTTAAAAACATAGGTTCCATTAAATTGGAAAACTTAAAATGTATGCTTTTTTAGATTCGACCAAACCATCATAATTATTCCAAGATGAAAACAACTTAAACATAACCTGGCAAATAAAGAGTTTTAAACAGCCTTCTGTCTAAAAAAAAGCTTCAGTCCAAATGGATTCCCAGCAGAATTCTATAAGGTCTTCAAAGAAGAACTGAAATCAATACTGCTTAAATTATTCAAAATGATAGAAAAAGAGGGGAAATGCCTCTTTCTAAGAAGCCACTATTACTCTTAACACCAAAGCCAGGTAAGCCAAAACAAAAATAAGAAAACTACAGGCCAATATCCCTTATGAATACACATGCAAGTTTTCTAAATAAAATAATTGCAAACTGCATATAAGTATGTATCAAAATAACATCCATCAATGTCTGTCATATTTATTCCAGAATCCAGGGATGATTCAAGATGCATAAATCAATGCATGAAATAAATCATGTAAATGGATTTAAGGAAAAACATCAAATAATCTGTATAGATACATAAAAGGCCTTTGACAAAATCCAATATGTCTTCATAATAAAAAATCCTAGAAAGTCTTCTACAGATGGAGCTATGGTCTACATACCTCAAGATAATAAAGGTTTTATATGACAAACCCACAGCCTACATCTTCCTAAATGGAGAAACTCTTGATGGATTCCTATTAAAGTCAGGAACAAGGAAGTGATTTCTAACATCGCCATTACCTTTCAACATAGTGTTAGAAATGTTAGCTAGAGCAATAATACAAAGAAAAGGAAATTAACGGGGTAGTAAGAGGAAAAGAAGTCAAATTGTCCCATTTTGCAGATGATACATTATACATAACAGAACACAAAACTTCCACTGAAAAACATCTATAAATGATCAACACTTTAAGAAAAGTAGCAGGTAGCAAAACCAATTTAAAATAAACAGTACTTTTTCCATATACCAATAACAGAGAGATGGAAAAAGTGGTCATGGAAACACTTCCAGTCACAGTATTGCAGAAATGTATGTACAAAAAAAAAAAAAAAACAAAAAAAAAAAAAAACCTACGTAAAATAATCCTAACCTAGGACATGAAGCACTCTACAAAGTAAATATTGAATCCATGGATTTGTGGAATTAATAATACTGTAATAGTGACCTGCCAGAAGCAATTATAGGTTCAATATAATCCCAATAAAACTTTCCATTGTATCCTTCACAGAAATACAAAAATATCCCTAAAATTTATATCCATTCACAAAAGATCCCAGATAGCCAAAACAATCTTGAACAAAAATGAAAATGCTTGAGGAATTAGCATGCAGATTTCAAAATATATTGCAGAGCTATAGTGTAAAAACAGCATGGCAATGGACAAAAACAGACATGAAGAAAAATGAAATAAAATAGAAGGCCTAAACATGGGTTCATATAATTATAGCCCACTTAAACTTGATAAAGTTGCACGGCAATACCATCCACTTGGAAAAAGAAGGGACCAACATCTTCAAGAAAAGGTTGAAAAACTAGACACTCCATTTGGTGAGTTAGTAATGAATTGGCAACCAAATCGATCGATTACACAAAAAGTCCTAATTTCAGATATTCAAAGACTTCGTCCTGAAACCTGAGATGTTAAAACTGTAAGAAGAAAACATACGCACAACCCTACAAGATATATGCATTGTAAAGTTTCTTTTTTTTTAATTGAACTCTACTTACTCTGGAATTAAGGTCAAAAATTGATAAATGGGACTTCATTAAATAAAATAAATAAAAAAAAAAAAAAAAAAATAACCTTCCATTACCAGCCAAAGAAAAACAATCAAATAGAGCATATTCCACATGAGATGAGATTCCTGGACCAAGCGGAAGCACAGTAACACCCCACCCCCCGCCAACGGGGTTAAAAAAAAAGGCATCTGAAGGAAGGCAAAGCAAAACAAGCCATTCAACACAGTGAAAAGGCATTAGGGATTCAACATTGGAAGACAGGCAGGGAGAATCCCATATGCCCAGGAACAATGACACAGAGAAATGGCAAGGGAAAGGGGGCAGGATAATCCGGTGCGCAAGCTCTACGCAACCCTAGGAAGATTCCTCCAGTGGATCCCCCTGGGGATGGCCCAGGACACAATATTCAAGAAACACACACTTGGGGAAATATTGAAAGAAGCTGACAAGATTATAAGAGCAAATCAAAGAACTAAGAAAAGAGAATGAGGATTCAAGAGGACCTAGAGAGAGAGAGAATGACAAGCTCCGGAAGGGAAGTAGAAACACTGAAAAGATTTCAGCTGAAAAGATAAGGAACCAACCAGTGAAGCAAGAACTCCAGAAGAGATTGAGACAGCTCCAAAAAGAAAGTATAAATAGCTAAAGAAATCAGAAGAGAAAATGAAAGAAGATAAACTCCACAGGAAAGGTGGAAAATCTAGAAGGGGGGGGCAGAGGATGAGCAGACGAGGGGGGGGGGCCTTTCGCTCACCTGGGGAGGGGGCAATCAAACAACTAAGAATGGAAAAGCCAAAGCGTGGAGAAGCACACAAAATTTCAGATTCAAGCAAACTCATAAAGATTATGAAAAATTTAAAATGCACAAAAGTGTAACAACCATGAGACTGTGGGACACTATGCAAAGATAAAACCTCTGCAATTATAGGAATAGGAAGGAGAAGAATCCAAGAGAATGGTATGATCAGATCTTCAACAGATAATAGATCAAAACTTCCCCCAAACTAAAAAAGAAAAACCAATACAAATAGAAGAAGCACATAGACCCCAAAAACAGACAGATCAGAAAAGAATTCTCCATGCCACATCATAGTTAAAATGCTGACACCCAAAACAAAGACAAAATCCTTAAGTCCACAAGAAAAAAAAACACCAGTGACCTATAAGGGAAACCTCATCGAATTCCAACTGATTTCTCAATGCAAACTATGAAAGCAAGAAGAACCTGGAGCAAAGCATTCCCAGTGCTAAAGGGACAATAGATCAAACCCATTTACTATACCCAGCAAAAATGTCAATTATAATTGAAGAAGAAAGGAAAAAAACCTTCCTGAATGTACACAAGTTGAAAGAAGGGTGCACAAACCTGCATGCAAACAGTACTTCATACACATACAAAAATAAAAAAAAATAAAAAAAAAGAATACATGTCTGGAAAACCAACCTTTCAGAAAAGACTTGAACAATTCAAAGAACAGAAGAGGGCCTGGAGAGATGGCATAGCGTTAAGAGCGCCATCCTTCTTACAGAGACCGGGTTCGATCCCCAGCATCCACATGGCGGCTATAACCGTCTGAAACTCCAATTCCAGGAGAACTCCAGTTCCAGAGGAATCCGACGCCGTCTTCTGACCTCCGCGGCATTGCATGACACGGGTGCACAGACTTGCATGCAGACAGTACATTCATGCATATACAGAAATAAATAAAAAATATATTTATTAAAAAAAAAACAGCAAAAGGCAGAAGAAAGGAGCAACCATCCCCTGGCACCTAGAAAGAGACATCAATAAACACATAACTGCAGAAGTAGAAACATAAACCCAAACCACAAATGGATAATAAGGCAAAAGGAAGCAATACAAACCTATTAGTCATAACCTTAAATATTAATGGACTAAATTCCCCAATCAAAAGACAAAGACTAGGAGATTAGATTAGGAAACAGAATCCATTGATATGCTGTCTACAAGAAACATATCTTACCTTCCAGTATAGGCAGTACCTTAAAGTGAAAGGATGGAAAAAAAAAAATATTCCAAGCAAATGGTACCAAAAAGAAAGCAGCTGTTGCTATTTTAATATCAGGCAAAATAGACTTCAAAGTAAAAGAAATCAGAAGAGACAAAGAAGGCCATTACATTTTTATCACAGGAACAATTCATCAAGAAGATTTCACAGTTATGAATATGTATACCCCAAACTCTGGTGCACCAAATTTTATAAAGAGAATTCTCCAGGACCACAATTCACACACTAACCACAGTACACTCATCATAGGGAACTTCAATGCCCCACTGAGTCCTTTGGACAGGTCAGCAGGACAAACAATAAACAGAGAGACATCTGAACTGAACAATATGATACACTAAATGGACCTCACAGACATCTACAGAATATTCCACCCTAATACCAGAGAATACACTTTCTCCTCAGCTTCCCAGGGAATATTCTCCAAAATCTGACACACATACTGGGACACAGAAGAAACCTTCACAAATACAAAAGATTGAATATTTCATGCATTCTATCAGACACAGTGCCAATAAAGCAACATCAACACAAGGATAAGCATTACTGCCTACAGAACACATGGAGACTAAACAACACACTCTTGATAATGAATGAGTCAAGGAAGAGATAAAGAAAGAAATAAAGCATTCCCGGAACTGAATGACAATGACAATACAACACAACAAAAACTATGGGATACCCTTAAAAGCAGTCCTAAGAGGGAAGTTTATAGCCTGGGT
The DNA here is from genome assembly GCA_009823505.1 of Rhizomys pruinosus. NCBI lineage: Eukaryota > Metazoa > Chordata > Mammalia > Rodentia > Spalacidae > Rhizomys > Rhizomys pruinosus. Next base: position 307,310 of record VZQC01003272.1, read on the forward strand.
GCCTACATTAGAAAAAAAAGAAAGAGCACAAGTGAATGATCTAACACTACAGAAAAAAAAAAAAAAAAAAAAAAACACAGAGAAAAAAAAAAAATCAAGTAGAAATCAATGAAATAGAAACAAAGAAAACAATACAAAAAAATCAATGAATCCAAAAGTTGGTTCTTTGAAAGAATAAACAAGATAGAAAGACCTCTAGCCCAGTTAACCAAAAGAAAGAAGGAAAAACTCCAAACGATACAATCCGTGATGAAAAGGAATATCACAACAGACAAGGAAAAGATCCAAAAATCATAGGGGAATTCTTCAAAAACCTATACTCTACCAAGTTGAAAACCTAGAAGAAAGATGAATATCTGAAATCCTGGGAATCACCAAAGCTCACAAGAAGAGATCGACAGCTTAAACAGACCTATAATACATGAAGAAATTAAAGATGTAATAAGAAACCTCCCAACTAAAAAGAGCCCAGGCCCAGACAGCTTCACGCCAGAATTCTATAAAACATTTCAAAAAGACCTACAACCATTATTACTGAAACTGTTTAGAAGGATACAATCAGAGGGAATTCTCCGAAATTCCTTCTATGAGCCGGCATCACTCTATTACCAAAACCAGGCAAAGATACAAGTAAAAAGGAGATTTATAGACCCATCTCCCTATGAACACAGATGCCAAATTCTAACAGGATACTGGCAAATCACATACAGACCCACACAAGAAGATCCATCATGACCAAGTTGGATTACTACCAGAGATGCAGGGATGGTTCAACATATGAAAATAAACTCATTAAAAACCATAAATGGAATGAAAGACAAAAACAACATCATCTCAATTGATGCTGAAAAGCCTTTGACAAAATCCCAGCCAACCCTTCAAGCTTAAAGTTCTAGAGGGAATTGGATTGGAGGGATCATTCCTCAATGTAATCAAAGCCATATACAGGAAACCCACAGCCAATATCATCCTAAATGGGGAAATGACAGAAACATTCCCTTTAATGGTAGGAACTTGGCAAGGCTGCACTCTGTCACCACTCCTTTTCAATATAGTGCTTGAATCACTTGCTAGGGCAATAAGGCAAGAAAAGGAAATTAAAGGAGTACAATTGGAAAAGAGGAAGTCAAGCTATCCCTATTTGCTGATGATATGATTTTTTACTTAAGGGATGCTAAAAACTCCACCAGGAAACTCCTAGAAACGATTAACAGCTTCAGAAAAATGACAGGATACAAAATTAACCTAAAAAATATCAATGGCCTTTCTTTACACCAAGAACAAGCAACTGGAGAAAGAATTCAAAGAGACCTTCCCACTCACAATAGCCTCAAAAAGAATAAAATACCTAGGAACAAACCTAACCAAAGACACCAAAGATCTCTACAACAAAAATTTTAAACCTTTAAAGAAAGAAGTTTAAGAAGACATCAGAAGATGGAAAAACCTCCCATGCTCATGGATTGGGAAAATTAACATTGTAGAAATGTCCATTCTATGGAAACTCTTGTATAGGTTTAATGCAAACCCAATCAAAATCCCCAAGAGTTTTGTCACAGGCTTGGAAACAAAAGTCCTTAAATTGATTTGGAAAAACAAAAGACACCAAATAGCCAAAACAACCCTGAGCAAAAAGAGCTACACAGGGGGGATTGCTATACCAGACTTCAAAGTATCCTACAGGGCTATAGTCATAAAAACAGCCTTGTACTAGCACAAAAACATACCTGTTGACCAATAGAACAACACCAAAGACCTGAATCTGAGTACATACAATTTCAGCCATCTCATATTTGATAAGGGGGCCAAGAAGACACAATGGAGAAAAGACAGCATCTTCAGCAAGTGGTGTTGGCAAAACTGGATCACCATTTGTAGAAGAATGAAATTAAACCCCTACCTCTTGCCCTGTATGAAAGTCAACTCCAGATGAATCAAAGACCTCAATATGAAATCCCAAATTCTGAAGGCGATAGAAGAAAAAGTGGCCAGCAGACTACAAGGCATAGGCATAGGCATAGGAAAAGACTTCCTAAATCAGACAGCAGCTGCACAAGAATTAAGGTCAACAATTGACAAATGGGACCTCATTAAACTCAAAAGCTTCTGTACATCAAAAGAAACAGTCAAGGAAGTGAAGAGAAATCCCACAGAGTGGGAGGAAACCTTCACCACAGAAACATCTGACAAAGCATTGATTTCCAGAATATATAAACTCCTCAAAAAACAAAGAAGAAATAAAACAAATGATCTACTTAATAGATGGAGCAAAGTGCTGAACAGAGACTTCCAAAGTGTAGAATTAGAGATGGCTGAGAAACACATTGAGAAGTGTTCAACATCACTAATCATTAAGGAAATACAAATTAAAACCACTTTAAGATATCATCTTACTCCAGTAAGACTGGCTAGGATCAAGAAAACAAATGATAGCAAGTGCTGGAGAGGTTGTGGGGAAAGGGGAACACTCATCCACTGCTGGTGGGAATGTAAACTCATTTCAGCTATGGAAAGCACTGTGGAATACACTTGAAATAAACTTGCCAACCGACCCAACCATACCACTCCTAGGCATGTACCCTCAAGACTCACCCCACTGCAGAGATATGCATGGCCATGTTTATTTCAGCTCTCTTCACAATAGCAAAGAGCTGGAACCAACCCAAATGCCCTTCAAGTGATGAGTGGATAGAGAAAATGTGGTACATCTACACAATGGAGTTCTATGCAGCAGTAAAGAAAAATGACATCATGAGCTTTGTAGGAAAATGGCTGGAGCTAGAGGACATCCTGCTGAGTGAAGTAACACAGTCCCAGAAAAACAATCGAAGAATGGTATCCCTCATCTGTGGATGCTAGTGCCAATTACCTAGTTGAAGTATTTCTTGTGCATGGCCCCTTGAGCTTTTGTCCAAAGCAGTTGGGAGTGATGCATATTAGAAACAACAATAACGACAACAACAACAACAGAAATGACTGCATCAAAGAACTGACTGAAACAGTGAACTTCTGCTCAAAACAGTCAGCTTCCACATGGAGAATATTGAGAAAGACTGAGAAAGAGATGAAAAGCATGTTTGGCAGAATGCATGAGCTCTGGTAGGGTGGGGGGATGGGGGGCACATGGGTCTAGATTTGATAAAAAAATATGTAAATAAAATAAATTTGAAAAAAGCAGAATATTCCACAATGGAGGAAAAAATATTTGCCATATTTACAAGAGAGGATTATTATCTAGAATGTACAAAGAGCATAAAACACAAGGAATAAAAGAGACAATTACAACATGGATGATGAATGTGAGCAGAGATTTCTCAAAAAAGAAAAAAAAAGTGAGTAAGAAATATTTTTTTTTCTTTTTTTTTTTAACTCATTCAACCTCAAAATCTTTATTACCCCTACATTAGTAGACCTAATTCATCTACAGTTATCTCTTTACACACAATTGTTGTGCTAAATAGCTTTATTTTTATCCAGGAACACTAGGAAAATGGAAATTGTTCTTCAGACAAGTGAGTCGATGAAGGCTAAGTCTTAGAACTTCAAGTAAGACCTTGTGACTTGCTACCACAGGTGTCTTTTTGGAAGGCACTGGGGCAGCCTATTTAGAAAAAACACTCTTGCTGGGCCTGCTAGGCCTCCAGGGCCTCCAGGGCCTCCATGACTTGCTGGGCCAGCTGGGCCTCCAGGGCCTCTAGGACCTGCTGGGCCTGCTGGGCCTCCAGGGCCTCCAGGGCCTCCAGGACCTTCAGCACCTGCTGAGCCTGCTGGAGCTGCTCTTGATAAGGAATTTCCCAAACCAAATAATCTTCATTCCTTTTCTGTTTAATCAGGTGAGCTTTAGCAAATTTTAACAGATGGCTATCTTCAGTCTCAGAGGCTAAGGTAGACAGATTTTCCAGGAGTTTAGTTAATTCTTTTTCCATTACCAGAACAGACACCAAGCCTTGTATGCTCCCCAGTTGTCAAATACAGGCCTCTGAATATCTGGAACAAAGATGCTACTCTTTCTTTCTGCTACATATTTTAGGGTCTGTTTTGCCTGGAACCACTTCACGTGAGCCTGGTCTTGAATGAAGAATATAAAAAGTGGCATGTCTTTTTCTTATGTTCCTTCTTTGAGATAGCAGGCAATGGAAAAATAAGCATCACTGATGTTCATCTGGTGGCTTGCAACTTCATTAAGAAGAGCTAAAGGCTTTTCAGGAACGGGCTCCAAGTCCAACACTTCTTCCTCTTCCTCATCTTTCATCCCAAACTTAAGTGCAAATTTAGCCATAATGAGGGTTCAAGAAATATCTTAAGCCTCTGTTATTTTGAGAGTCTCTTGACTCTAACAGAGTCAAGAGTCAATAACAGAGGACCAACAACTTGAAGGGAAGTGTATCCTGTCTGGCACTGTTTCCTGTTACATAGCCTTCAGATATAAAAGTGCACTCATATTCACATACTGTATGCGTATTTTTCAGAGGAATGTTGATTTCCCTCTGAATTTTGACACTATCTAAAATTTATTTATCTTTTCTGCCTGTCTCTCCCTGTCTAACTTCCCTCCCATTTAAGTAGCCACATTTTCCCTTTGCGAACACCTGTCTCCTATTATCCCCCTTCTCTTGCACCCCTTCTTCCCCTTTACTAGCACTTCCATTCTTCCTCCCTTTCTAGTTGAATATCCCTGTTTTTCTCCATTTCTCCCTTGGTAACATTAGTTTCTTATTGTCCCCCTCTCAAAGGGTCTTTCTGTCACTTTATCTCCATGGTTCCCTTCCATTTTCCTGTCTCTTATTGTTAGATTAGGATATATACTGTTATAGCATATTAAAAAAATGGTGTTGCCAGGTGTGGTGGTACACGCCTTTAATCCTAGCACTCAGGAGGCAGAGTCAGGTGGATCTTTGTGAGTTCAAGGCCAACCTGATCTACAGAGTGAGTTCCAGGATAGCTGGGACTACAGGGAGACCGTCTCTAAAAAGACCAAAAAAAAAATGTTTAAAAAAAATTGGTGTTCAGATCCTCAAATGAAGAACATGTGGCAATTGTTTTTCTAAGTCTGTCACTTCACTTAGTATCACAATTCCTAGTTCCATCCATTTACCTGAAATTTTCATGATTTTGTCAAAAAGACTCCAAAGTAACATAGGCTATTGCCATAGATAAACATTGATTACCTGGACTTTAATATAGGAGTCCTGTCCAAGGACTCTCACTCTGTAGGCTCTTGTTCTCTATGCTTTGGCCATTTGTGACCTGTGTTCCTGGCTTTCTTTTGCATGAGGGAGGGTCATTAATGAATGGATAATAAATAGGATATTTGTTTGTAAATATAAGGATCCATATTTTGTGCATAATATGAAATTACATTTGTCTAGGGATGTGACAGACTTGGGGTTTTCTCTAAGATCTGTGACGTCTCTGGCTGTGTGTATTTGGCTATGCTTACATTACCTTACACGAGTTTCCTCCCACTGAGTAGATTTTAAGTCCAATTAGATAGCTGTTGATTATCCCCAAGATTAAAGTGTCACTAGTGTCCCAATCTATTTTGCTGTGCTCATGATTTTTGTGGTTTTTAGGGCTTAAAGCTGGGGTTGGACTATCAATTTATGTTCTCCCTGAGTAACTTGCATAGTTATCTCCAAGCTATGAGAGTTAGCCTTCAGGAGACGTAACTTCCATGTCAATTCCAACTCCACTACTGTAAATCATGTCTCTGATGTATGTCCTGTATTCAGCATTATGGTCTTATATTCAAGTTCTTGGATTCAATCAAGGACTGTAATAAAAGCCTGCATAATATTCAGAATTTCTTTTACCACCCTGACTAATAACTCAAAGCAAGGTTTTTCCATGTTTGACACTTTTTCTTCTTATGTAGCCTTCAGATAAACAGATGTACCAAAACATCACTTGGCAAATTACACATACATTTATTTTATTTATTTTTATTTGTGGTACTAGGCAAATGTCATTGTGAAACATGTATTTTTCTCTTAAAAGGAAGACGATATATGGAAATTATTACAATAGATGCTGTGAAATACAGAGCCAAGTTGCTTGAGAGGCTAGTAGCTCAGGACAGGGCAATTGGGAACACATAAGTAGATAACATGAACATTTCCTGAAGGTCCATTTCTTGAGAAGTGACTTTTTTGTTAAATCTTAAAGATGAAGGGACTCTCATCATGTTGAGTATATGGACTTGAGATATTTCAATTACTGTCCCAGGTACTACGGACAGTTGAGTCGAATAAGAAACTAAGGTTTCTCTAGCTGGAATATCTTACATAGCATTTTAAAACAAAATTTATCCCAAAATGTGTATCAGCTATTTTAGGGTAATGAAAATGAAAATTGAAACAGAAAGTAATAAGAAAAGAGAGAGAAACAGAATGATGAGGTAAAGGGTCTCCCAACTTAATGCTTGTGATTTGGTGTCTATTCTGAAAAGGAAGCAACTATGTGTCATACATAAGAGAATGCTTTCTGTGAATGCTCTATGAATGGTAGACTGTGGAAGAACAGGCAAGGCTACAGAATACAGAATAAAGATTAGGTAGCTGGGGAGTATAGTAGTGTTGGATGACTAACATTTTAGACCTAATTTGGTGGGAAAGAGCAGTCTAGATAGAAGAGTTCAGAGTAGATGCCATGTTTTTATTTTAGCTTCATTCAATAGTGTTCGCGAGGCCTTCATCTGAATGGAAATAAAGGAGAGTTTCATATATGGATTGTTATTTTTTAAATAAATTAACCTAAGCCTAACTGAGACTCATGAATAGAGAAATTATCATTAAATACTTGAGGATAGGCAGAGTTTTCCTCAAATTTGGCATAAAGGAGGAACATTTGATGTATGTGGATTGGAAAGAGACAACCATTTTCCTTCAATAGTCAGTAACAGAATCAGAGAAATGAGTATGTACATTGGCAAAACTCAGCAATGTTTGTTTTAGCTACTAAAAATTAACCTCCAAATGAACTGTTCCACTTTGATTTTGTTCCTGTGACATAACACTCTGATCACAGCATATTAGAGGAAAGAGTTTATTTGACTTAAACCTCCAAATCATAAGCCATCAAGAACAAGAAGTCAAGCAGGAATGGAAGTGGAAGAAATTGCTTTCAGATTTGCTCACTGGCTCATGCTCAGCTAGCTTTCTTATACATCCCAGGACCAGCAATCTAGGGATGGTGCTGCTCATGTGAGCTGAGCCCTCCCCCATTAACCATCAATCAAGATAACCTCTTACAGATAAGCCCACAGGGCTATCTGATCTGTGAAAGACATTCTTTTTTCTCAAGTGGCTCTGGGTAGAGTCAAATTGCCACTAATCATTTTCAGGTCATTAACTGTTTATTTAGATTGGGAAGAGTTCTAGTCAAAGTTGTTTCTGGACAAATATATACCATAGATATGAACAAATCTGAAATAAAGAAATCATGTAAAATAGATTCTTTAAAAATGTATGCAGCCTTTAATGGGCTCTTCTGAGTCAATCTAAGAACATGAAAATGCTTTTTATAAGTTAGACATGAGTACTATCAATTTACCCCTATTTTTTTCTTTGTGACCTGAGTTGGTAAATTCCATTGAGGGATAAGAGGCATAGAATGCACTTCCTACCTTAAGTATCTCTTTTCTTTAAAATTGTTATTTGATTAGGAATAATGTAGAGAAAATATAGTGGAGAGAATGAATTCTATTAAAATATTTTTTCAAAATTTTATTTATTTTTTGTATGTGTATGAATGTACTGTCTGCATGTATGTTTGTGCACCCATATCGTGCAATGTCGCAGAGGTCAGAAGAGGATCTTGGATTCCCCTGGAACTGGAGTTCTCCTGGAATTGGAGTTACAGATGGTTCTTAGCCTCCATGTGGGTGCTGGGGATCGAACCCGGGTCCTCTGCAAGGGCAGTCGGTGCTCCCAACGGCTAGGCTGTCTCTCCAGCCCCTGAAATATTCTTCAACTGAGAAACTTGTACTAATGCTGATGTGGACAAACAATCCTCTGGAATATCACACCTGCAACTGGAAATGTGGAACTCAACTTGAGGAGGGCAGGCCCCACACATTAAATATGGAAGTTGAAATGGGGAAGCCAGATGAGGCCACAAGTAGGAAGCTTGTCAAATGAAGGCTACATGGAAGGAACACTGAAGACTAAAGATAGGCCATGGGAGCAGGTGGTTGTTTCCTACAATTTATGTGTATGTTTATTCAGAACAGCTATGCTTTGTGTCTCCAAACATGCCAGCACTTTATCTCTTGTGATATTTTAGTAGAATCTGGAATGTTATTTTTCTGAAATAAATGTGAGTCCTATTCAAATCTGACTAAAATATATGATAGTGTAGTATTGCTTCCAAACCTTCCTGTAATCCAAACACTGTTGTATGCAACTTGGAAATTTTACACTAAATGTCCTTCTCTCTCTCTCTCTCTCTCTCTCTCTCTCTCTCTCTCTCTCTCTCTCTCCTCTCTTCCTTTCCTTCTCACCTTCTCCCTCTCTGTCTCTCCCTCCCCTCTGCCTCTCCTCTCCTTCTTTCCTTCTCCCTCTCCCTCTCCCTCTCCCTGTCTTTCTCTGCCTCAGATTTCTAATATTTATTTTAAATTATATTATAAAGGTTTCAAACATTGTTTTGAGGAACTTTGAATACATTTATTTTATGATAATAAAATGACATATACACACCCATATTTTTTCCTAATGTAAAAATATGAGCTGTTGGGTGTCTTAGTACTGGAGAGCGAGGATAAAAAACTCTGCAGTGAACAAAAACCAGCATGATATCAAAGCATACAGGAGACATCTGAATTACCAGTTTTGTAACTGATTGTACTGCTGTCAATGATTCTCAGTGACACTGACCATTTAGCAGTCTATCCTTAAATGCCATAACATATTTTAAGACTATTAATATTTAATGGAAAACATTTCCATATGGTACCATTTGGAAGAAAATTAAATGTGAACCAAAAATGGAACCCACTTCAGTAATATTTTCTCTTTATATACAGTAAAAGTACTGTGTCCTTGTATGCTTTTGAGGTCTCACACTCAATATTGACCTGTTTCATATTTTATGTCCTATGTAGAAGAAATATATATGTTTTGAGCTTTCTTAAGCTATGTTTTCAACTGCAGAATCAACATGGAGAAAAAGCCACAGTAGTTAAGAAATGAGCAGATCAGATTTTTCTTTTGAACACCAGAATTCAACCATATTAATTTGTAACTCATTTAGGTTTAATGCATAATGGGTGCATTATAATGGACAAAATGGATGATTCTGGAGAGACAGATATATTTCTTTTTATTACACCTATTAGCTGTTTGATATTGATCAAGTTAGTTATGAAAATTCATTCTTATTTTCAAGTTAAGATAATAATTATCCTACTATCAGTGAGAAATACAGGTGAGGAAATAAAATGAAAAAAGTATTATAGTGAACAGGAGAAAACTTCACGAATGTCACCCTTAGGTAATACTGTCTGTCAAATAAAAGTCAACTTAACCTGCTTCACACTGTATTCATTATACTCCTATAAGCCAAAATTATTAGTGTATATCTCTCTGTTTATGTATATGTAAAATACATTGGAGATTCACAGGAAAGAATTCTCTGAAACTGAAATTTCCTTTTCTAGGTATAAAATTATCACCAAGAGCAAAACTTTTGTGTGTCAAGGGTGTCAACCTGAGCCTTAGGCAACATTACCAGGGCTGAAGTAGCCAGAACAGCAGGGTGAGGAAAGGGAGAGTGACAGGGCATTCCTAGGTTTGAGCTGTGTGTGACTGAGCTAATAATCAGCTTAAGATGGTTTAAATGGATGTAGGTGTTTAATCCCTAAAAGTTATGTTTAGTTTAAAGTATTAAGGTCTGAGAAGATGAAACCTATGAAAGCTAATATGAAATGACTTTCCCAAGAGTATAATCCTTAATTTCAAAGAGATACTGAAATTATATTATTTAGAATTTAAAATCTGGATCCACATTGCACAGATTTGGAAAGCAATCAATGATTAGGAGGTTGGAATAAGGGACCTTTGAAATAAGATTATTAGTGCTCAGAGAGGATTTAACTGTGAGAGGAGGTAATTGTTTTTGTATCAACATATGTTCCTCAGTGCAAACTGTTAGCATCTAGTGTGCAAATTCTGAATCTGAGCAATGCTGTATCTCCAGATTTTTGAAGGTATCAGGAACCATCACTATATATACATATATATATATATATATATATATATATAGTTTTGAATAGAGTCTACAATTCTTGGTACAATTTTCATGTAATTCTAATAAAGTTTTTCATTGATTTCTTCTTTGAACCATTCATCATTTAGTAGTGCGTTATTTAATCTCCATGTGATCATGCAATTACTAGAGATTGTTTTGCTGTTAATTATAAGCTTTATTGCACTGTGATCAGATATGATACACCGAGTTTTGAAATTTCTCTGCACTTATTGAGATTTGTTTTGTTTTCCTGTATGAGATCTCAGAGTAATATCCATGGGCTGCTCAGTAAAGTATGTACTGTTTGGGGTTTGGGTGAACTATTCCCTAGATGTCTGTTAGATCCATTTGTTGTATTAAATCATTTAATTCTAATGTTTTTATGTTTACTTTTTTGTTTTTATTACTTTACTTATTTATTTATTTATTTATTTATTTATTTATTTATTTATTTAATGTGTATGAATGTACTATCTGCATGTAGGTTTGTGCACCCTTGTCGTGCAAAGCCGCGGAGGTCAGAAGAGGGTTTCAGATTCCCCTAGAACTGGAGTTAAAGACGATTCTCAGCCGCCATGTGGGTGCTGGGGATCGAACCTGGGGTCCTCTGCAAGAGCAGTCGGTGGTCTTAACCGCTAGGCCATCTCTCTAGCCCTATGTTTACTTTTTTTGTCCATATGAACTATTAGAGAAAGTGAGATATTAAACTCAGTATTATCGAGTTAGGGTTAATAAATATCTTGAAATGTAGTATTACTCTTTTTATTAAGCTAGCTGTGCCAAAGTTTTGGGCATATATATTTGGGACTATAATATATTTTTGGTGAATTGTTCCCTTAAACATAATGAAGTATTCTTCTTTATCTCATTTGATCAATTTTAGCTTGATATCTATTTCCTCAGATATTAGGATAGAAATGCTTATTTGTTTCTTGGTCTCATTTGCTTGGAATAATTTTTCCATCCTTTCATTTTGTTGTAGGCAACAGAAAGATTCGTTTTGTTTCATTTTAAATTTATTTTTCATTTACCTTTTATTTATATGAGTATTTTGCCTGCATATAAGTGAGCCTGTGTACAATGGCCCCTGAGGCCAAAGATGTAGTCAGATTCTCTAGAACTAGAGTTAGGAATGGTCATCAGCTGCCATGAAGTTGTTGAGAACCAAATGCTTCTCCTTACAAGAGCAATCAGTGCTCACCAAACCAACTCTCCCACTTCAGATTTTGTTTCTTAATTCACTCAACTAACTTGTGACTTTTGAAGCCATTAATGTTTAAAGTCATTATTGAAAGATGTGTGTTGATTACTGTCCATTTATTTCCTGTTTGTGACATTAGACTCATTTTCTGTCTCGTAATTATAGCTTCATTTGTTTTCTTTCTGTAGCCTCTTGGCTATGTTTATTCTTCTCTACAATATGTAGTATTCATTTTAGTATTCTCTGAAGGGTTGCTTTGGTGGATGATAATTTCTTCAGCCTGTTTATATCATGTCATCTGTGTGCTTTTAGAATTTGAAGTACTTTTCTCTAGGCTTTTCTGGATTTTAAAGTTCCCACTGAAAAGTCAGTGATTATTTTGATGGATTTTATGTCTAAAGGGTTTGTCTCAGTTTCTCTTGCACTTTTCAATGTGCTCTATTTGTTCTGTATGTTTGGTGTTTTAACCGTGATATGCCAGGGGAATTTCTTCTCTGCTCTTATCTAGTAGGTATACTGAGTGTTTTTGTATAGGTAAAATTAAAGCATATCTTCCTTTAATTTAGGGAACTTTCCTTAATTTATAAAAGACCAGATTTGGTCTATGCCACTGACCTTCTGTGCCTTTAATTCATAGATTTGGACTAGTAATGGTTTCACCAAATTCCTACTGCATATAACTTTCATATGTTTTTAATTTTAAACGATCATCGATTGAATCTTAAAAATCTTGATATTATGTCTTCTACTTAATCTATTCAACTGAGAAAGCTTTCCCCTGAATTTTCTTATAAGGTTATTGAGTTTTTTGATTCCATCTTCATTTCAGCTTTAGTTTTATTTCACACTTCTCTATCTTTGCTGAATTCACATTTCAAACCCTGCATTGTTGTTGTCATTTCAATCAGCTATTTATTCATGTGTTCTTGAGCTTTACCAAAGTATTTATTCCTATCCTCTCTGTATTCATTGAGTTGTCTGTTTACACTCCTTGAATTCTATGATTGTATCTATAATTGTTCTTTTCATTCTTATATCCAAGGGATCTTCTGGATATTTCCCATTGTACAATATTTCTATAGGACTAGAAGGCTTAAGTGAGGACATATTCTCTTGGTTTATAGCTTGATAGAGCCTTCAATATTGAAGGATCCTCGTAAATGTTTCTTTTTGTTTAAAATTTATATACATAGGAGTCCTGTGGCCTCTTCTGTGTATAACACAGTACTAGGAGACTGGATATTTAATTTAATTAATTAATTGTTTATTTATTTATTATTTGTCTTTTTGGGACAGGGTCTCCCTGTAGCCCAGCTTTCCTGGAACTCACTCTGTACACCAGACTGGCCTTGAACTCACAAAGATCTTCCTCCCTCTGACTCCCAAGTGCTAGGATTAAAGGCATGTGCCACCATGTCTGGCTGAGACAGAATATTTTAACAAGCCATATCCAGGCTACTCCTAGTCCCAGAAATCCATACATAATATCTAGGCTGGTACCCTGGATACTTAATATTATTAAAAATAGAACTATTGACTATATATTCCTGATTTGGTATATGTCAGTGCTAGAATATCTCCTCACATACATGAGATTCTTGATTTGGATTTGAATTCAATAAAAATGTGAATAAATAAACTATATTAATTGATATTCTTATCAGAAAATAATAATTACAATTATCTCAGTAGTCATTTCATTAGAAATAGAATAGGATTATATGTGCTATGGTTTGCCTGTGATTTGGATGTCTTGCATGGGTCCATGTGTTGCCACCCAGGATGTGGGTGGATACTGGATTCCTTCAGGAGATTGGGATTACCTGTGGATCTTTAAAATCCTGGTACTGTATCCTTCAAAGGGAATAAGGTACTGTTTGCTGAAACCTTAGTTCTTTTGTAGATTTAAATTTGAGCCAACACATATGAATCGTAAATTTTTTCCTGAATCTTAAAAATTAAATTTCCTGTCCCAGATCCATCGGTATCATCTGGATTGGAGGTGAATGATGCAGATTCCCAGACTAATGCTCCTTTGAAGCTAACACAATGTGTATCTGAAAGAAAAACAGATAAACAGAGACACACAGACCAAACACGCCTTTTAGCTTCTCATTAATTTGTCAATGATTTATGTCCTTGGAGTTTTAACTGCTAATTTTGTGACCAAGTAAATTTTCAATTAACTTAAGAAGGTTCTTTCTCCTTTGTATCATTACCACCTAACAGTATAAAATTATGAAATTTTATTTACAAAATCAAACTCTTCCTGATGGGGAAGGTGTTTCTTTCCTTTCCCACAGTCTCTGTGTTTATGCACTCTTTGGATCTGTTGTTCTTTTCCTATGTCTAGCTTCTTCTTGTTTTTCCATAATCCATACTTTCCCTCCCATAATTTGTTTCTGTTCCATCCCAGTGTCCTTCTTTCCTGAATTCTTTCAACCTTCTTTTATTCTATGAACTGTTTTTAAGTAACTATTTGGAGCAAGATCATATACTTGATTAAAAAGTTGTAAAGGTCCTGTCTAATATTAGGCTACATTGTAGCAAAACTTTTAGCATTAATTTTTTTTTTTTGTCTTTTCGAGACTGGGTCTCCCTGTAGCCCCAGCTGTCCTGGAATTCTCTCTGTAGACCAGGCTGGCCTTGAACTCACAAAGATCCGCCTGCCTCTGCCTCCCAAGTGCTAGGATTAAAGGCGTGCGCCACCACGCCCGGCCAGCATTAAACTTTTAATTCCTTTTTTTAAAAAAAAAAACTTTTAATTCTTAATACTAGTAGATATTCGTTTGAACCAAGGAGCTGTCTCTCTTCACCCCTGTGTGTGTGTGCGTGCCTGAGCCCCCATGCTTGTGTGTGTGTGAGTGTGTGTGTGTGTGTGTGTTTATGTGTATGCATTTGTATCAGTTAAAGACACTGTTTGTTATTTGGTAAGAAAAGAAACATAAAATGCAAATAGTCTACCATGGAATTTTGGAAGATATTTCACTTAAAAAATTTGTGACAAAATAAAGTAGCAAAACCCAAATTTTCTAAATTCTGAACAAAGTAAATGTGTAAAGTTTAAGGTACATGAAAAAATCCACTGTGTTATATAGAAACTTGCTTAGTTTCCACTATTGACTGCTGTTTGCATCAAGATTTCACTGAGAATAAAGAAAAATATTACTGAATCCTGTTTTCCTTGAAAAGCACATCCTTACTTTGAGAAATAGAGTAAAGCAACCAAGAGGTAGCTAGGTGGGTGAAAGGACAAGAAATGCCAAGGAAGAAATGAATCCTGCAGTCTTAACCCTGCAGGAGCCAGAGATTGGACTGAGTCCTGTGTTATCAATATTTGCACATGACAAGTGCTGAAACACAGAAAGCTGTATCCACAGAAAGGGTTAGAAAAGTCTAAAAGTCAGGAAAGAAATTGCTTTTTCAAAGTGTCCAAACAGCTCTGGCCACAGTGGCCTAGTTTTGTGATCTCAGTCTTTAAGCTTAGGGCTGTTTATTTCTTTTTTCTTATTGTCCTGTCCTTCTGATTCCAAAACACCATTAGAGTTTCCACTGAGAGATGATTTAGCTCTAAGAATTTATGTTTTGGGGTTTAGAGACAAAAATGTAACTTTCAATACAGTTGGAGTGTATGTTTTATATATTTTATATTAGACTAACATAAATAGAAATAGAGAAGCAAATAAGAAAATAGAGAGGGAAGGAAAGAGAAGAATGAAAGAGGGAGGAAAAGGGGTAAAAAGGAAGAAGGAGATGAAAATAAATGAAATGATAAAGGAGAACATAGAAGGAAAAAAATGAGAAATTTGGATAGATAAAACAATCCCCAAATCGCCTCTAGTCTCACTCCTTATCTCACCAAGCTTCACGATTTTAATAAATAAGCACATGGGCACACCTATGGGAGAACTTTTGAGAGAATTTATCATAAATATCTGAAGAAACTCAGAAATGAATTTTCTTAGTTCATTTGGGGACTACTAATACAGAATACTACAGACTGAACAATACATAATGAAAAAAGATTCATTGGTACACAATTCTATTGGATGTGACTTCAAGGTCAAGAGACAAGGCTGTTGGTAGAGTTTTATTGTTGTTCTATTTACATTGTCATTTTCTTGCCCATAAAAGAATGGGTGAGAAACAGCACCCAGAGTTATTTTATAAGAAATGTACTCTAGGTGATGGTCGAATTAATTGATTCATGGTGGATATTCCTATGGCCAAAAAGCTTCCCATGGGGCTTGAGAGATGGCCTAGTGGTTAAGAGCGCTGACTGCTCTTGCAGAGGACCTGGGTTCGATCCCCAGCACCCACATGGCGGATGAGAACCGTTTTTAACTCCAGTTGGAATTTGACACCCTCTTTGGATGACACAGGTGCATAGACCTACATGCAGACAGTATATTCATACACATAAAAATAATTTTTTAAAAAAGCTTCCCATTAGATCCCATTACCCAGCATTGCAACATAAAGATATTATTCCAACATAATATCTTTAGAGGAATTTTTTTTGATCTTTCCAAGACAGGGTCTCTCTGTAGCCCCGGCTGTCCTGGAACCCACTCTGTAGACCAGGCTGGCCTTGATCTCACAAATATTTGCCTGCCTCTGCCTCCTGAGTGTTAGTATTGAATGTGTGTGTCACCATGCCTGGCCTAGAGGAACTTTTTTTAAGGGGAACTTTTTAATCCACAGAATGAATCTAACAGTTTCACAATCATAGGTTTCTTTTTGGATATGAGAAATATCCACTTAGTTTTGTTTTGCATTTATTTTTTTCTTCAGGATCTATAATATATAATTATGTAAAGAAGGGAAACAGCTAAAATATTTTATACACTTAACTGTAGTCATGTCAAAATACATCTTTTATAACTCTAGTACTTGTGACTTAGTAGCTAGGACTTCCCAATTCTATTCAATGTTCAGCTTAAAGTGTAATTTTCACCTGAGATAAATTTAGCAAATTTGATTAAAATTTAAAAAAATGCTAGAGGCCTTTGCTTTCCTAGAATTTTACTGAACATTTGATGCATACCTTTGCATAAAACATACAAGAAAGGGTAAGGATGTTTGCCCTGCTGGATGGGAGAACCACAGAATCACTGGATGCTAAGAGGCATAAATCACCATGAAGAAAATTAAATAGGTGCTATAGGAAATGAACCTATTTGTAAAACCAGAAAGCAATTCTTTTTTTGAAATGTGTTAAATATTTCAAGACAGTGCTTTGCAGAAAACTAACATTGGCATGTAATAAAAATACTGGTTCTGAATACTTTTATTGTTTCATGCATCTTATCAGTTCTTTGCAAAATTTGATTGTTTACTAAGTATGAGCACCATTAGACATAAGAAAAACCATCTAAATGCCAAAAATTAATTCAATCTTGGTGTGAAACAGGATAAGACACTATAGAATTATAGATACATATTTACTGTGATGTCTAATTTATTTCTCAGAAGGGACCAGTTTGATATACACTGCATGCCATAGAGCCTGCAGAAATTTTCCCATGATCACTAAGTTAGTATGAAATACTCATGTGGTAAAAAAGGATTTACCTGATTACAAGGCCACCACTTTCCCTTTATTATTATTTGAGAGTTTGAACAATATAGGAACCAGGGAAAGATGGGCATGGAGATTAACCTGCTAAGAAAAAAATGTTAATGACTGAGACCAAACTCATTAAACTAACACACAGTCCTAAATGAAATTGCTTGTTGGATTTCATAAACTATTTTCAGCTCTTTTCTTGAGTGTCCCTGTAAGAATAAATTCAAACATGTTTTAATATTTTTTCCTCTTAGTAGGTATCTGTTCTTTCAAATTTGGTAAACTGTAGGATCTAAAGATATCATTAGCAAGGCATGGTGGCACATGCCTTTAATCCTAGCACTTGGGAGGCAGAGGCAGGCAGATCTCTATAAGTTCAAGGCCAGCCTGGTCTACAGAGCAAGCTCCAGAACAGCTGGGACTAAAGGGAGACCCTGTCTCAAAAAAGAAGACAAAGAAAAGATATCATTAGATTGACTTTTTTCAACTTTCACTTTATATATTCAGTTCTCCTGGAATTATAATGTTCTATGAAACTAAGAGTGAATGAATAGCCAATAACTATTTACATACCTTGCCTCTATTTAATGTGAAACTTGTTTTATTTTCTGTTGTTGGTTATAATTTCAAAACAATAAGTGATGTAATTACATTATGATCATTATGATCAGAACACAATAATTAGGTGGCAGGCAGTTTCTTGAGAAGGTATCAAGTATTACAAAGGTGGTATACCAGCTTCAAACACATATATCTATTTTGTTTTCCTATTTTTTGATGAAAGGCAGGGAGGGAGTCAGAGGAATCTTTCATTTGCAGATGATCTGTAATCTTTGTGAGCTGATACAAACACATACACATATACAAACACAAGAGTATTCACTTTTGTTTCCTTTTGTATTTCTAGAACCTCAACGTACTGGCTCACTCGAATTCAGTCTTTTCTCTACTGCAACGAGAACGGCCTCCTGGGCAGTTTTTCAGAAGAGACACACTCGTGCACCTGTCCCAATGACCAGGTGGTGTGTACAGCCTTCCTGCCCTGTACCGTGGGTGACGCCTCTGCCTGCCTGACCTGTGCACCTGACAACCGCACCCGCTGTGGCACCTGCAACACTGGCTACATGCTCAGCCAGGGCCTCTGCAAGCCTGAGGTTGCTGAGTCTACTGATCACTATATTGGCTTTGAGACTGACCTTCAAGATCTTGAGATGAAATACCTGTTGCAGAAAACTGACAGACGAATAGAAGTTCATGCCATTTTTATCAGCAATGACATGCGTCTCAATAGCTGGTTTGACCCTTCCTGGCGTAAGCGGATGCTCCTGACCTTGAAGAGTAACAAGTACAAATCCAGTCTTGTCCACATGATCTTGGGTCTCTCTTTACAGATTTGCTTAACTAAAAACAGCACATTGGAGCCAGTATTGGCTGTTTATGTGAATCCCTTCGGAGGCAGCCACTCCGAGAGCTGGTTTATGCCGGTGAGCGAGAGCAGCTTTCCCGACTGGGAGCGGACTAAGCTAGACCTCCCGCTGCAATGTTATAACTGGACACTGACTCTGGGGAACAAATGGAAGACATTTTTTGAGACAGTACACATCTACCTGAGGAGTCGCATCAAGGCAAATGGCCCGAACAGCAATGAGAGCATTTACTACGAGCCTTTGGAGTTCATTGATCCTTCCCGAAACCTGGGCTACATGAAAATCAACAACATCCAAGTGTTTGGCTACAGCATGCACTTTGACCCCGAAGCCATCCGGGACCTGATTTTGCAGCTGGACTACCCCTACACTCAGGGATCCCAGGACTCAGCACTTTTGCAGCTACTGGAGATAAGAGACCGTGTAAATAAACTCTCTCCACCCGGTCAGCGGCGTCTAGATCTTTTCTCTTGCTTGCTTCGTCATAGACTCAAGCTGTCTACTAGTGAGGTGGTGAGAATCCAATCTGCTCTACAGGCTTTTAATGCCAAATTGCCAAACACAGTGGATTATGACACGACCAAATTGTGTAGTTAACCGTAAATGTCAAGCACAACCCAAAATCTTGAAGGAGTTTTTACAGTGCTTTTGTGGAACAGTTTATGTTTGGAAAAGTAAATTTAAATTGTCTTTTCAATATCTGTCTTATATCAGTCAATAACGTTGGATGGCAATTTACACAAATGAACTTGCTGACAATGAATATATTATACTACAGTTTTGGTTTATGAATGAAATAAATACTGACATCAGTCTAGAAGACATTCTACTTTTTACAATAAATTTCATTTGTAATTTTATATGTCCTGTGGCAATGCTTTTGCGCATTACATCCTCTAGAGGGAACATAAAAAGATACCAATAAAATTTTGTAGCTGAACAGTTATTAAAAAGAAGTGCTGTGGGATTCCTTTTTTCCATGAAACGAGTTTCATTTTTATATAGTTTGTAGGAACCTGGGGGAAAGTTCACCAGGGTTTTTTAATGGAAACAGTTGAAGGTCCCTTTTGGTTATCTTTACTGAAAAGTGAACAACGTGGAATGTTCAGTGTCCAGTTACTACTTCTTTATGGTTAAGAGCATACTGAGTGAAAGATATTTACCAGCTTCATTTAGCAACCAGGATTAGACTCACAATCATTATTAAAACAGTCAGAATTAATTCCTAACCAACTTTCAGCACATTACAGCAAACAGACATCTAAACTGGCATGATGTAAGCCAAACCACGAAGAAAGTAATCCCTTCCTTTCCTTAGCAACCCTCTTTGTCATTCTTTTTTCTGGCTCCTAGTAACTGTAATCAGTACTCTGCATGACCATTTGAAGTCCCGAAAAGCATTTCCAGCATTTTCATTAAGATTACACTTCCAGAATTCACAAATTATGATGTAACAACATGAAATAAATGTTCAAATAAATATTTCACGTATAGATTATTATTTTTTCTCTCTGATAAATGTATACTACAAAAGATACTTCATGTGGAAATCCTCCATATAGACAGCTCAAACCAGGTGGGGTGGCATGTGCCTTTAATCCCACAACTCAGAAGGCAGAATCAGGTGGATCTCTGTGAGTTCAAGGCCAGTCTGTTCTACATAGAGATTTCCAGGCCAGCTCAGGCTACAAGAATACCCTGTCTCTGGGCTGGAGAGATAGCCTAGCGGTTAAGAGCACCGACTGCTCTTGCAGAGGACCCGGATTCGATCCTCAGCACCCACATGGATGGCTAAGAACCGTCTGTAACTCCAATTCCAGGAGAACTCCAGTTCCAGGGGAATCCGAGACCCTCTTCTGACCTCCGTGGCATTGCACGACACAGGTGCACAAACCTACATGCAGATAGTACATTCATACACATACAAAAATAAATAAAAAATTAAAAAAAAGAATACCCTGTCTCAAAAAGATCAAAAAATCAGTCAATCAATCAATCAATAAAAAGAAATAGCTCAAATGTTTCATTTATATATGATGTAATAGTAGACATACAACTAGTTACCTTCTCTATAAACTTGAATCTCATTTTTGTTGGGGTATATGATTGTATTAGTAAAATATTTTTTGCTATTTATCATCCAGATTTTACTAGTTATATTTTATATTCTTCCTTTCTTTTCTGATTAAATGCAGGACAGCCTGCCAGAGTTTGGCAGTCATCTTTTCTAAGGGCATATAGAAAGGAACTCATGAGAGATGAAATATTAAAACAAAACAATAAAACTGATATTATAAGTATTTCACGTGCATACTGGACTTGAGCTGTTTTCAGCTTAAAATTAATAATTGAAAGATTCAACAAAACATTTAGCCAATCTGTAATAAAGAAAATGATTCTTCTACTGTCTGAGTATATGCCTGTTTGATTATTTTAACTAAGCTGTCCTCTGTTTTAAGTAATTCAATAGAAAATATATGTAAATCTTAAACATTCATCAAATTTCTGGTATCCACAAGATTGGTTCCACATACCTTTAATCCCAGAAATTGAGAGGCAGAGGCAGAGGCAGATGCCTCTCTGTGAGATCAGGCCAGCCTTATCTACATATTGAGTTCCAGACCAGCAGAGGATAAAGGGAGACTTGGTAGCACAGCATATACTTCATTTAATGTTAACAGTAATGCAAGGTTACAGACTATTCCCATCTCTGAGTAGAATAAGACAAAGGTTCAGAATGGTCAGCCAAAATTTTAAGACTACTAACCAGCACAGATTTTACTAGAAACAATTTCATCTCTCATTTGGGGAGGGGAGGTGTATAAACCATTTTTTTTTTAGAATTTATTGGGTTTTTGTGCATTTCTTATGATAGTTCTTAACCAAATTTAGACTCCCTCCACTGTCAATGCCCCATACTCATTCCAAACTGATTTCATGCACTCTGTCATATATGTTAAGTCCTATCCAACCAAAATTTTTCACCCAGATATCATTCCTTACAAATTCATCCACTGGAGTCTAGTCAGCCTATCTAGAGATCTTAAAGATCTGCTCTTGCTCACCCAGCTATCAGTTGCCAATAGTTTCAGGCTAGTGTTGGGGCTCCTGCCCATTTTCCTCATCTCTTTTATTTGTGCCATGGATTTTTATCACCTTCTTGGGTTTATTTTGATATTACATAAAATCTTATAGTGAAGCAATATTAAGAATTGACACTTAATCAATTAACATTGTGAAGCACATGAACTCATGGAATGGCCAAACATTTTTAAACAATCATCATTTACTCTCTATAATAAATCCTCCACTGAGTTACCAACTTCATCAATGTGTATGAAAAGATATTTTCCAAATATCATGGGTGCTCAGTTGACTCCAGGCTCTTGACATTACTCTAAAGCAGCAATTTCAACATAACTACAAAAGTGGTTAGTGCTGCTACATCTTTTACTGCTTAGTTTATTCTGCCTTGGACAAAAATACAGGAAAAAAAGATCATCCTCTCACAGGGTAAGGCAGTGGGTAAAGACTTCCTGTGTCTGGCAAATATGAGAACAAAATCAGACTGAATATGATAATATATTAAAGAAATATATGGGGAGAATGTAGCCTATAAACCTTTCATTTTCTTGAATTGAATTTTTGTTTAAAGAATTTACGAATTATTTTTGTTTTGACTTTTTGAATCAGGATCTCTTGTACCCCTGGCTTATCTCAAAATTACTATTGTATAGGAATATGCAATACTTGTATAAGGAAGCCTTTCAACTCTTAGTCCTTCTTCCCCAGGCTTTTAAATACCAAATAATTTGATGATTTTTAAATAAAACTGACTTTTCTGTCAAGGTTGTATTTAGAGCATGCCTATTAATTGTAAGTGGAAAGTTTAACTTCATTTTTGATGTCAAAATGAAGTCAAACCACATGGAGGCTAAGAACTGTTTTTAACTCCAGTTACAGCAGAATATGACACCCTCTTCTGACCTCTGCGGCATTGCAGGACATGGGGGCACCAACCTACATGCAGACAGTACACTCATATAAATTAAATAAATGAATTTATAAAGCTTATATTATTGGTTGTGTGTGTGTGTGTGTGTGTGTGTGTGTGTGTGTGTGTGTGCATGCTTAACTCTGTGCAGGTATGTAGATGCCAAAAGAGAGCATTGGACCTACTGGAAATGGAGTTATACACTATTTTGAGCTGCCTAATCTGGGTGGTAGGAACTGAACTTACTCCTCTGCAAGGGCAGCAACATCTCCTAACCATCTCTCCAGTCCCTGATACCAGCTCCTGGATAGTCCTCCTTCATGTGTCTAATCACAAATTGAATAAATCCATAGAATTTGAAATAAATGGAAAAATATTACTGAAACTAGACTTTTCTGGGGCTACCTCTATCTACTTTATCATCATAATTTGATCAAATTGCTATTTTTGGAATAACAAGTGGATCTTAACCACATAAAATTAGTACCCTAATAATAAATAGTTCATTAAAAAATGCTGAACTAGAGCTGGAGACACAGCTCAGTAGTTAAAAGCCTTGCCTCTAGTTCTAACCCCAGCACCCAGATGGAGATTAACAACTGCTTGTAACTCCAGTTTCAGGGGATCCAACACCCTCTGCTGTCATCTGCAGGCAATACACAATACAGGTGCACTTACCCACATGCATGCCAACAAACACACATACATATAAAATACATATAAAATAAAAATATAAATAATAAATAAATAAAAATAATAAATAATAAATTTTAAAAAGTTGAAGGAGCTGGTGAACGTGCTTCACTTAAATAATATTTTGATCCATTTCTCATCTTTTTCTATACATTCTTATGATTTTTTTTGTTCTTTTTGAGACAGGATCTCCCGGTAGACTGCGCTGTCCTGGAACTCACTATGTAGATCAGGCTAGCCTTGAACTCACAGAGATCTGCCTGCCTCTGCCTCCCAAGTGCTTGGATTAAAGGCATGTGCCACCACACCCGGCTTTTATGATTCTTTTTAAAATATGAAAATGGTCTTAGAATTCTTTTGGATGTTGTGATCCTATCCTTTTACTATCCACCCTTTTCATGTAAAGGAGAACTCTTTGTTTTTCTTACAATGCTGAATAGTCTCCACTTAATAAATTCATTTTCAAAACATAACCTACTTGAAACAGCCCAAAAATCAAACAAGTTTATATACTAAGGAAATACTATGGTTAGGAAGTATATGCTATGACATATAGAAAACTGGAAAGCAAAGTAAGGTACTAGAAACAGAGGAGATAAAATTTATGTCCTAGCCAGACTGTGGTGGTGCATACCTTTAATGCCAGCACTCAGGAGGCAGCAGCAGGTCCACGTAGTGAGTTCCAGGCCAGCTGGGGCTAGAGGGAGACATTGTCTCAAAAAGACCAATAATAATAATAATAATAATAATAATAATAATAATAATAATACTTGGTTTGAAATTTTTTAAATGACATATGATTCTACCAAATCAATGTGACAGAGAACTTATTAAATTAATCAGAGGTTAGAAAACATGTGTGCTTATATCTGAGTATTTTATTACAATAGTAGTTCTTACCAAAGTTGATATATTTCCTCTGATAATGACCTAATTCAAGGTCATTATGCTTCCTGTGGCATCCTTCAAAAGTGGTCTCTAACCTCTGGAATTTTTACAGGATGAAAGCTTACAGTTTGCCATCTCTAATTATTGTGCCATCCCTCTTTCCTAATATTGCAATTCTACTTTCTCGTCATCAACATATGTGATCATGTTTATAATTTCTCTTCAGTTTTTGGAAGTTGTTCTAATCTGTTTTTTATTCTTGTGATCAAACATTCTGACCAAAATGAACCTAGGGAAGAAAGTTCCTTCTTAGACTTCCAAAGTACAATCCATCTTTGAAAGGTCAGACAGGCACTCAAGGAGGAACAGGAGCAAGGAATGTAGCAGAGCCAAGAATGCTGCTTCCTGGCATGCCTCCCTGCCTTGCTTAATATCCTTATACAAACTGGGCCCAGCTTCCTATGGATGTCAACACCCACAGGTGGTTGGACTCTCCTACATTAACCAGCAATCAAGAAAATGCATCACAGACATGCCCACAGGCCAGTCTGACAGAGAAAATTACTCAGCTGAAGTTCCCTCTTCGCAGGTTACTCCTGCTTGTGTCAAGGTGACAACAAGCCAACAGAGTAGTCTAAGTATGAAGTTTAAATAAATAATTCAATCATCATTCCCTAATAATGCCAGCAATTGCCAAATGTATTTTAGCAAGTGGAAACTTTTACAAATATCTTTATTTACTTTATATAAAAGTGACATTAGAAATTTGAATAAAGTATAATTAGTTGATAAATTAGAGTGTCCATGTCAAATCATTTCTACAACTGGAAAGCTATTTGTCTCCAAGTTCTATTACTAAATCTGAGCCCATTAAGCCTAAGAAACAAGCTTATTTGCTGTAAATAAAACACATTTTTTCATGAGGATTAGCTAAGATTAAATGGAGAACTTTTGGTGTAGTAACAAAAATAATTTTTCAGTTTTAGTAAATATGCTAAAGTCTTTTTTCCAATTTATGTTCCAACTACTTGTATATAGGTTCCCATTTAAGTTTTAAGTAAAATTTATTTTTTTCAGATTTGTGGTTTTGTTTTCAGACAGTGGATGACCAAACTCTTATCTGGTTGTCATATTTTCCACCTTTATCCTCTTTCTAGTGAAAAATATATTTGTACATCATTTTATTTTTTTTAATTTTATTTATTTTTTTATGTGTATGAATGTACTGTCTGCATGTAGGTCTGTGCAACCGTGTCATGCAATGCCGCGGAGTTCAGAAGAGGGCGTCAGATTCCCCTGGAACTGGAGTTCTCCTGGAATTGGAGTTACAGACGGTTCTCAGCTGCCATGTGGGTGCTGGGGATCGAACCCGGGTCTGCCGCAAGAGCAGTCGGTGCTCTTAACCGCTAGGCCACCTCTCCAGCCCTGTACATCATTTTAGAAGCAAGTTTGGTGCATTCTCATATACATGCATTCACTGGAACAACTGCCAATGCTTTTATGTTGTCTCTTTTCTCTGGGTGTAGGGATTAAATCCAGGGTTTTGCCTGTGCCATAGGCTGTACCTCTTAGCTATAACCCCAGCCCACCCACTGCAACCAAATCAGTAGTAATTCTACTGTTCATAACACTTTCCACACTCGTAGATCATATAAAGAATTTTTCTTAATCATTTAAATATATGTATAAATTACTACTTTTAATAGAGGTGGTAGTGCTAATTTTGCTTTATTTTTCATTGTAAATATAAAATATTTGCCTACAAATGGAGAAATAGAATTCTTAATGAACTTATATCAATGCTTGATAACATAACATTCCTAATTCCTAATACCAAAAATGTTACATTAAAATTTATTTATCTGAAATTGATTTGATCAATGTACACAGAAATATGATTATGATTATAGTCTACGTTATTGACTTTGAAATACTATTTTGTTTGCTTAAAAATTGTAACTTGGGCCAGGCATGGTGGCACACGCCTTTAATCCTAGCACTTGGGAGGCAGAGGCATGCAGATCTTTGTGAGTTCAAGGCCAGCCTGGTCTACAGAGTGAGTTCCAGGACAGCTGGGGCTACAGGGAGACCCTGTCTCGAAAAGACAAAAAAAAAAATTGTAACTTGGACAGATGTTTTTATAATTCTTCTTATTGCAAAAACTATAATGAGGGAAAAACAAAACCACCTGGGAATAAATAAAATATACATTCATATAGATTCCAAATTTGGCATTTTCTACATATAAAAAAATCATAAAATTATTATAAATTAGGCCAGGTTTATTGGTGCACACCCTTACTCCCAGAATTTAGAAGGCAGAGATAGTCAGATATTTGAGAATGAGGCCGGCCTGGTCTATATAGGGAATTCTGGGACAGGTGTGGCTGCATAAGGATACCCAATCTAAATATATCTAATATATAAATATATTATAAGAGTGCTCTTATGTCTATACATCACAAATAATGCATTTATAATGGGAATAGTAAATGTTCTCTATTTCAGTAGTAACAGATATAATATTAATCCCTCATTTTAAGACATTTTAATATTTCTGTTTTTAAATTATAAAAACCTATACACAAAAGAAAAAAGTTACAAAGTAGAGTCAGAGATAAATAAATATAAAATTACAAGTTTATTGTTAAAATGTGAAACTAAACTGACACCTCTGGAAATACATGCTAATTGTTCATATGATCAAATCAATCATACAACTTATGCCAATTCTACCCCAATTTTCAAGTTTACTTTCTTGCGAACACAATCTTTTTTTTTTTTTTTGAGACAAGGTCTCCCTGTAGCTGAAGCTGTCCTGGAACTCACTATGTAGACCAGGCTTGCCTTGAACTCACAGAGATCCACCTGCCCCTGCCTCCCAAGTGCTAGGATTAAAGGTGTGCGCCACCATGCCCCGCAAACACAATCTTAATGGGTTTTTCTTTTTAAGATTTCTTTTACTTTTTAGTTTTATGTCAGTATGAGGATCTGTGGGCACATATGTGAATATGAGTGCAGTGCTTTTGGAAACCAGAAAAGGGTGTCACTTCCCCTGGAGCTCAAGCTACCTATGGCCGTGAGCCATGCAATGTAGATACTGAGAACAGAACTGGTTCTTCTGCAAGAACAGTAGGCACTCTTAACCATTGATGCATCTCTCCACTGGGGATTTCTTTATTCTTTTGAATAAAACACAGTAACTGTGCATTTAGTAAAACAAATGCTTGGGTGGAAACCAACTTTAAAATTGGCATAATTAGTGAGAAATTTCATCAATAGATAACTCCAGGTCGGGGGGGGGTAATCCGATGCCCTCTTCTGGCCACTGCAGGCATTGCAAGACATAGGTACATTCATAAAATCAAAATAATATTCTTTTAAATTTAAAGCTGCATTTCTTACATAATTCAGCTCTATTCCCTTCTGTCATCTCCTACCCAGCAATCTTATACTCCCTTAACCTTTATAAGCTCCTCTGTTTTCTAGTTTCTGTTCTATTTTGGAAAATCTGATGATTTCTTTCACTTTGTTACTTCACAGCTCTAAGTAAAAGAATAGCTGTTTATTCTGTCAGCTGTGTTTATTAGGGAGCTTTCTTCTTTCAAACCATAGTCTGCTGTATTGATAGAAATCCACAGTTCATCTTTTCCCTCTAATTCCCCTTGATACCTTAACAATCCATCCTCCACTCAGTCACCAGAGTGAACACTGGAAATATAAACCTTTTAAAATGTAAAACTGTTGTGCATATCTCTAAGGGCTAAGAATATAACTTGTTAGTGGGCATATAATTCTTTCCTTAATGCAGCCCTTGCCTATTTCTTTCTCTTCCAATGAATTTATTTCACCCTGAAGTAAATCTGTCTATGCAAAGGTGTTTTCTGTGTTTATGCATTTTCTCATGCAGCATCCTGCTGTCAGCAACTTTCTTCTCCATTCACTTTTGATTACCTTGAAGATTTCATAATGCTACTAATAAAGTTCCTTTATGAGACAGAAGAATATTTTTCTTCAAAATTCCATTAGTAAAACAGACAATTCCTGTTCAACCCTCTTATAATGTCAAAGTGCTAGAGAAGCCTTTCTGATACTCTGTAATGGTTGTTTAATGGATGCATGATGTTGAAGGATGGTTCTGAATTCAAATTTCCAATCAAATCAATTCTAAGTATAGCCATTTAACCTTACATACTACGTATGCTACAGTACAGTAGAAATCAAGATAGCTGAGTCAACACTACAAAGTCAGGTACATTTTCTTGCAATTTTTTTTGTCAAGCAGTCATTCATTCATCTCAAATTCAGCTCATTTTTGCTGTATGGCCAGTGTCTCTACAATATTGTAGTCTTTTCCACGCTGCCATTTCTCTACCTTGGCCAAAACACCTAAAATGATTTGAGTGTTTGTACTGTTTGTATCTGCTTAATATAAATAAAAGTTGCATGTCTCAGAATTAACACTGAGATTTGCTCTCATAATAAGAGATGCATAAGCCATTAGACTCAAATTTCATGGAACAAGCTGACTGAATCATCTATATTCTACAAAAATAAATCAGAAATATATTCATCACATATTATCTTAAATTTTATTTGTCACTTTGAATAGCGTAAATATGTGCTGCTAAATATATGTCTCAGTGGGGAATATTACACTGGCCCAGCAAGTCTAGTGACCCGAGTGACAGAAGGAAACAGCCTGCTACATGAAGATTTATCTCTGACCCCCACATATGTGCACAAGTGTGCAAACACGTGCATGCATGCACACAAGCACACATACACACAAAGTAATAAAAAGAGTTTTAAATATATAAAATTCATGTGAATGAACAATATAATGCTGACCTACATTTAGAAGTCATCACTCCCATATAATAAGGAAAAGCTTGAAAATCACCTGAAAATCAATCATTTCTAATGGACCTGCTAGAAGATGAATTTACATGAGGGAAAACTATGCTTTTAGAGATCATTTGTCCCAACCAAGACCAGAGATATACTGGAAGTCTTAAGCTAGATCTTAAGATCATAGAATAACTATTCTCTGACTCAACAGGTTTTCATCACAGCATCAGAGTTCTGACATAATAATGATCATCACAACTAGTTCACTTTCAGTTTCAGACCTGTTCTGAGATGGAGTGCTTCGAGAAGAGCAAAGGGAACAGAAAAGGAAAATGAGATCTTGGTCCTACTCCAGAATAGCTGGCATCTTCCTGAGAGGAAATTAGACCCAGGGACAGGAAAACAAAGGAAATAGAGGAAGAAGACATTCACCACTAGGCATAAAAGAGATTTCCCAAAAGACAAACATCCTGGCAAAACCTGGATCTTAAACATAGACTTTTCAGAATTGGAAGAAAATAAATTCCTAATGCTAGGAATTCCTGTGGTGCTACCTGGTCAATCATGGCACCATAGTTTGTGATACTTTGTTCTGCCAGCTGGAACAGCCAAAGTAAATGTGTAACAACTTCAAAGCAATACATACAAATAATAAGAATAAAATCACAGAGAAAAAAATACATGTGAAATAAAAATGATTAATAATTCAGATTAATCAAACGCTAAATGATGTCCCCATGATTTCAGAGAATACTAAAAAGACAAAACCAAAACCTTTTAAAATTAGTGTTGTTATCTGAAATTTCTCTCCCTGCAGGATTCATTGTGTTCCCTTAAGAAAAGATTAGGTCAGAAGGTAGACCTAGCTGGATCACAGTAAGGCCACTTATGGTTTCCATCATATTAGGATACAATGAGACGTTCCCGTGTAAGAACCAGGAAAGCGATCCTTACTACACACTAAAGTGACTGTGGACTTAATGTTCTAGCTTCCAAAAATGTGAGAAATAATTTCATGCTATTTATAAGCCTAAGATATATTAAGAGTTAAGACATATAGATATATTACATTCAATTTATTTTCAGAAAACTAAATATGAGAAGATAATCTTAAAACAAAAGAATTCAAAACAAACATCCAGGTATGGACGAGAACATGTCACATTTATCTTTTTAAGTCAGATTACCTCACTCAGGAGGACAGTTTCCAGTTCATCGAGGCCATACCTGACACTGACATTAGGATTAGGAATAAGTCACAGGCCAGAGGGATGAGCCTAATACAACTATTCTGCTAAATAGATATAGTATTAAAATGATTTATTATTATACACATAAATTCATGCATTTTTCAACTCTCCTCAGAGAAGCTTCCTTATGTGCAGATCGTAATTAACAGAAAACTACACCTGGCTAACACACAGAGAATAAGAGGCTTTCAGGGTGATTATTCCTGAATTGGATCGCTATTTCATACATACTACCTACGATCAAGTCAGACAAAAATCCCAGCAGATAAATGGAGAAGTTGGCAAGAAACAAACTATTGGCAATGGATGGTTGTTAGGATGGGGAGAGTAAGTCTCTTTTAAGGTTGTCACTTTTGGATACACAAATTACATATATATATATATATATATATATATATATATGAAAGAGAGAGAGAGAAAGAACAAGAAATTGGGTAAAGGCAGTAAGGGGGGTGCAGATAGAGAAGGGAAACTAATATAATCAAAATATTTTGTGTGAAACTCAAGAAAGAAAATGAAGCAGAAGATCCATTGTAATTAATATGAAATGACATCAATAATATGAGTGAGTTATTCTAAAGTCATGTGCAAATGCATGATATAACAAGAAAATAAGAGAATCAAATTCTTAAGAGTAGCTGGGCATGGTGACACATGCCTTTAATCCCAGCACTCTGGACACAGAAGCAGGCAGATCTCTGTGAGTCCCAGGCCAGCTGGGGCTACAAAGATTACATTTGATTAGCTGTTAGCATGGATAATCTTTTTTATCTCTTCTTTTAAACTTAATTTTTATACTTAAATTGTTTTATAAGACAGTACATATTATGTGCAGTTTTGTGCAAGAGCACACTCCCCTCCAGAACCTGAGACCTCTCCAGACACAGGCTCTTCATGAGGTAGTTAGACTTTTGTCAATAGATCAGTGCTTCTCTCACCCTTCATCAAGGAAGCTGCATTTTGCAGTGGATGATGTTGAATGCAGACTCAAAACTGTTCAAAGTACCCTTATCAGGCATCTATATAACCCTCTCCAAAGTTTATAGAACATTGTGGAAGAGGTTTGGAAAAAAACGAACCAAAGAATGAAGAAGTGTGTTTCAAAAAAGATGTCTAGTCTATGGGACACCACTACTGCAGTTTTGAACTTCCATCTCATATGGGTAACCTGCAAAAAGTTTGGCCTGTCAATATTTCATCATGGATGAAGGAAGGGCTAAGGGTCTTTCCCTAAGGAATTATTTGCAGTTAATAAATGCTGGAGGACTAGTCATTTTCTTCAGTGGTAGGGCCCACTAATAATTTGACTAAGTTCTAATAAATGTCAAACCAAAAAAGCTAATCCAAAAAGACTTAATTAGCTCAATGGGTTCTCTCTCTCTCTCTCTCTCTCTCTCTCTCTCTCTCTCTCTCTTTCCCTCTCTCTCTTTCTCTCTCTTCTCTCTTTCCCCTCTGTCTCCACATACACATATACACATACGTACACACACACACACACACACACACACACACACACACGCACACACACTCACACAAAGACATGAAAGAAAGAAGGATGTGTTTAAAAATGATGAATTCGGAGACGCCATAACGCGCCAGGCCAGGTACACAGCTCTGCAGCTCTAGGCGGGGTCTGGCGGGGGGCAGCTGGGAGAGGGTCTCGCTCTGAACCCGTCTACGGGGTCCCCGGCCCAGAGGGACCGCGCTCGGGTGAGCGGAGGGTCGCGTTCCCGTCTGCTCTGGTCCCG
>VZQC01003272.1:348470-362388 GCA_009823505.1 Rhizomys pruinosus
AAAAAAAAAAAACTGAGAGAAAGATGCAGGACAGTTATGGCAGAATGCATGATCTGGGTTGGGGTGGGGGTGGGGGGGGAGGGAAAGGGAAATAAGCCTGAACTGAATTGGAAAAAATGTATGAAATGCACAAAGCATCAATAAAAACTAATTTAATTAAAAAAATGATGAATTCATTCTATACATATATGAAACTCTCAAAGAATATAACAACTTAAAACGTATATTGGAAATTCTAAAACACTAAAGCATATCTTCACAAAGTACTATATGCTCAGAAAGGAGATAAAACTAAATCTTAAATAGTCTTAACTAAAAAAAAAAGAGAAGGCAGGTTAAATAAGAAGGCTAAGAAATGAAAAATATATGCAACAAATTTAAAATAAGCAGAAACATGATGGACAACAATAAAATGTATCAATCAATTTAAATGTGAATGATATTGCATATTATTTATTGCACATAATATGTACTCTCTTATAAAACAATTTAAGTATAAAAATTAAGTTTAAAAGAAGAGATAAAAAAGATTATCCATGCTAACAGCTAATCAAATGTAATCTTTACAGCTATATTAATTGCTAAAGAAACAGGCTTCATAAGAAGTAAAACATTCGCAGATAGAGACA
Source organism: Rhizomys pruinosus (assembly GCA_009823505.1). NCBI lineage: Eukaryota > Metazoa > Chordata > Mammalia > Rodentia > Spalacidae > Rhizomys > Rhizomys pruinosus. The sequence continues at coordinate 349,100 of VZQC01003272.1, forward strand.
AGCATTTCATAATGAAAGAGGGTAGACCAAGACAACATAACAAAACTTTATATGCATTTATCTAAAAACAGAGCTGGGTTTTAACACCTCCGACAGTGAACTATAAATCAAACAAGAAGAAAGACAATAATTTATTTGAACTAAGCCAAACTATCAACAAGTTATTCTCATTGATATTCACAGAAAATATAATCAGGGCCAAATTCATAATCTTGCCCATAACTAAACTGCATTTGTACATTTCATGTAAATAGCAATGGAAGGGACACCATGCCATAAGGCATAGAAAGGTCCTACTATGGCCATGATTCCCTGTCTGATTCAGGGTGCATTTGAGTTATACAATATGGACTCGTTTTCCCATTTTCAATACAATGTTCTATGGAAGAAAAACACTGCACTCACGCCATATGTGTAATATGGAGACTTATTCCTCACCTAGTAATTGAGATCATAGGTAAAAAGTTAATGAAAATTCTGCATAGCAAATATCACTCTTCTGCCTCTAGTTATCGATTCAACAATACTTTCATATTGGCAGGAGATCATTAAGATTTATTTATAGATTAAGTTGTTTTTTTTTTTTTTTTTTATGTGTTCGAATGTACTGTCTGCATGTAGGTCTGTGCATTCATGTCGTCATGTCGTGCAATGCCGCGGAGGTCAGAAGAGGGTCTCAGATTCCTCTGGAACTGGAGTTCTCCTGGAATTGGAGTTACAGAGGGCTTTCAGCCGCCATGTGGGTGCTGGGGATCCAACCCGGGTTCTCTGCAAGAGCGGTCGGCACTCTTAACCGCTAGGCCATCTCTCCAGAGTCAATTAAGTTGTAATATTTATTCTATGCTCAAATATTCCACTTTTGGCTATTGAGAGCTTTTTCAGTTTGTTCCATTAATGTTCACATAGACCTTCCATAGCACATTTTATTTTTTTTAACAATTCTTAGTTTTTGTTAGTAAAATTTATTATTCCTGTATCCATATCAGACCTGTAAGTTCTATGAGGTGTTCTGGTAACTTTTATAGAAAAAAACTGTATTCTGATAGCACGATGTAGAAGAAGCTCATTTTTACAGGGTGGCCACTGCATTTAGGCACTCTAAATTAAAGGTGCAAAGACACAAGAACATTATGAAAAATGAATTCCTTGCTAAGAAACGGAAGTGAACAAAGGCTACTAGGCAAAAGCAAAAAAAAAAGTATGAACAAAGCTCAGACTTTAGTTAATAGAGGTGTGCAATAATTAGTTATCCTAACAAAACAACTTTAATAACTGAGAGTAAGGTATGAGGACCCCTGCCTTTGCACCATGAATTCCAATCCAAAAAGAAAAACCCAAACAAGCATCATTTTAAAATGAAATACTTTCGGGGCTGGAGAGATGGCCTAGTGGTTAAGAGCTCCGACTGCTCTTTCAGAGGCCCGGGGTTCGATCTCCAGCACCCACATGGCGGTTGAGAACCGTCTTTGGCTCCAGTTCCAGGGGAATCTGACACCCTCTTCTGACCTCTGCGGCATTGCACGACACGGGTGCACAAACCTACATGCAGACAGTACACTCATACACATAAAAATAAATAAAATAAAATAAAAAAATAAAATGAAATACTTCCATGAAACTCTCAAGGCATTGCTAGAAATTTCATAAGTAGAGATAATTTCCAAACAAAAGTGTAAGCACTTCATGAACCTTCGGAAGTATCATGATACCAATATTTCTTGTGTTAAATTGATCTTTTCGAGATATAAGTTTTCCTAGAGAAGTAGTTATGGCTGCATTCCTGAATTCAGACCACTATAATGTTAATAGAGAACATATAACAGTTCTAAGATCACTTCCTTAAAGGAAACTTGGTTCAAGTTCATTCTTGTTCTTGGCTTTACCTGTGAACGGTTCACAAGGAAACCCTGAGTATTCATGGTTCATAACTAGGAGGGCCCAGAGATGTTCCTGAAATAGCAACCCAGAGCTGATTCTTCACACCCATCATGCCCATGACCCAAAAACAGGATAACATTTTCCCATTTTGTCATTCCATAATATATCTCTTTTGGTTAGGCCTTCATTCTAATTGACATAGTAATTTCATTCATGGATTACTGTTTCTATAATGCATGCTCCAATTTGACATCTAACTACTATATTTTTGTGTCGATGAGTAAAAAATTCACACTTTAAAAATTATATAAATTCTTTATTTTTGCCTTAACATATTGAGATCTAAACAGCTATTTATAAGTATATTTCTCAGAAGCACAAACTCTTTTCATGGTGTGAAACTGCTTTGCTGTAATTCTTTTGAATGAGCTTTTCCTAAATTTCTCATCTAAATATACTCAGCAATCAAAATAACCATCAATTGTTTTCTGCTGTTGTGATAACACATAACAGTGATTATTTCCCCACATAGGCTTGTTTTACCCTATACTCAGTGACTTCATATTGCTGTCATTTCTGTATTAATGGCACTTTCACAAGCACTAGTCCATCATTTGTGTACATAGAATCACATGTAATTGTTCTAGCTGTCTTTACAAAATACACATTACTCTCAGTTACAGGGGTTACACTCAGAAAACTACAACACTAGAATGTGCCTGAATTAATACTATTTTTATCAGGATTGACTAAGTATAATGAATTGGAATTACAAAACATGAAATTTGATACCTGCATTTTGTATTGTTTTACCAAAAGTTATTTACCTTCTGAAAATAAAATTCCATAGGAGTAACACTTACATGCTTGTGCCTGTTGTGGGCAATGTTCACGTTGGGACAGTTAATAGCAGTTGCTGCTCTTCCAGAGAACCTGGGTACAGTTTCTAGAACACACATTGTGACACAACCATCTTTTTGGTTTTACACTTTTCTTTTGGTATTTTTGAGACAGGGTCTCCCTTTTAGTACCAGGTGTCCTGGAGCTCGCTCTGTAGAACAGGACAGCCTTGAACCCACAGAGATCCACCTATCTCTGCCTCCCAAGTGCTGGGATTAAAGGCGTGTGCCACCACGCCCAGTGACACAATCATCTTTAACTCAAATTCCAGATCTTACACTAACTTCTGGCTTCCACAGGCACTAGGCACCCATTTAGTGCACATACATACTTTCAGATAAAACACAAAATAAAAATAAATCTTTAAAAGATAAAAAGGCTCACTTAATATCAAATGATATTAGATTAGGCCAATCTTACTTTCTAGATAGCCTTTGGATGACTTGTGTCCAATGACACATTAAAATATTTTATTTATTTTATTCTGTTGTTCCTGTTATTTAACTGTAAATTTATCTCTTCAACAAAATTAAAGTAACTACCTATATTGTGTTTGTAGGGTGGCAAGTTCTAGACATGAACAGGTTAACACACAGGCAATTTGGTACCTTATTAAAGGTAAATATTGCTTCTCACCTTTTCATAATAGAACTCCTAAATTTTAGCTTGAACTTGCTACCAGGAAGATAACGAATTTCTTGTCATGAAGTTATAGTCCTTTGTCCAAATTCTATCCAATAAGAAGTGAAAATAAATAATATTCATCTGTCATTCTGTCAAAGCTGGATGTTTAATTTTTAAGATTCACTGAATAGGGTATATGTTGGTTCAAATCTTTGTGCATTTCAAGCATAAGTCTGGTAATTCCTTTAGTTATGTGTGAACAAGCCTGCCCCTGCACATGCAAACTGAAACCTGGTTTGCAATACCTAGATGTTCCACTTCCTCACTGTCTGAGATACAAAAATCAAGTCAAGACTAGGAAGAGTTATAATAGGTCAGAACATAAGTGAAACAGTGCTCTTGATGAATTGTGTGGAATAAAGGATATTTTTATCTGTGAAAATAAGTGTAAATTTTAGTACATTTCATGTGCCAAATTTCATAATACATGCACTTTTAACTAGCCCCTTTATAAACTTATTCTTATGCTATTTCAATGTCCACACATTTGACTTTTCATTAATAATTCTCAAATAAATATAGAGTTATAAATTGAAGCTCAGACCATTTGGAGCTATTGCCTAGATTGATGTGAAACTACTGTTTGCTGTTGTAGTTCTTATGCACTGTTCTCTTCTGCTTTTTTGTTGTTGTTGTTCTTTTTGAGACAGGGTCTCCCTGTAGCCCCAGCTGTCCTGGAACTCACTTTGTAGACCAGGCTAGCCTCGAACTCACAAAGATCCGCCTGCCTCTGCCTCCCGAGTGCTAGGATTAAAGGCGTGCGCCACCACGCCTGGCTCTCTTCTGCTTTAGAAAGATGTTCCTCCAGTGTTTGAATTTCCCAGTACAGCTGAGCTGACTTCTTTACTATGACTCTGATCAACACTAAAACCCATATTGAATACATGGTTATTTTCTTTCTTTTTTTTTTAAATTTAATTAATTAATTTATTTATTTGTTTGTTTGTTTGTTTGAGTGTACTGTCTGCATGCTGGCCTGTGCACCCGTGTCGTGCAATGCTGCGGAAGCAGAAGAGGGCATCCATTCACCTGGAAGTGGAGTTCTCCTGGAATTGGAGTTACAGACAGTTCTCAGCCTCCATATGGGTGCTGGGGATCGAACCCGGGTCCTCTGCAAGAACAGTCAGAGCTCTTAACCGCTAGGCCATCTCTCCAGACCACATGGTTATTTTCTAAACAATAGAGAATAAAGCTGATACTGGGTGGTGTAGTCCCTATGTATATAGTGAATTAAAAATCATCAAGACAGATAAGCAGAAATGCAAAATATTATGGGAAAATTATAATGTGATAGTTTTATATGTTATCAAAATTACTTTCTTCTACAATAAAACCATTTTAAAATAATAATAATGTGATTTTTATCGCTCTGGTCTAAACTTATTTGGATTATTGAGTCTCTGGGCATCCCTAGTGGTTGTGATTAATCTCTTTGTCAATATCTGATGGTCCACTTTTATGGACTCCAAAGGTTCAAACACAAAAAGCCATTATTTTATTAATAAATGACAACCAGAGATTCTAATTTTATATGTTACATTAGTTATGTTTCTCATTTCTGGGAAAAATTTCTGGCAAAAATTAACTTTAAGAATGAAGAGTTCATTTAGATCAGTTTGAAAGCACTATCCAACAGCTGGGAAGTCTCAGTGGCAGGACCCTGAGGCAGCTGGTCACATGGTATCCACGGTCAGAAGCAGAGAAAGAAAATCTCAGTCTCTGTTGTTTTTTATTCAGCCCAGCATCCCAGGCACATTGAGGGCAAGTCTTCCCATCTCAAGTCATAGAATCTAGAAAATGTCTCAGACACATACCTACCCTAAATTGCTCTTCCCTGTGAATTTGAAAGTAAATATCAACTATCGTGTATTTTGTTAATATATGAAAGGAAACAACACAGAGAAAAGCTATATAACTTGGTAATGCAAATTTAGTATGTTTTTAGTATGTTCTAATCACAAAAATGTTTAGATGAGCCAGGCGTGCTGGTGTACACCTTCAATTCCTGAATTGAGGAGGCAGAAAAAGGTAGATTTTTATGAGACCAAGCTTAGCTTGATATACATAGAGAGTTCCAGGCCACCTGGGTCTACAGGAAGACATTGTCTCAAACACACACACAAAACACACACAAAACACACACACACACACACACACANAGAGAGAGAGATCCTGGAAGAAATTTTATTATAATAGTTTTTTGCCCCGGTGTTTGGTGCATATTATTTATGTGAAATTTCATCATAATTTTTCCTTTAATAAAGATGCCAATGGCTTCTTTGTCTCTTCTTGATTTCTTTTGCTCTTGAAGTCTATTTTGTCTGTTATTAGAATAGCAACCGCTTTCTTTTTGGTACCATTTGCTTGAAATATCTCTTCCATCCCTTCACTTTAAGTTGTCCTATCCTTGAATGAGATGGCTTTCTTGTAGATCAGCATATAGATGGGATTTTTTTCCTAATCCATTCTCCCAGTCTATGCTTTTGATTGGGGAGTTTAGCCCATTAATATTAAGGTTCAATTGAAAGATGGATGTTGCGTCCTTTCACTTTATTTATCCATTGGACTTCTAGCCTTGATTTTGGCTCCTATGGTTTTGTTTTTATTAGTTTCTTTCCTAGGTTTGAGGATTGTTGCTCCTCTTCTGCCCTTTGAATTGCTTCAAGTATTTTATGAAGAGTTGTGTTTCCAGACATGTATACTCATCTTGTTTATAGGCATGAAGATTTTCCTCTCTCTCTCAACTATAATCGAACATTTTTGCTGGATCAAGTATTCTGGTTGGTTCTAAGTCCCTTAACACTGAATGCTTGCTCATGTTCTTCTTGCTTTTGATGGTTTGAGGCGAGAAGATCACTTGTAATTCTGATGGGTTTCCTTTTTTATTGTGACTTGTTTTCTTTTGTAGTCTCAATTTTGTCTTTGTTTGGTCTATGCATTTAATATGATTATGGCGTGGGGTGTTTCTTTTCTGATTCTTGTCTATTTGGGGTCCTATGTGCCTCTGTATTTGTATGGGTTTGTCTATTTTAGTTGGGGAAAATTTTATCTTTTTCTGTTGAAGATCTGATCAATACAATTTTCTGAGATTCTTCTCTTTCCTTTATTCCTATGATGGCAGGTTTGATCTTTTCATAGGTCCATATTTCTTGGTTGTTCCATCTTTGTGTATTTTAAATTTTTTCATATCTTTTATGAGCTTTTTAATTGCTCTGTGTTATCTTCCAGATCTGATATTCTTGTTTGTTCCTCCATTCTAACTTCTGAGGCTTTTCCTTTCTTTCTTCTTGATGAATGAGTGTTCTAATTCCTTTTCGTTTCATCCTGTGTTTTCTTTAGTACTTTCCATTTCCTTTTCAGCTTCTCAATCTCTTCTTGGTGCTCCTTACTCCGTTGGTTGGCTTCCTTTTTCAGTGTTTCTACATTCCTTTCAGGTTTGTTTTTTTTCTCCCTCTAGTTCTTTGTGGAGCTTGTGTAGTCTGTTCCTTTAGTTCTTTCCGAAGTTTGTCATTGTATCCCTCTAGGTCCTTTTTGAGTTTTTGTTCTCTCTTTTAGTTTCTGTTATTGTTTATTTTTTTCTCCTCTAGTTCTTTTGGAGTTTGTCAATCATGTTCCTTTAGTCATTTTTTGATGTTTGTCATTGTATCCTCTAGGTCCTTTTTGAGATTTTTCCTTCTCTCTATTTAGTTCTCTGACTCTCCCTCTTTTGTTTTAATTTCTCTGCAAGGTTGCAATTATTCCTACTAAGATCTGTTACTCTTGGGTTCCTCCAGGGGTTCCCATTGTAGCTATTCCTACTGGTTTGGTAGCACTTGCATGCAGGATTTTCCTGTGCCATTCCCATGTTGTCCTTCGTGTGTATCTGGCATGTGGGCTTCCCTTTTGTGGTTCAGATCACAAATACCTTTTCACTATGTTAGGGGTGGTTTACTTCCTACTTCAGAGGCTCCCCCCCCTTTCCTCCTCTTGTTTATGGATATTGACTTGTCTAGTTATTCAATTTGTAAATCACTCTTCTCTTCTTTTCTGAAGGTTCTCCAAGAAAAGGTCCACTGGGATCTCACCAATCTTGGGGGTGGGAGGGTGGGGGGATATGCTGACCTAGCCCGCACCCGCAGCCCGCACAAAGGTGCAGACCACTAGCCACCGGACCCTTTGGCCCCGGTGCCAAAGAAACACGTAGGGCGTCACGCCCACAAGACACGACCCCTCCTGTGGCAATGCTGCCAGTAACTTCCCGGTGGCCCGCAAAAGTGAACAGACCACTAGCCACGGACCCTCTACACTCTTGAGTTTTTTCATTCTTTTCCCTTAGTTTCTCTAATTTATTTGAATATGTCCAGATTGTTTTTCTAAAGTCCATGTCTTGGTTTCCTTCCAGGATATCATCATTGTAGGATATTCTGTAGGGTTGTCAGAGTTCGGTTGATTTATTATGAGTTTTCCCATACTTTGTGTGTGTGGTGTGTGTGTGTGTGTGTGTATGTGGTCTTGGCATATGGATTGCTTGTTTGTTTAATTTGTTTCTTTGGTCTCCGTTGCCTCAAACATTGGTGCACAGCTAAGATCCTTCGCAGCCACCACTCCCATAGGCTGGTCTTTTGCAGGATGGTGTCCTGCAGGACACGGTGAAGTCGGTCTCGCTTGTCAGGGGCACAGCTGTCTTTGTGCTTGTGTGTTGTGTGGTCTAACTCTGCCACGTCACACACTGGTACCTAGAGGTCCTGGGATACCAACTCTCATGGGGCAGGGGTGCCCAAAGCTCCCAGGAAGTCAGGCCTCCACTTGGTCTTTTCAGGTTGGATTCTGAGGACAAGGGTGAAGATCCGCTCTCCCAGCAGGACCCACTGGTCTTATGCTGTGTGTGCTCTGGTATCATGGTTTTAGGTCAGAGGACAATCTACTGTGTCAGCCAGCATGTCCCACCTTATTTTGAGACAGCTCTCTTCGTTTATTGCTTTATAAGGCAATTCTGCCTCCACATCAATCCTTTGTGTGGAATGTTGCATAAGCATATATGGGAGGTTCTTTACAGAGCTATGGGTCATTACTGGTGGTTTCACCACTGAAGAAAGTGGTGCCCTTTTCCCACCCATCATTAACTATCAGTAACCCTCCAGGGAAGTATGGAGCCTGTTGAGCTTTCCCTCTTTCTGTGATGAAATCCTGATGAGTATAATTTGGCATAGGTTTTGAACAGATAACCACAGCTGCCATTGAGTTCAACAGTGATTCATGTCCAGAAGACAGTTTAAAAGGCAATTGCTCTCAACTTCTGATTCTTACTTTTAATTAAGAATGAGATGATTACCCACAGCCTATCTTCATAGTCCCCCTCATCCCCCACCATTATTCTCAAGTAACTTCTCTTTGTTATTGTAGCAGGCAAAATAATGGCTTGCAAAGATGCCAAGTCCTAATCCCTTTAAATACATTTTTGTCTAAAGGAGTTGCTAAAACGTGGTTACATTTAGGATGCATTAAGGATTTTGTGTTTAAGTGATTATTCTCATGCAGTCTAGTGATACTATCAGAGCAATATATGTTTCTCCAAGACAAGAATATAGGGAGATCTGACCAAAGAGAGGAATGCAAAGACTGGTGTGTCCTGGCCACTGAAATCCAAAGAAAGAAATGGAGCGTTTTCTAACACCTCATGAAGGACTACAACATGGCAGACACACCTTGTATTTCCTATTTCTTACTCATGGCTTCCTGAAAAGGGAAAGAATTGGTTTAAATTGGTATGAGTCACCCAACTGGTAGTAATTTGCTATAGTTGTCAGAGGAAAATAGTATAGTTACTTACATCACACCAATACTGGCTAAGCTATGAGTGAGTATAAATGTCAGCCTTAGAATAAATAGAATGAATGATGTAAATGGGATAAAAAGGAGCAGTAAAATGGTGAACTTAAGACGTGCCTAAAGTACATGGCACTTAGTATCTTGAGGAGGTATTTATAGTAATAAATATACCAAAATTTGCACACATGGCTAAAGGATATGAATGTCCATGTAATCATGTTTAAACATTTCAATTTACATTTAAAAACACAGGATTTCGAGCAAAAAATTAAACAAATAGATGGACAGTTGTTAACCTATTTTCAAAAATTGCTAAAATTATTACTGAGTACCTAACTGTAGGATACAAATGGTGCTTTAGTTTTTTTTTTTAATACAGTTAGAAACAGTGAGTGAATTTATAAAAGATGTTGATGTACAGATGCTACTGGTATTTCCTATTGCAGTGTTTAAAAGTGATTGAAAGCATAGTGTTTAAGGACCATATAACATAGAGCTAGAATTCTTCCATTTATGTCCTGGTTCTATGGTTCTCCAGCTATGTATCCTGGGCAGAGTTATTTCACTTTCACTTCACAGCAGACATTATGACCTGAGCAACCGCAGTGTGGCAAGGAAGCTGCTGCCTTGATTCTGAGAACAAGTACTTGAGTATGTACAGGAACACATGCCAAAGGAATGCAGCACTAGTTTACCTTGCTCAGAAAAATGCAGTAAATTATTTTGTTTAGCAAGGCTTTTAAAACATTTTCCACCAAAAACAATTGTTTGATTCAAAAAGGAGATTTAAAACATATTTTTAAGAAAAAAATTCTATTGAATGTGATTTTCATACATATATTTGATGAATTTAATTCCCTCCCCTCTCTTGCAAATTTTCTTACTGCCCACACCAATTAAATATATATTATATATAATATATATATATATATATATAATATCCCATAGAGTCTGATTGTATTACGCAAATGTCTTTTTTTCAATTTGTGGGTCCATCACTTGAGCCTGGTTATCATACTAAGAGTCTCATTACTGTGTGAGACTACCACCTATTAGTTTCCAAATAAGAAACATGAATATATTTGCTGTATTTCTGGTCTTCCACACCCCTGACACATACACACTGAAAATCACTAATGATGTTCTCGCATAATGTCTATTCAGATTTTTTGCAAACTAAAGATTATAGGTGTGAGCTATATATATATATATATATATATATATATATATATTTAATTGGGTGGGGGCAGTAAGAAAATTTGCAGAGAGGGGAGGGAATCTAAATGTCATCAAACTATATAGTATGAAAATCACATTCAATAGAATTTTTTTCTTAAAAATAATGTTTAAATCTCCTTTTTGAATCAAACAATTGTTTTTGGTGGAAAATGTTTTAAAAGCCTTGCTAAACAAAATAATTTACTGCATTTTTCTGAGCAAGGTAAACTAGTGCTGCATTCCTTTGGCATGTGTTCCTGTACATACTCAAGTACTTGTTCTCAGAATCAAGGCAGCAGCTTCCTTGCCACACTGCGGTTGCTCAGGTCATAATGTCTGCTGTGAAGTGAAAGTGAAATAACTCTGCCCAGGATACATAGCTGGAGAACCATAGAACCAGGACATAAATGGAAGAATTCTAGCTCTATGTTATATGGTCCTTAAACACTATGCTTTCAATCACTTTTAAACACTGCAATAGGAAATACCAGTAGCATCTGTACATCAACATCTTTTATAAATTCACTCACTGTTTCTAACTGTATTAAAAAAAAAAACTAAAGCACCATTTGTATCCCTACAGTTAGGTACTCAGTAATAATTTTAGCAATTTTTGAAAATAGGTTAACAACTGTCCATCTATTTTGTTTAATTTTTTTGCTAAATCTGTGTTTTTAAAATGTAAATTGAAATGTTTAAACATGATTACATGGACATTCATTATCCTTTAGCCATGTGTGCAAATTTTGGTATATTTATTACTATAAATACCTCCTCAAGATACTAAGTGCCATGTACTTTAGGCACGTCTTAAGTTCACCATTTTACTGCTCCTTTTTATCCCATTTACATCATTCATTCTATTTATTCTAAGGCTGACATTTATACTCACTCATAGCTTAGCCAGTATTGGTGTGATGTAAGTAACTATACTATTTTCCTCTGACAACTATAGCAAATTACTACCAGTTGGGTGACTCATACCAATTTAAACCAATTCTTTCCCTTTTCAGGAAGCCATGAGTAAGAAATAGGAAATACAAGGTGTGTCTGCCATGTTGTAGTCCTTCATGAGGTGTTAGAAAACGCTCCATTTCTTTCTTTGGATTTCAGTGGCCAGGACACACCAGTCTTTGCATTCCTCTCTTTGGTCAGATCTCCCTATATTCTTGTCTTGGAGAAACATATATTGCTCTGATAGTATCACTAGACTGCATGAGAATAATCACTTAAACACAAAATCCTTAATGCATCCTAAATGTAACCACGTTTTAGCAACTCCTTTAGACAAAAATGTATTTAAAGGGATTAGGACTTGGCATCTTTGCAAGCCATTATTTTGCCTGCTACAATAACAAAGAGAAGTTACTTGAGAATAATGGTGGGGGATGAGGGGGACTATGAAGATAGGCTGTGGGTAATCATCTCATTCTTAATTAAAAGTAAGAATCAGAAGTTGGAGCAATTGCCTTTTAACTGTCTTCTGGACATGACATCACTGTTGAACTCAAGGCAGCTGTGGTTATCTGTTCAAAACCTATGCCAAATTATACTCATCAGGATTTCATCACAGAAAGAGGGAAAGCTCAACAGGCTCCATACTTCCCTGGAGGGTTACTGATAGTTAATGATGGGTGGGAAAAGGGCACCACTTTCTTCAGTGGTGAAACCACCAGTAAGTGACCCATAGCTCTGTAAAGAACCTCCCATATATGCTTATGCAACATTCCACACAAAGGATTGATGTGGAGGCAGAATTGCCTTATAAAGCAATAAACAAGAGAGCTGTCTCAAATAAGGTGGACATGCTGGCTGACACAGTAGATTGTCCTCTGACCTAAAAGCCATGATACTCAGAGCACCACACAGCATAAGACCAGTGTGTGCCCTGCTGGGAGAGCAGATTTCACCCATGTCCTGCAGAATACCAACCTGCAAAAGACCAGGTGAGGCCTGCCTGCCTGGGAGCTTTGGGCACCCCTGTGCCCCATGGAAGCGTGGTATCACCCGGGACCTTCTGGTACCAGTGTGTGACGTGGGCAGAGTTAGACACACACCACACAGCACAAGACCAGCATGTGCCCCACTGGACAAGCAGACTTCACCCGTGTCCTGCAGGACACCATCCTGCAAAAGACCAGCCTAGGGGAGTGGTGGTGCAGAGGATCTAGCTGTGCAGCCAATGTTGAGGCAACGGAGACCAAAGAAACAAATAAACAAACAAACGAATCCATATGCCAAAGACACATACACACACACACACACACACACACACACAACAGTATGGGAAAAGCTCATAATAAATCCACACTGAACTCTACCAACCCTACAGAAGACTCCTACAATGAGATATCCCTGGAAGGAAACCAAGACATGGACTTTAGAAAAACAATCTGGACATATTCAAATAAATTAGAGAACTAAGGGAAAAGAATGAAAAACTCAAGAAGTGAGAGGGTCCGGTGGCTAGTGGTCTGTACCTTTGTGCGGGCCACCGGGAAGTTACTCGGGCAAGCATCTGCCGCAGGTAGGGGGTCGTGTCTCTGGGCGTGACGGCCCTACGTCTTTCTTTGGCACCGGGGCCAGAGGGTCCGGTGGCTAGTGGTCTGCACCTTTGTGCGGGCTGCCGGGGTGCGGGCTAGGTCAGGCATATCCCCCCCACCCTCCCACCCCCAAGATTGGTGAGAATCCAAGTGGACCTTTTCTTGGAGAACCTTCAGAACAAGAAGAGAAGAGTGATTTACAAAATTGAAAACTAGACAAGTCAATACTCCATAAACAAGGAGGAGGAAAGGGGGGGG